>CAXKWD010000008.1:105086848-105686848 GCA_964059195.1 Ectobius pallidus
CTACTGCTGATGATTAATTGCAGTTTGATAGGCCTACTTAAGGTAGCTGTAATATTTTCTTGTAAAACAGTTGTTATATTACTGAAGGTTTTATGAGGTTTTTCTAACCTCTTATATTACTGGCCATTATTAATTGCAATTTGATTGGCCTACTTAATATAGCTGTAATATTTTCTTGTAAAACATCTTCAATATAACTGAAGGTTTTTCATGAAGCTTTCTAAGTTTGTATATTACTGGCTATTATTAATTGTAGTTTGATAGGCCTATTTAAGATAGCTGTTATATTTTCTTGTAAAACATTTTCAATATAACTGAAGTTTTTAATGAGCCTTTTCTAATTCTTTATATTACTGCCCATTATTAATTGCCCTCTGATAGGCCTAATTAGCTGTCATATTCTTTTGTAATACAGTCGTCATATGACTGAAAGTTTTTGAGGCATTTCTAATCCCTGATTCTACTGCCCATGATTAATTGCAGTTTGATAGGCCTACGTAAAATAGCTGTAATATTTTGTAAAACATTTTCAATATAACTGAAGGTTTATGAGGCTTTTCTAATTACTTATATTACTGGCCATTATTAATTGCCCTTTGATAGGCCTACTTAAATTAGCTGTCATATTCTTTGGTAATACAGTCGTCATATGACTGAAGCTTTTTGAGGCATTTCTAATCGCTGATTCTACTGGCCATGATTAATTGCAGTTTGATAGGCCTACGTAAAATAGCTGTAATATTTTGTAAAACATTTTCAATATAACTGAAGGTTTATGAGGCCTTTCTAATTACTTATATTATGTTTATGAGGCTTTTCTAATTACTTATATTACTGGCCATTATTAATTGCCCTTGATAGGCCTACTTAAATTAGCTGTCATATTCTTTGGTAATACAGTCGTCATATGACTGAAGCTTTTTGAGGCATTTCTAATCGCTGATTCTACTGCCCATGATTAATTGCAGTTTGATAGGCCTACGTAAAATAGCTGTAATATTTTGTAAAACATTTTCAATATAACTGAAGGTTTATGAGGCTTTTCTAATTACTTATATTACTGGCCATTATTAATTGCCCTTTGATAGGCCTACTAAAATTAGCTGTCATATTCCTTGTTAAACAGTTGTCATATGACTGAAAGTTTTATGAAGCTTTTCTAATTTCTTATATTTCTGGCCATTATTAATTCCTGTTTGATAGGCCTACTTAAAATAGTTGTGATATTTGGTGTTAAACATTTCAGATGACTGAAGGTTTTCATGGAGTATTACCTCCCAATTTTCTATACTAGTGTCCCAGTTTAGTGTCGTACCCTTTCTAGTCAATAATTTTTACATTGTATTGTTCGGGGTTGAGTTCACTGGTGTTATTCGTAACTCTAACATTCTTAACTTATTCTGAGATTTGTATATAAATTCTACATAGGGTGTGTTGTACCTTTTTATATTATTATTGAATTTGTTGTCGCTTGAAGTTGTCCCTCAACTTATATTTATTGAAAGTCTGGGATTAAATTGTTAAATTTTCTCTATATTCAATTTGTTTGTGGGCGTTCATGTTATTCACCTACCTCCTCCCTGCGTGCTTGGTTTTGTTGATATTTACTGGTTTCGATCTCCTCTGGCGTTCCCAGTCACCTTCCTGTTCCCTTCTCCTGGTTGCAGTACTTATCAATCAATATAGATATTCAACTAAGCTAACCTGGAGTTTGCTCTTGAGTCCTGCTCTGTTCTTATATTTGCATTGTTAAACAAAGGCGCAGGATTCATACCAAACCTTACCCATATACCACTATTGTTAACCTGGCCGCAGTTGGTAGCAGTAACCTGGGGAGAGAGGAGGTTGGATGCCCTGCATCCCATTTCTTAAGCTTTTCTATTCGTTTCTACTTTTGCATACTTGCATCATGCCTTTAAGAACTCAACTATCGTGGGAGTTTCTCCGTAAGGAGGAGTTGTTGTTTGAGATTAGGTCTAGGGGAGTCAAGGTGGAAGACTCTGCGGATGTACCCTCGCTTTTGGCCAAACTTAAACAAATTGCTACTTCACATAACCCCTCTTTCTCTTTCATTTCATCGCAGGATACTGTCACAGAATTTCAATTGGTTAGGCGGAAGGTGTCTGAATTGCTAGATTTAGCTTCCGAATTGTTGCTGGATCCTGAGGCATCTTATCGACAAAAACGTCGATTGCGACATCGTGCTTGGCACTGGGAAAACAGAATTTTCCTTCTGTCGCAGATGCGGGATGCTAACCTGGATTTGGGCGAGTTAGATAAACTTGCTGAATTATTAGTCTCGACCTTTTCATCCTCTGGGATGGAAGAGTCTGAATTGCCTGTTGCTGCTGGGGCCCATGGTGTTGGTTTACCCTCCACTCCATCCCCTCCATTACATGTGGAATTACCATCACCTCAGGATGCCTATAGTCACCCAATAAATTCTAATACTATGCATGAGGAAGTTTCTTCGCATTGTGTTCAGTCCGTTCAATCAGCATTTGCTGATCTTCAATTTGCGCCATTAAAGATGCCGCATCCCTTACAAAAGATGCTGGAACGCGAAGGTACATTTGCGATTTCTAAATTGCCTGATGTAATATTTTTCCTTCGGTTTTTGGTCAAATTTGTTGAGCTTGCTGCATCATTTCGAGTCAAGGATCTCGTGGCTTTACAGTTATTACTTTCCATTGTTTCCGGTCGAGTGTTGGAAATATTGCAGGCTGTTTTAAGTACTTCCAAGACTCTTTTAGATTTTCACGCTCGACTCCTAGTCCAATTTATACCATCTAGACCGCGTCAAGATTATTTGCGCAGATATTATTACCGCCCCCAGCGACTTAATGAACATTTCTCAGAGTTCTTCCTGGATATTAAATTGCATGCGGCAGTCTTCCAGGTTCCCGATTCTGAGAGACAAGTTGTAGATGTTATTATATCTGGATTAAATCCTAGTACTCGTTCTTATCTGACATTTGCAGCTAGACCTGTCTCTTATGCTGACTTATCTAATCTGGTGTCTGTCATTGCTGAAGCGGAGAGTGCTGACGCTTGTCGTTCCACTTCCGCTCCTTCACCGTCTCAGGGAGTCCACAGGGTTCATGATCGACTGAATGACAGTCATGCTCGTGAACAACGGTCTTGCCATTATTGCTCTAATGTAGGTCATTTGAGCAGAGATTGTCGTAAAAGACTGGCGGACCTTCGCCAGCGTAATGCTAATGCCCAGGACGGGAATAGAAACTCTCGCTTGTGTTCATATTGTCATAAATTTGGTCACCTTGAGGCGAATTGTAGGAAAAAAGAATTTGATGTTCAGCGTCGGGCCTCTGCTGGTCCAGCTATTGGGCCGCCACCATCACCTCGTGATTCCTGACTAGTACCTGAATTTTCTCAGTCCATTCCTGGCATTCATCCTTCTGAGCGTGACCGGGTCTTATTTCAGGCTATGGGTTGCAGTGGGCGCGTACAGCAACATCTTCCTTTGGTAGAGGTCTCTCTCAATAAGTCTCCCTTTCAAGCGTTGATCGATTCTGGCGCCAGTAAATCTTGCATTCGTAGTGATGTTTTACCATTCTTGGGTATTTCCTTATCTAGTATTCACCCATTTCAAGGGGCTGCTCTTAATGCTGATGGTTCAGGACTTAATATTTTGGGATCTGTGCAGTTGTCACTTCGTATAGCTAAGTTTTCTTGGAAAGTTTCTTTTCTGGTTCTGCAATTTTTGATCTGCCCGGTTATTTTGGGGGCTGAGTTTGCTTCATTTACTGGATTAACCTTGGATTTTCAGTTACGTCAGCTTTATTTCAAGTTTAATACCCACCATAAAATCCCATTTGCTATTTCTACTGGTTCCGGTGCCTTCCCTCCTTGTACCTCTCTTATTGATCACCATTCTGGAGTTAGTGATACTTTCCCCACTAAGGAGATATCTCTAGATCATTTGCTTCCTGAACAACGTAATCAAATCTTGGAGGTTGTTAACGCTTATCCTGATGTTTTGAGTGACAAGCTGGGAGTAACAAATGTCATACAGTATGAGATACAGGTTACTGATCATGTCCCAGTCCGTCTCCCCCCGTACAGGTTAGCCCCTCCGAAACTTTTGGTCATGCGACGTAAAATCAATGAGATGTTGAGTAAGGGCATCATTCGGCCCTCGACGTCACCCTACTCGAGTCCCATCTTCTTAGTGCCGAAAGGTGAAGACGATTTCCGCCCTGTCATAGATTATAGAGCTCTAAATCAGAAAATTGTTATTGAGTCCATGCCGTTGCCGGATATACATTCGGCAGCCCATTGGTTTGCGGGTGCTAAGGTAT
Source organism: Ectobius pallidus (assembly GCA_964059195.1). Taxonomy (NCBI): domain Eukaryota; kingdom Metazoa; phylum Arthropoda; class Insecta; order Blattodea; family Ectobiidae; genus Ectobius; species Ectobius pallidus. The sequence continues at coordinate 105,091,171 of CAXKWD010000008.1, forward strand.
TTTCTTCACTTGATCTTAACAGTGCCTATAACCAGATCTCTCTTAAGGAATCCTCCCGCCATCTGACTGCCTTTTCCACCGATTGGCAGCATTTCGAGTTCTGTCGCCTGCCATTTGGCCTTGCTACTGGCGCGCAGGTTCTCACCAGGCTACTTGACACCATCTTTTCTGACATCAAATTTGACTATGTATACCATTACCTTGATGATTTGGTCATTTATAGCAAGGATTTCCAGTCTCACGTTGGTCACCTTCGGGAAGTTTTTCGTCGGCTTCAGGAGGCCGGTTTGACAGTCAAGCCAACTAAGGTGCGGTTCGCGAGGCCGCAACTTAGTTTCATTGGACATATTATCTCTCCAGATGGGGTTGCTATTGACCCAGAGAGGACTGTTGCTATCAGGAACTTCCCGCCTCCTACCAATGTTAAAGGTATTGCTCGGTTTATAGGCATGGTTAACTTTTTCGCTAAATTTATTCCCAACTTTGCTGTGCGGGCGGCTCCCTTGAATCGCCTGAGGGGCAAGGGTGTGCCGTTTGTTTGGGGTGATGAGCAGCAACTCGCTTTTGAGAATCTTAAGTCTGCCATCACTAATCCGCCGATTTTGGCCATGGCCGACTTCTCCAGGACGTTCATTGTCCAGACCGATGCTTGTTCTGTTGGGTTGGGCGCGGTGCTTCTTCAAGAGTTCCCAGATGGGCGTAAGCCGGTTGCCTTTGCTTCGAGATCTTTGAGCAAACAAGAGCAAATGTTTTCCATTTATGAATTGGAAGCTCTTGCCGTCATCTTTGCTCTGGAGAAATTCCGGATGTATGTCGAGCACGTCAATTTTATCTTGGAGTGCGACAACCAAGCGTTGTCTTGGTGTTTGGCTCGCCCCCGTAAGACGGGCAGACTGGCTCGTTGGGCCGTTAGGCTCTCAGCATTCAAATTTCTCCCTGTTCATATTAAGTCATCTCAAAATATCCTTGCTGATTCTCTTTCTCGCATGTTCGAAGGCTTTCCCTCTTGTTCTGAACAGCCCTTGGATTCCTCCGCCCCTCCTGTGGTGTTGCCGGCTCAGGAGACGATTGCTCCTCTCTTGACTAACTTTCCTTTGGCGTACGCTGACATTTCTCACCATCAGCGTCTCGATCCTGATTTGGCTAGTATTATTGACCAGCTTGGGAATCGTGCTGTTGTTAGTAATTATCGTTTGGTCTCTGGTGTTCTGCAGATTTTGGTGGGTAGGCAGAAGCGGCCTAAGATTGTGTTGCCAGTCTCCCTTAGAGATATGGTATTTAAATATTTTCACGTGTCTTCCATTGGCGGCCATTTGGGGATCAAGAAGACGGTGCACAAGATCAGTGTTGCTTTTTGGTGGAAAGGTATGTTTGTGGATATTCGTGATCGTGTTCGATCATGCTATGAATGTGCCATGTCCAAACCTACTCTGAATTCACGTATTGGCTTTCTGTCATCCACCGTTCCTCAGCGTCCTTTTCAGAAACTGTTTATTGACTTTCTTGGCAAATTGCCTCGTTCTCGCAAGGGCAACACTTTTATCTTTGTGGTTGTGGACGCTTTTACGAAGTTCAATTGGTTGTTCCCTCTGCGGGATTCTCGCACCGAGAAAGTGATGTCTGCTCTATCCTCCATCTTCCAGGTTTGCGGCTTTCCGGAGTCCATTGTTTCGGACAATGGTCCCCAGTTCACCTCCCGTGTATTTAAGGATTTCTGTTTTCGCAGGGGCATTGAACATATCACCACCAGTCCATACTATCCGAATCCCAGCCATGCTGAACGCGTCATGCGCAACCTTAAGAATGCTTTAATTGCGTACCATAGCAGTGATCATTCCTTGTGGGATAGTAATCTGCACTGGTTGCAGTTTGCATTCAATACGGCTGTCCATGATAGTCATGGTTTCTCTCCATTTTCTCTTCTGTTCACATTTAAGCCCAACCATCCGCTCAGTAACCTGTGGCACCTGGCTGACTTATTGCCTGACGCTGTTACTCCCTTGGACCTTTCTCAGACTTGGAAAGCTGCTAGACGCAATCTCTTAGCTGCCCATGGTAGGAGAGCTTTGGCTTATAATAAGGGTAGGGTCCCTTGCCAGTTTAAGGTTAATGATTTAGTTATGTGCAGAAACTACCCTGTTAGTAAGGCGTCTAATAAATTTGCTAAGAAATTAGCGCCCCGTTATGTGGGCCCCTTTCGTATTATTAAGCAACTCCAGAACGGAGTCTCATTTCTTTTGCAACATGTTCAAGACTCTTCAAGGCGTAGATGCCATGCGTCACAATTGAAGTCTTTGTAAGTTTGTATTTGAGCACTTATATGTGATAGTTTGGTACATTTCATAGTTTTGCAGTTCCTTCAAATGGAACGCTTATTTTAATGTAGACATAAGATTGATATATTTACTTGTCTTGGTTTCACGTTTGGTTTTGTTTAGCAAATGCTGTTGGTGGAATATAAAAAAAAAAAGAGAAAAAAAAATATTGTGTTTTTAACCATTGTCAAAATGATTTGTGGATGGATCGGTACTTGCGCGGTCGGTCGGATTTCCGGGGTCCATTCTTGTTTGGTACTCAAATTGTGGGGCCCCTTGTCTAAATTACTAAGTCATATACTGAGGCCTCAGTTCAAAAAAAAACTCAAAAAGATAATACATCTATATACATAAATTAATGACAACCCTCCAAAAATAAAGAAGAAAAAAAAAAGAAAGAGACAATTATAAAATTATAATATGACTCCTGAGCTAGTACAGAATTTCCTCATTTTTATGTAAAATAAGAAAAAAAAAAGAGAAAAATAAGGGACAACTATAAATTCTTCACAATAAAAAAAAATTCAATGAAAGTGATAGATTCTACTCACCAAAAGAACCAGTGAACATTTAAGATACCAACGAAGTGACTCGTTTGACTTTTCAACACCCTCCGTCAAGAGAAAGTTTAGAATTGAAATTAATAAATTTGAAAGCAAGAAAGACTTTTTACTAAAGATATTTGAAATCATTTTTAATAATGATTATTTGTGACTCAAGCAAGATAGCCGGAGTGTAAATATTTCACCTATGTATATTCACTCCAGAGCTAATGGTTACCACTCTGTTTCATGTGTGCCTTCTGGATCTACTTCTGGATGGAGAGGGCCATTGGCCCCATCTTCCTCTTGGTTTGGATACCAAGCTGCTCCTGCTGTGTTTTCTTCTGGGCATGTGTGCGCACCATGCTCAGTGAATCTCCTGTACTTCGCTCATTGGGGACAGCTGCCCCTACTTGTTTTGCCACTGGACTCTGGTGGCCGGAGCCTCGTATCATCGTTCTCTACAGCAGTCATCGATCTTCGAGCTGTGCTGGTGTTCTACTGTATTCCCCCCCTTTCCTACGCACCTAACTTCTTCTGCTGTGCTGTTGAATGTTCGGCCATAGATGGACCTTGGCTGGGCTTTGATCTTCAGCCATCTACGCCTTCCCTCATCTGGACATGTGGGCGTTGGCGTATCTACGTATGTATGGTGATCTATTACCTATGGTGATCATCTACTCCCGTAAGTGTGTCATAATAGTGCTCTCTCCGTTTTTTCCCCAGTGTTATTCAAGTTTTTTGGGTATCCCAAAAAAAAATAGTGCTTCAAAAAGAGAAATATGAGGATATTCCTCATTATGTCATGGCAGAGTCTTGTGTTAGGTGGCCTGCTGTGCCAAGCTTGGTGTATGTAATCAAATCCTAGAGTCACAAGAAAGTTTAATCTAATCAAAGGTAAGAATGGGTTTATGTAAGATAATTTCAAGCATTGACTTTGATACTGAAGAATTATTACCCGCAAGTTTTAAAGAAGGACTAAACCTCAAGAAGATATTCTAATTAAAAAGACAAAATCTTTATATTTAACAAAAAGTGAAAATATGGATGGTGTTGATATTTTATTTCAGGGACATATTGTGTATATTATGCACTTATTTAACTAAATTTCAAGGACACATCTTATATGAAAATTTTTTGCATCAAGATATAGACATTTCTCAAGCAAATTTTTTTTCATCTGACTAATGGCATACTTATTGGTATTAATTATTATTGATACTGAATTGTTTAGTAAGGTGAATGGATATATGCCTTATTCGTATATCTGGTACTATATTATCTGAATTAAGTTTCTTGGTCTGTATGTGATTATCTTTAGTCTGCTAGGTTTCACGTTTTGTGTTTTCTATGTTGGGGTCTTCTACCCTGCTAACTTCTAAAATTTTGAGCCCTCCCAGAGAGGAGGCTGAGACGGAGGTAAATTTCTCCGTCTCCAATTTCCTTCCTCTTTGGATGTGCAGCTCACTTGTCTTGTTTTGTGCTGCCATCTGCGCTACGCTTGGTGGTGTGCCGGTGGCTGTTCCGCCATGGCTTTAGTACCTGTCGAGTTCTTATTGAGTGTGGAACGGTTTACCTGGATCTCCGGCTGACTAATCGTGAGTACCGATCTGTTCGTTTTGTCATGGTTAAAAGATTTCTAATTATCACTGTTAATACTCCACCATGCTAAGAACTAATTCAATTAAATTACGAAACGTGAAACCTGGAATTATTCCATTTCTGTAGTTGCTATGATATGCGTTGCCTTCAGGATTTTTGATGTGTTTGCTAAGGCATTCTACCTTTGATAAGTTTTGTCTGTAGCGAGCCATGCAAACAGTTCGATGTATTTCGGCATCCATTTTGTGCTCGTGACCTAAGTTACGCCATTGCCTTGCCATTTGAAATTGAGATGTTATATATGTGGCTTCTACGCTTTCAAAACCCTTTCTTCGTGTAAAGTTTTTTTTTATGCTGGCCAATAGCACGAAGTATTTTTCTACTATTCATAATGTTGGTAGTTTCTGCATATTCTTCATGTTAGCGGAATATTGTAAGTTTTCCCCATGTGGCTGTTATTTTGGGGAGTCCTTGCTAAGCTCATGAAAATTCCCCCATTGTAAGCTCATGTATCGCCGATTCAAAATAGTTGTAATATTTTGTAAAACATTTTTCAATATAACTGAAGTTTTTTATGAGCCTTTTCTAATTCTTTATATTACTGGCCATTATTAATTGCCCTTTGATAGGCCTACTTAAATTAGCTGTCATATTCTTTTGTAAAACAGTCGTCATATGACTGAAAGTTTTGAGGCATTTCTAATCCCTGATTCTACTGCCCATGATTAATTGCAGTTTGATAGGCCTACGTAAAATAGCTGTAATATGTTGTAAAACATTTTCAATATAACTGAAGGTTTATGAGGCTTTTCTAATTACTTATATTACTGGCTATTATTAATTGCCCTTTGATAGGCCTACTTAAATTAGCTGTCATATTCTTGGTAAATCAGTCGTCATATGACTGAAAGTTTTGAGGCATTTCTAATCCCTGATTCTACTGCTGATGATTAATTGCAGTTTGATAGGCCTACTTAAGGTAGCTGTAATATTTTCTTGTAAAACAGTTGTTATATTACTGAAGGTTTTATGAGGTTTTTCTAACCTCTTATATTACTGGCCATTATTAATTGCAATTTGATTGGCCTACTTAATATAGCTGTAATATTTTCTTGTAAAACATCTTCAATATAACTGAAGGTTTTTCATGAAGCTTTCTAAGTTTGTATATTACTGGCTATTATTAATTGTAGTTTGATAGGCCTATTTAAGATAGCTGTTATATTTTCTTGTAAAACATTTTCAATATAACTGAAGTTTTTAATGAGCCTTTTCTAATTCTTTATATTACTGCCCATTATTAATTGCCCTCTGATAGGCCTAATTAGCTGTCATATTCTTTTGTAATACAGTCGTCATATGACTGAAAGTTTTTGAGGCATTTCTAATCCCTGATTCTACTGCCCATGATTAATTGCAGTTTGATAGGCCTACGTAAAATAGCTGTAATATTTTGTAAAACATTTTCAATATAACTGAAGGTTTATGAGGCTTTTCTAATTACTTATATTACTGGCCATTATTAATTGCCCTTTGATAGGCCTACTTAAATTAGCTGTCATATTCTTTGGTAATACAGTCGTCATATGACTGAAGCTTTTTGAGGCATTTCTAATCGCTGATTCTACTGGCCATGATTAATTGCAGTTTGATAGGCCTACGTAAAATAGCTGTAATATTTTGTAAAACATTTTCAATATAACTGAAGGTTTATGAGGCCTTTCTAATTACTTATATTATGTTTATGAGGCTTTTCTAATTACTTATATTACTGGCCATTATTAATTGCCCTTGATAGGCCTACTTAAATTAGCTGTCATATTCTTTGGTAATACAGTCGTCATATGACTGAAGCTTTTTGAGGCATTTCTAATCGCTGATTCTACTGCCCATGATTAATTGCAGTTTGATAGGCCTACGTAAAATAGCTGTAATATTTTGTAAAACATTTTCAATATAACTGAAGGTTTATGAGGCTTTTCTAATTACTTATATTACTGGCCATTATTAATTGCCCTTTGATAGGCCTACTAAAATTAGCTGTCATATTCCTTGTTAAACAGTTGTCATATGACTGAAAGTTTTATGAAGCTTTTCTAATTTCTTATATTTCTGGCCATTATTAATTCCTGTTTGATAGGCCTACTTAAAATAGTTGTGATATTTGGTGTTAAACATTTCAGATGACTGAAGGTTTTCATGGAGTATTACCTCCCAATTTTCTATACTAGTGTCCCAGTTTAGTGTCGTACCCTTTCTAGTCAATAATTTTTACATTGTATTGTTCGGGGTTGAGTTCACTGGTGTTATTCGTAACTCTAACATTCTTAACTTATTCTGAGATTTGTATATAAATTCTACATAGGGTGTGTTGTACCTTTTTATATTATTATTGAATTTGTTGTCGCTTGAAGTTGTCCCTCAACTTATATTTATTGAAAGTCTGGGATTAAATTGTTAAATTTTCTCTATATTCAATTTGTTTGTGGGCGTTCATGTTATTCACCTACCTCCTCCCTGCGTGCTTGGTTTTGTTGATATTTACTGGTTTCGATCTCCTCTGGCGTTCCCAGTCACCTTCCTGTTCCCTTCTCCTGGTTGCAGTACTTATCAATCAATATAGATATTCAACTAAGCTAACCTGGAGTTTGCTCTTGAGTCCTGCTCTGTTCTTATATTTGCATTGTTAAACAAAGGCGCAGGATTCATACCAAACCTTACCCATATACCACTATTGTTAACCTGGCCGCACTATTATTGGCAATACTAGCGGTGACCGTCACAAGTGACCCATTGTGAAAAGGCCCAAACTGTCCTGTTGTTCATCGACAGAACAAATATCAGAACACCAGTCCAATGAATAAGCATACACTGTAAGAATATTACTTCTCTTTATTTCTAGTAAGTTACTATCTATAATAATAAGAGGTAGTGTTTGTCTGTTTGGCTGGGTGTTTGTCTGTGGGCGATGCCCAGCAAATCTACTGCATGCAATGATCTGAAATGTTATCATAGATGGATTGAAGAATAGGCGATTGCAACTCGATGCCGGGTTTTTAGTTTTCGCTTTCGTTCGCGAGTTATGAGTGAAAACTGGCAGAAAACGTTTTTTTTTTTTTTTTTTTTTTTTTTTTTTTTTTTTTTTTTTTGCAAACAACAGTTTTCGGTAGCACATTTCAATTGTCAAATCAATTGCAGGTGGTTTTGCCTTTTTTGTCATAACTAGACTTCGGACTTTTAGGTCGCTAAAATACTGTTTTAGGTACCTAAAATAGGCTCTAAAAATTGGAAAATAGGTTCTAAAAATCGTAAAATAGTCTCTTATAAAATCGCTAAGTTGTCAATTTTCTGAAATATCTAAATTGCAATGCAGAATATTATATTTACTGAAGTCGCCATTAATGAATAATCATTATAAAATACAGATATAGGCCTATGGTAAACAGAATTATACATACCTATTACTAGGGCCTGTATTACTACCATAACAGTGAAAACCTAATCCTTGCGCCCAGAAGCTACGCTCGTTAGCATATTCAACCTCTTGTATCCCTCAGTGATTCAGAGAACTACGTTTCTTTTTGTTACTGGATGTGGGAGTCGGGAGAAAAACACCTCATTTTCTTGGGAATTCCAAGGAATTTTTCTACTGAAGACGAAACATTCCTTACTATTTAACCACGTCACAAATGTGTCATGTACTGCACATTCCGAGCTAAAATTTTAGTAGGAACCGAAAATAAATGCTAGAATTCATAACAAAACTTTGAACTTGAACTTGAACTTTAGAGAAAAAAACAAGCAAAAAGGCAATATTAGGCTCTAACGTAAAAATAGGCTGTTTTAGGTCCTATAAAAGTATCAGTTTTAGGAATAGTCACTTATGAAACATGCATACACAAGTTTTCGTTCATATATCACTTAAGGATTAAAATGGGTTTTTACCTAAAATCCGAAGTCTAGTCATAACTTACCATTTCGATGCTGTGGTCGATTCGTTTGTTTAGAGGAGCTTTCTAATCGTGGAATGCATCCTAAAGCCGGATTTTTAGCTGTTTCATTATAATTATTAATTATTTAGTTTATGAATGATTCGCGTGTAAGTGTTAATTCGCGCAAATATGTTTTAATTATTTTGCTCTTAATTTTATGCTTTGAATTAATTATTGTGGGTGATGCCGCGGGCACATTCTAGTCATTTATATTTTCACATGTTATTATTAAAGAATATCAGGAAGGCTGATTACATTCACATGAAAAATTGGGAGATCATTTCAGAATTTCAATTTATCGTTGATTAACTTTTGCTTTTTAAGTCGAAATAACTTTTTTAACATGTACGCTTACATTTGTGATAAATAATTTTAGCCTATAGCCTATGAGTATTCCTAACCTGGTAGATATACGAGTATTAAGATTTTGCTTATATTGGCAATTCAGGTTTCATTTAAAGAAGTTTCATAGTAAAACTGTACGTCTAAATGTAAGGCCTATTTCGTTGTAGTACGAATATGATCACCCGGAGTTGGGAATATGGGATCAAGAATTAGGGTAAAAAATTACTTTATGTCTATTCGGTACACCATTACACAACTGAATGGTTTGAGGGAAGATAGTGCTAAACCCATCAAACCTCATTTTAAAATATGCAAATTTCATTTTTATCCTTTTCTGGGTAGGTACATATTATGATACTAACAAGACTTCTGACAGAATTAGTCTCTGCTCAGAGATTTCGAAATTAATAGTGATTAACAACTTTAGAAAATGAGGATTAGCATTATCTTCTTCCGATCCCTTCAATTGAGGTTGTATCACATTTTAATATCTCTGTTTTAGAACATTAAAATATCCTCCACTTTAGTTTATTCATTCAAAAATACTCAATCGGCTTTTATAGTATGTGCATAATGAGTATATATCCCAGTACCACATACTTGTTCAATGACAATATAAACTTCCTAAGCAAACTAAAGGAGTATTATCTATTTTATAGAACTAGGAGCTTCATTGCAGCCCTTACACGAGCTCGCCATTCAACCCTATTCTGTGCTAACTCCATCCGAATATCCCTCGCAAATCCGACTTCCCTTAAATCTATTCTAATATTGCCCCCCCCCCCACCTACACTACGACTTCCAAGTGGTCTCATTTCGGGTCTCCCATACACGTTGAAAATATTTAACAAGTAGTAGCCTACTGTCAAAACAAGTTGAATTTTATTATAAAATAGCAGATACAACGGCAAATAAAAGTAAAACTACATGAGGTCAGATTATCAGAAATCTGACATTCCACTACAAACCAAAAAGTCCTAAACAACTTCCAAAATAAGGGAAATTTCAAGAACCCTATGCAAGTTATATCCAAAAGTAATAACACACAAAACTCGGTAAAAGTAATAGGTTTAGCTTCAGTAATAAAGACTGGCAAGCTGCACAAAATCTCAATGCATTCGGGCATGCAGAGGAAATTCATAATAACAAAAACATATTTTTAAAAACTGAACTCGAATAACTCTATAAAAACAATAACAGGGATACCTGAGATTTCACAAACGCGGATAAAGATATTAATTATTATAGTTGTTATTAATAACACAGTAAGAACAATTATGGTACCGGTAATCAGATCGAATCTTGACTAATTCTCCCAATGGGGGAAAAACAGGATAATGAAGAAGAAACACACAAAAAATGAGTTGGAAGAAAATGAAGAACTGGGAAGCATTGTAGAAAGTGAATAGCAGCGTTCAAGTCATCCTTGAGGGTTCACCGCGTCTTACTTTGTGAGAGTATAAAGGACAAAGGTTAGCTGGATATTAAAACCAAGGAGCCCTAGTAAGCAAGAAGTTACAAAACCTACGCTGCAGGCTAACCTAATATTCTTCCCAGTTAAGCAAACTTTAAAGAACGCTGCACACTTTGTGTGAATATATTTCACGTTATTATATTACATTTCGAGGATGTAAGAATCATAACAATGGAAAGTTGCGATATGGTTACGCATATTTTAGAGAAGCCTGCCACGAAAGTGGACTTACAAATACAATGAGTAACTTAGTGTAAGGCTTTTATTTTACTGAAATTGAAAATTCTAATGCTTGCTTACATGGAAGATAAACAGTAACATGTCTTTATTTATGCTTCTAGTTAATTCACGAGGCTTAGTGCACTCCGTTCTACACCTCCCTAACTTCAGAAGTATTTGGGAACGAACTCGGCCCTGCTAATTCCTGATCAGCAACTCTAACCACTAGATCACGGAGTCAGACTAATATCAATAAATAAATTATGTTTCTCCACTATAAGAGTGGAGTCTTATGTAGTTTTAAAATCTAGGTCTAATTCCTATTTGACAATAAAACAAACGCTACTTCACTGAAATATGCATGATAATAATAATAATAATAATAATGTTTTATTTTGCCTGGCAGAGTTAAGGCCATAGGGCCTTATCTTCCACTCAACCAGGATAAAGACAAAATACATTAAAAGGAATTTACAAAAAACAAATACAATAGATATCATACATAATACAAAATGTTAAAAATAAAATAATAATACAATATTGAAGTACCTATATTAAAACATAAGACAAAAATGCGTCCAATAATATGCCGAGAAAACAAATTGAATTAAAGAATTATATTATAATTGGATGTGTGTATAATTATAATATTATACTATAATATACACAAAAATTGAAACTTAAAACTAAGAAATTAACAAATAAAATCAATATAGGCTAAGTGCCATGAAAATCGTGTGCAATATAAATTTACCTAGGCTAGATAACGAGACATTCATTCTAGTTATCAGCGAGATACTTGATTGACTTTGACCTAAAAATCTGTAGACTCCGACTACCCCTGATGTCCGGCGGAAGGGAGTTCCAGATACGGGTGATGGCTATTGTGAATGAGGCAGAGTACAGAGATGTTTGATGGCGTGGAATTGACAGTAGACTGTTATTCTGAGATCGTGTGTCGCGGTTATGTTGGGAAGATAACAGTGAGAAACGAGAGACTAAATAATTAGGTGCAGTATTATTAAGTATCTGATAGAGTAGAGTTAGGGAGTGTAGTAGGCGTCTGTCCTTTAGTCGAAGCCAGGATAATTGCTCAAAATAATCTGAGACATGATCATATCGACGTATGTTGAATATGTGACGGACACAAGAATTCTGAACACGTTGCAGCTTACAGGATAATTCAACACTTAGGTCAGTGAACAGGACATCGCAATAGTCGAAGTGTGGCATCACAAGTGACTGCACTAACGTCTGTTTTAGTTTAGCAGGCAGGAAATTTTTCAGTCTATTTAGTGAATGCATAATAGAAAATACTTTTTTACAGATATGTTTAACTTGTGTATTCCATGTCATGTCAGAGTCAAAGTACACACCAAGATTTTTTACAGTTCTACTGTATGGAATAATTGTGTCGTTCAAGGTCACAGGCAAAAGGTCAGTGTTGTCAATAGAAGATAGCGATCTGTTTTTTCCAATCAGAATGGCTTGTGTCTTGTCTGGGTTCAAATTCAGTCCAAATTTTATTGACCATTTACTGATAGAGTGTAGGTCGTCATTGAGCTTTGAAAGAGAGTCGTTGATTGTGTCAGGCCGAAAATGTAAATATATTTGCAGGTCGTCTGCATACAGATGATGTCGGCATGATATGTTTGCGAACCGGTAGCAAGATGAGTAAAGAGACAGGATTTCCATATGCTATCAAATTTTAAAACATGCATGCACTATCAAATGGCCAAATATGCACAATGTAGGAAAAAACACTACCGGTACAAATAGGCTACGCACTATCAAAATTAAAATCTACATTGTATTTTCGAGTGGCACAATGTAGAACTAACAACCTTTCTAAACGAGGGGGGGGGGAGCTCTGCTATTTTTATTTTATCATTTTTTTTATTATATATATATATCATTCGTAGTTCACTACAAAATAGTTCACAGAGGAACTATGTATTGTAGCCTAAATATACTACAGACCAAGATATATTGCATTCTTATAATAATAATTTTAATATCGGTACAGAATCTCCGGTAAGAATACCATACTCTTACGCTTTTATAACATACATTATTGTGCGATTTAATACAAAATAAGCACTCAAACTAGAAAAATGAATATATTATGCAAAAAAAAACTTCAAAATATTCTTTATTAAACCTGAAACCCCAAAAACATACACTATGCATGAAACTGTCCATAAAAAGGCCAAAACATCCAAATATGCAGGAAAAAGCATACTTATTTGTAATCAGTAAGCCATGAAATGGATGTTTAGCAAGTTTGAGAACTGTGACAATTTAAATAAAAACATGCATTTTCATGGCAATCCTGTCTTTATTTATGCGTAATTTGATGCACACTTTTAGGCCTGTGGCTAAAATGTCTACTTTTTATGCTGTTCAGCAAGGTAATATAAAGTCAAATGAGACACACACACACACATAAGATTTCCAATGAATGGCAATGCTATACGTTATAATCTTGTCTCAAGTGTTCATTCGTCCATTTTGGTAAAAAAGTGTGATTTTTTTTTATATTTTATTTTAGAATAAAGAAATGCTTACCCTAAAGTTTAACTGTACAAAATTTTATGTCGTTTGGACGCATGGAATAGGTGCTGTTGACACCATTTTAAAACCTCCGTGGGCTTGTAACTGCCAGTACAGTATTTGCACACTTTCATCGCTTGTTTTCTCAATTTCAAATTTCATGTTATTTTGCCACATTCAAGATCTTCCTTTTCCCACAAAAACAGATATATATCTGTGATTTTTTTTCACAACATACTTTACAGTGTGTGTAATAAAATTTATAAGATTTCCTGTATAGGCCTTAGTTCTTTTTTAAACAAATTTTTAGTGTAAATCATGGGTCATTTCTTTTTTAATTTTAATTTTTCTGGTACAGTATTTTTTTAAGTATAAACAATACAAATCAGTAAATTCGTAAAGCAAGCATTAATGAATAGCATGTAGTGTAAAAAGTTCAGGTTCATATTTTAATATCTGTCGGAGGAGATATAATTCAATTTTGATTAAAAGATAAATAAACAAAATTAATATCTTGAAAACAAATTGAGATATCAAAATTAAAATTTACACTTCAAATTATATTTATGATTTAATTAAGTATGCAAATTTTCAAGTTTATAGGACAAACTCTCAACACTTTGGCCATCCCTTAACGTGTTTACTTGTTGAGGAGTAGGCTTGTGCCAAGCACTAAGTCATTACATATTGCATGAGTAGATCGTGAATATACCTCTGATGTAGTTTTTTCCCCTTTCTCTCGATGGAGCTCGTTACAGCATGAAATGACAGTAGGTCACTCACAGAGTTCGGAACTTTATCTCTGGAAAGTTCTAGGGAGGAAAGCACTGACGTAATGCACGGCTTTGTGGTTCTTTGCTGAGCCGGGTTAACTGCGAGATTAATCTGGGATTTGAGACCTCTTACATCTCCACTTCAGAGCATTACAAAGAACTCAATTACGATGTTTCGTTTTCTTCCTCCATTCCCATTAGTTCAGACAATTCAAATTAATTTGAAAGTTAGCTATTTCCACATGTAAACAATTGACTGTAGGAAAGTAATGGTATAATACACATTTACAGGGTCTACATTATACGGGGTTTGTAAATTCACTCTCATGTGGGTTCGGCGAAATGAGAAATGGTGTTGTTTGGAGATACAGAATATGAATAAATCAAACCTAGTTATCAGAAAATGGGTCAACAGTTAAATATATACTATTTTATGGCGAGAACTGAAGAAATATTCAAATACTGGTTTACTGAACTTAGCGCAATATATATTTATTTATTTATGATTTTATTTATTAAATTTGTATAGGCCTAGTCATAATATAAGCAATCTTCAAGAAAACACCAGGACAGAAAGTCAAGATATTACAAATTAAAATTGGCTTCTGGCGTAAAAAATATAAAGTACAAACGAAAGTATGCTTATAAAAATAACTGATTTTTTCTCGTATTTACTTCTGGGAATGCATTTATGTATTAAGTCAGCGGTTCCCAACCGGTGGGTCGCGGAAGGGTTACAGGTGGGTCGCGACTCGATCCTAAAACTATAAGAAACCATGAGAAGAGATCAGAAAAACCGAAACAAATCAAATTGGGTTTTGATTGGTTGATATCTGGGGTAGACAACAGAATCACAAAAAACAAATACAGAAATCAACTCAATGTTGAAAGTGACTTAAGATTAAAAACATCTTCATTCAATCCAGACATTGACGTGTTAGTTCAATCGAAACATTCCCAAAAATTTAATTAATGTAGTATTCTTACTTAAAAACAGCAATTTTGCCTGAAAAATTAAAATGGTCTTTGTGTAGGCTACTTTTATAATTGTAGCTCTTATCTTCACCTAGGAACACTTGTTAGTGAGTATTAAACCATTTGTTGCATATATTGCAAACATATATCTATTGTTAAATAAATAACTGTTTTGCTACAAAGTGCTTATATTTTCTCATTTTAAAATCAGAACACAAATTGTTCATCAATAATCAATCTGTATCTTCAAAAAAGGACATATATAAGCTTATATATATGCAATATTTGATGGTAAATTATATATATATATACATAAGGAAGGGATACGATACAAATAAGGTTTTTTACTCCACCGTGGAGGTATTCCGATAAGGAAAGGTGGGTCGCCAGCTGAAAAAGGTTGGGAACCACTGTATTAAGTTATTCAACCTGAGTTCTTAAAATGCGTTTGCAAAATTGCACCTAAAACCGTTCTCAACGAAAATTCAAATACAGTTTGAGCTATTGATATAAGCATCTTGTTTACAAAATTTAAACAAAACTGTTAAACTCGTTTTCGAGAAAGGAACGAAAAATTATATTTTCTTTAAAATGGCAGTAAAAGGAAAGAGAAAGTTGCTGTCAAAGTTTCTGTGAAATCCCCAGCCAATTCAAATACCGATACGAAATGTTCTTTTTATGCTGTTTTCCGTTTTTGAGCTTCGCTGTTCAAGAACACAGATGTGTTTATGAAAATTGTACTTTTGGATTCAGAATGCCACAAAATATATATAAATGTTGACACTTCAATATGAAATTTCAGCTATGGTATATGGCATACAGAAACAAGTACGGTGAACGGAACAGCGAAATTTAAAAGTTACACCTATGGGGCCTTGAAAATTAAGCTCGTTGTTTTATGCGGAGATACACAAAGGAATTTCCTAACGTGAACCAATTTGCAAGAGAGTCAGCTTGCATCAGCAAAACCCCCATTAATCTCCCTGTAAGAATGCAAAGCCTGCGCTAAAAAAGAAACCAGACAGCATTTCAGGAGTAATGGCATATTCCACTGCTAAATGAAGACGAAAGAATTTTCAAATGCATTTTTTCTTCCATTGCTCCCGTGTTCTGTGAACAAACGATAGCAGTGAATAAATCAGACAAAGCTTGAAAAATGAGTGTTATTAGCGACGGCTCTTGTAGCTCTAATGACACCATTAAGTCACAATGGTCCCCCTTTTCATTATAACATGTACGAATTAAACTAACAGTCTGGATTTTTAAAATGCCAAGCCATTAATTCGAATATTTATAATTTTTTTCGTTCTACATAATTTATTAAACATGTCAAGGCTAAAGTATCCGCATAATAACCAATACTATTATAATTATCTCCACCATATTATCACCTTTGGATAGTTTATCTGCTCGAAAAAAGGAGCTGTATGAGAATGGTTTCATTTTAACTTCTTTCTTTGCATCATTTGTGTGTGTGTGTGTGTGTCAACTTTACGACTCGACTAATAATCGCCATTTTCAGCTCCTTCGTCTCTGCTCTTTTGTTTATTTACACTAAAGGATCTTCATCCCTACAATATAAAGCTATTTGGCTGACTCACTCACTAACATTAATGTTTGCCGACTTCCAGGTGAACTAGAAACTTGAAATTTAGTACACATACAGCTTTTAAGCTGTAAATCATAGGAAAATTCCAAAAAGTTGATTTTTTTAATTTTTAGCCCTAAAAATTCCCCGAAAAAGGGCTCACTCACTGACATTAATGTTTGCCCACTTCCAGATGAGCTAGATACGTGAAATTTGGTACACCATAGAAAAATTCCTAAAAACCCCCGAAAAAAGGCTCGGCTCGTAAAGGGCAGATTAAAAGCACGGTAGTTCCAGTAATTACAATGAATTCCATGAAAACCCTGATTTTATACAATTTTTGAGGTGACATATTTACAAGTCAATAGCAGTAAAAAGGATAACAACGATGTTATAATATAATAATCAAAATTATTATTCTCTCTTCACAAGGTAACTCTATTAAGTCACCTGCCTCGCAAACAAAATTTCTTTCTAGTTCAAACTTATCACGTTTCACTTGTAACATGAAATTAATAACTCTCTGGTTTTACACTGTTGCCATGATTCACATACATTCACGTTTGCCTAAGATGAAAGTCGTACACTTTTTGAACAAATCCAATTTAATTTGTCATTTTCAGTTAAATGTAATATACATTTAGTAATCCTAATTACTGTTTTTATACAAAAAAATTGTTCTGTATCGACTAAGCTTTAATTTATTATTGAAAACCTCCGACAGGGAGCGCCACAAAACCACGGGAAGTTCGTCACATGATGGCTGTTGCGGGCTAGTCTAAATGCTCCCCACAGGCGTTATGCATGAAACATTTTAATGCGGAATGAACCAAGTGTACAACAATGGCTTAAGTATAAAAGGTGTTATTTAAAGGGTTATGAAACGAATAAACTTACCAAAATAGATGTTAACCATATTTCTAATTCGACATGGAACAACCATCACTCACCTGCAAAGAAAAAGGACAAGGTATGAACAACAAAAGTTTGACTTCGATCTAACTTGGAACTAACCCACGAAACTTGAGAACAGATCCCATGCTTTTCTGGTCAACTCTACGAAACCTAATGATTTTCCGACGACATACATAGTTTATGAAATACAGAAAGTAACGTAGGCCTATTACTGTCTGACTGCAAGCTGAAGGCCGAGCTAGCGTTCCCCCACTACCTTACCATGCGCTTGCATTTACTGTCTATGTCTTTCCCCCACTATGCCACCAGCTCGGCCTTCAGCTCACAGTCAGACAGTACTTACGAGGACTAATTTCACTGGATTCCGCAAGATGTAACTGGCAGATTTTAAAGTTCTAAAGATATGTTAGAAAGCAAAGAAGCCTAAAAATTAAACGGATACTTGAATAAATTGAGTGAATTTTCTAATTATACCACCATAAGCTCAAGTCCTGTCAATTTAAAGTAATCATTCCGTGGAACTCTTGGAAAAGACTACTATATCTTCCTAGTCAGGGAGCTAGGGAACATCCATTGATTTTATGGCTATCCTGGACACTAGCCCAAGGATTAATTCGTCAGATGGGAACATCATTCAGGAGAAATCCATTACCTCTACTCCTGAAAATGACGGCCAAGGATAGCCTCCGAATACTCATTCATTTGATTAGTGGTCTAATTCTGTCCCCATGTACATAGATACGATCATAGATTAGGTATTTACATAGGTTTAAGAGTATGCCTAATTTTAATGTAATTTTATTAACAAAAATTCATTTTACTTATTTTCCAGTTCAGATCGTAATTTTACCACTTTGCAGTTTTACAGTGACACAAAACACTTAAAAGTGCAACAAACACTCACTAACAAGAAGAGACAAGCCTACATTTTAATAACATTTCTCACTGTGTATAGGCCAAAACTGTTTGAAATAAGCGATCTCCATATCCTTATTATTAAAGACACATAATATAACACCCTAAAATGTCACTTGATATTATCCGAATTTTTCAATAACTTACGCTTATAAAACGATTCGAAAAAAAGAAAATACTGACAAGTGAAAACTAAATGAAGTAAAGAAAAAAGCACTCAAGGTAAAGAAAAATAAACTCACAAAGAAATTATACAAATAAGAGAGAATTTTGAATAACGAGAGTAACAAAATAATAATAATAATATTATATTAATAACAACAACACTAATAAAAGGTCAGAAAGAAAATAAAATAGGTAAGAAAGAAAACAAAGAAAGAGTGGATATATAAATAAAAATGCAGTAAACAAAGAGAAATAAGGAAACAAATTATACAAAATAAAACTAATATAATACTGAAATAAGTATACCAAATAAGAAGGAATAAAAGTGCAAAAGAAGGATAGTTTATAAGGTAGGAATTCAAGCTTTTACGAAGCTGCGCTCCTTCAATTTAATAATTATTGTTAGACTGATTATTATCACTACGAACAGAACAAAGAAGGCCGAACTCTTTAAGCTCTGTGTACATGTCAGAAATGTTTCAATGTATGACACAAACTAAGGGATAAAGCATATGCAGATATCTAACTTGGATCTAATAATAATGTTAACATAATTCAGCCAGGGCACTGAGGAGGCAAACGCAGTCTTGATTACTGAGCTTCAAATCTTTCTATAGAACTGCTGTTCTGAATCAATTTCTAACCAAACAATTGGAGTAATTAATCTTATTATTCGGATACTATTGGCGAGCTCTGGGTAAGTGCTGTAGTTACAGATTACTTGTTGTTTACACTAGACGAAGTTACCCACGGCTCAGCGAGAGCTGGAAGATCCATGGTCCTATAGTAACTCTACATTGTTTCAGACCATGCATATGCCTCTCTCACTCTCTCCCACTCTCTCCCTTTCTCTTTCTCTCATTTCTTACAATCTGTGAGGACGGTCGTAACTAGTGGTTACATAACACAGGGAGTAGAGGTTTACTCTAACATAGATTTACTATATCTACGCCTTTCTCTTAAATCCTCCGTTAAAAGTTAACAGTTTGTTAAGACAGCAGCAGTTAGGTAAGGCCTCAAAGATACGACGCCAATAAAAATACTACTTTAAATTTCAAGACATATATTCTCATTTGGATTTCCTACACCCACGAAGCAACCATAGTGTATGGACAGCACTGCAAACCGAAATTAATGATTCTACCTCATGCCTAGTACATCCTAAATTAGGTAACACTACGCCTATTAGAGGAGAGAAGCTGTAATCAACAATGCACATTAAAAAGGGAGTAGCAAAACTAAAGGGAAGATTTTTTAACATTTTGATTAGTATAATGAGGTGGCCGAAGAGGACTCACATTCGGGAGTTCATGGGTTTGAATCCCATAACCGGCCAATGAGATAATTTTTCGAAGCTTTCCACAACGCATAGTTGAATGCTATCTTGGAACTCACTGAACACCTGCCCCGAACGTTCCTGTCTATTATCTGCATCATGCTTGAATTATTTTCACAGGAGCCCCTGCGCTGTGCAGAACACTCAACGGTTAGACCCTTCATGTCCGTCTCAATGTAATATGTGATCCATACTCCTTCTCTCCTAAGGGTGCTGGATTTTAGTACCAAAGAAAGGGAAGATAAATGGGTCAAAGAAGAGAAGAAGTATACATTTATAGTATATAGAAAAAAGAATAAAAATATAGTATAGACTGTCAAATAATAACATTATGATACGTATTATAATATAAATCGCAATTTGTTAATTAATTAAATTTAATACAACCACTGTTGCGATTTTATCTTTTCAAGTCAGCTTAAATAAACAATTAAGTTATTATTTGTGCAACTAGTAGAATTATAACATAATTTCTCCTCTATTGAAGTGCTTTGCAGAAAGAGGGGTAATTGGAGTTTATTACTTAAAAAGTCATAAAAATGCTCTTATTCCAATAATTAAAAATAATATTTAATTGTGACTCGTTATATATTTATCATAAGATTGCTGGCTAGCATTTTGGTAAACGAACCTAGTGCCCTAGAGGTCCATAAATACAACAACTTAGCCTTGAACATTACGGACGTTTACAGTCCAATTACAATGTATATTTGTAATTCAATTTAAGATGCATATGAATACAAATACCTGGTACATACAAATAATATACTTACGATAAGACAAACACATATGCAAATCGAAACACAAAATGCTTATAACTAAATAACAAAACTGGTAAAATCAGAACTTAGTTAGAATATGTTATAATACCCTGTCATCCAGTCGAGAGCTAACTAAAGCTACGTTATTTAGAGCCAGAATTATATTAATCTTTATAGAGATTAGCTTGGTGAAATGTCACTTCTACTCTGAGAAGGACAGTTTTTCGTCCCCCCACCCAACTTTTCAATCTTTGGCGGTTTTCTTCCAGCGCGAACTCATAGTTGGTAGCTTTACCTATTTATAGACCTATACAGGTATAAACTCTTGGCAAGTTGGAAGGCGTGCCAGAGATAACGAGTCGGGCTAACAGATAACATTGCTCGAACTGTTCTATACTTACTACTACTAACAACGACAATGTGCACGTGTTCTTTGTACGCACAAGCGACGCTGCTTAGAAAATGACTTTGCCACGGGGCTGTTAAGCTGAGAAAACTGTACAAACGCATACAATATAACAGGGGTGGCCACTAACCTTAACTTTGGAAGTAGCAAATTTATGAAGCTGTTCAAAGCGAACCACATTGCTTTTACTATACCATAAACATTATTTTACATAGAACTAAAAAATTAATATATCATGCATTATTCCAAAGTACAACATTATATGGCGCTGAAACTTGGACCATAAGTAGACAACAAGCAAACAAATTAATGGTATTAGAAATGGATTTTCGGAGGCGTTCAGCAAGAAAATCCAGGAAAGAAAAAATTCGGAATAATAGAATAAGGGAAATAATGCAAGTTAAAAGGAATATTTTGGAAATTGTAGAAGAAACACGCTTGAAATGTTATGGACATGTACTCAGAATGACAGAGGATAGAATACCCAAGAAAATTTTGGATTGGTAAGTAGAAGGAAAAAGAAGAAGAGGGAAGCCCAAAGAGTGCTGGATGGATGGGGTCAAAAGGAGTATGGCGAGAAAAGGATTAAGTGGAGAAGATGCTATGGACAGGGACTCATGAAGGCAAAAGATTGTTGTGGGATGAAGGAAAACCATTGTATTGTGGAATATTCCTTAATATTAAATACTATATATATATTGTTCAATTACACAACAAGAAATAAGATTTTATTTTTGAGAAGTGCTTTTTAGAGTGTTCATTTCTGCTGTTAGTTGTTTGAAATCTGGCAGTTCGCACGAGTTTACTTAAATGTTCAACAATTAGTTCAGATCGATACTTAGATTACATGAACTTAAGTGTTCAATACAGAGATTCACACACATAAGTAATCCCAAATATCGAGATAAGTCTCTTAGCACACTCTTTTGTTATTACGTATTTTTCTTCTGGAACTATCTTCCAAAATTCTGTGGCCGAAACACTACTTCTTCGTCCTCTTGCAGTTCTATTACCTCCAACTCTACTCCAAATGTATCCTTTTGGTGATGAAACAGGACAGCCATCGCCCACATCAATAGCAAAAGGATTTTACAGGAATGAAAATGAAGGTTTAAGTGTTCTCAAATCATTAAATCTGCCATTGATTTCTTTAGCAAGACCAGACATTTTACACAAATAATCTTCTGTTTCCACCTGAACGTCAGGGAGGCTTTCAGTAACCTTTCTTCAAACATTTGAAACGAGCGAATGTTTTAGTCTCAAGGCCTTTCCGAAAGTCTTAATTTGCTCTGAAAACTAAATACACTCTGTGCTAAATCAGAAATTAGTTTTCCACTTCCTCGTAATACGTTTTCATTAAATTATAATAACTATATACTTTTAAAGTCTGTATCATATTTACTCTTAGCTTGGTTTCAAGAGCCGCACGAAATTAGCTCAAGAGTCGCATGCGGCTCGCGAGCCTCGTTGTGGTCACCCCTGCAATATAAACTACTCATCCGCAACCAGCGAGAGAGACTGCGGTTATTTTGGTTGTCGATAGACGTCAACAGGATAGTTACTGTCAATGTTACTACATCTAATTGTGGTTAGTATAGTGAATCGCAACAGAAATACTAACTTATGTGCAGACCTACAGTTCCGACTTTACCTTTACGTAGAGTACCATGCTAACTATTGTGCATCTAAAGCAATGTAAACCTGCACTGAGCAGATAGGAAGACTGCCACATAAAGTAGGCCATGGCCCAAAAAGTCGTTCTTCAGTGTGAGGGTCGAAATAATGCAATAATTATACTTTAATTATAGAAATATATATAAATATACATTAATATATAATAATGTATTACTACATAGCCTATATATATACTTTTATCCTATATAATACTACAGTAGGCCTATATAATATTATATAATACTATATAATAACAATAACTATTATTATTATTATTTATGACAACGTTCTAAAAATCTGAAAGTTGCTAGTTCTACAGATAAAGTTGGTATACAGACGTCTTTATTATATTTTAAAATAAAGAGATTGTCCACCTTAGAACCCTTGTCGTTTCACTTATCTGGGGCCTTTTATAAAATATAAAATAATATAGAAGGCACAAGCACACGTTAAAAACACTGTTGTCAAATTAGTAAAAACACTGTTGTCAAATTAATAAAACTTCTTCTTGGTCCCAGATGCGTCTAATACTTGAAAATGCATTTCGATGCAAGTTGCATCATCTTCAGTTCAGCTTGGAGATACAACAGATACAATGTCTGATGATGTACTAATGTATATGCCGGTTGTTTACTTGTTGCATGTTTTAGGTCACAGTTGTTGCGAGTTCAAACAGGTGATTATGGTCAATCGTGGTTTCGTTGAGAATGTTATTTTTATTTTTGTAGATTTGAAGATTTTCTAGTATATTAAGTCTATTACCTTTTTTATAATTATGGAGGATTTCTAAAGTATTGTCTATGTTATCTAATCTATGTCCAGTATTAAGGAGATGTTTAGCGTATGATGAGCGATTACCATTATATCTGAAGTCATTAACATGTTCCTTGAATCTTTGCTTGAACTTCCTACCTGTTTGGCCTATGTACACCTTTTTACAGTCATTGCATGTTAGTTTATATATTCCGCTGCCTTCCATTTTGTCTATATCGTTATTGTTGTTGTTATGTAGTTTTCTTTTTAGGTTGTGGTTTGTTCTGTATGCAATTTTGAAATTTTCTTTTCTCGCAACAACTGTGACCTAAAACATGCAACAAGTAAACAACCGGCATATACATTAGTACATCATCAGACATTGTATCTGTTGTGTCTCCAAGCTGAACTGAAGATGATGCAACTTGCATCGAAATGCATTTTCAAGTATTAGACGCATCTGGGACCAAGAAGAAGTTTTATTAATTTGACAACAGTGTTTTTACTAATTTGACAACAGTGTTTTTAACGTGTGCTTGTGCCTTCTATATTATTTTATATTTTATAAAAGGCCCCAGATAAGTGAAACGACAAGGGTTCTAAGGTGGACAATCTCTTTATTTTAAAACCATTTTACCCTGTCTGAAAATGAAATTCATTAATAATGTCTTTATTATATGTTTCATTTGTAATTATGAAATATTTTTTGCCAAATATAAATATATTTTGAACATCGCTAATTCTCTCTTAAGTCATAACGTATATACTTTTGTTTACAGACCTACTATGTCCCTTCTGAAATATCACTACTTCGTTAAAAGGAAGCAAGACATATTGGATGTACGCAAGAATAAAACCGACAAAAAGGTAAGAAAGATAATATTAATACATTTCTTCCCATTTGAATTAATCTAAGAGATGGTTTCATTTTTCGTGATTTGTTTCGGCTACTAATTCATCGAAAGCCATTTTATATACTTATTTTGTCACCTAAGTAATCAATATTTCGAAAATATAAACAATGTTATTTACTTTTCTGTCAGATGTAATTTTGAAATCTCTTGCATTTCAACTGAAAATAGAGATGGATTTTAGAAAACTTAGATGATTAGTTTCTTGGTAAGTTATAAAATTACGACGGAAAAGAATATTTCACCACTTTGTAAAATCGTCTTGAAACTTTGATTTTTAACATAACACAGGCAAAGAAGAAACATAGTATTAAACTTAAATATGAGAAATTATAACACTTCTATGTAACTTAAACATCTACAGGAAGTTAATCTTTACGGTGATGTTACTTCAAAGGAAAGCGAAAGAACACATGCCTCAGTGTACAAGCCAGCATTAGGGATGAGGTAACGTCTTTTATCTCAAAACCTGCAATACTGAAGTAGACAAGATCACAAAATGTAATTAGGTTGGCTCAGAGTATACAGAAGATAAAGCATAGGCATATAATATCTGAAGAAGTGCTAAGTAGAAGTAGCAAATCGATGGCACCAACAGCTTAAAAAAGTTAAATTTGTAACATTCCCTGTTTTCAACTGGCATTTTACTTTTGTAATGATATATTATGTAGGCTTACGCTTCACACTATCTCTTTTATTTTACATTTCGCGTATTTTATACCAGACGAACTTAGATAATTCGAAGCTGAAGGGACTAGCAAAAGATCCAATTAATCACGATTTCGGATTAGAAAAGTTTTAATCTTTGTATAGGAATGTCAAGGGACCATGCTTAAAAGTTCGAGTTATTCACGATTTCTAATTTTAAAAGTTCGACGGTAATCGTACAAATCTTTGTGAAAATTGACTCTTAAGCGATCAGCTACTACAAGACTTATCCCCAATCCATCAGCAACAACTATGAACACTGTTTTGGAATAATAAAGTTACCTGCGGAGAACAAAAAAATCAGCAATTAAGACGCTAAACTTTAAAAAAATGATGCGGACACCCCTGGAGGATGCAAGACTCCGGGAACCAACAGGAGTTAATTTAGACCAATTTCAACCGGAGGACAACTGCTACCACAACATTATTTTCTCCTCATGGTCACTTGCAATACTAACTTCTGTTTCGGCATTTAAAAAATCACAAATATACAGTATTGTAATGTTGTCCCAAGGCTTGTAATAGTTTACTGATCTTGGAGTTGTCCAACTCTTTGCGAGTCAAAATACGAAACGGTTATTTTCTTAGTGTTGATAGCACTGGTAGATACTGCGGCAACTGATAGTATTCTTTCTTGGGAGAGAGGAGGTCCTAACACGGCAAAACATTGCATGTACATGCCATTCAACACATTTATTAAGAATAACTAAACTTTTAGATGGCATTCTTATACATAAAATTTAACATTTTGGCGCATTAATAAACTGTCCTAATCCTCGTATGTTTATGTCAACACTAATCGTATAATTCTCGTTAATTTCAACCGAAATCAGTGCATACTTTATTCTGCACATAGCCTATTGCTGATTTTAAGGCAGGATACGAATATCAGATAGCCATTCTGAGACGGGCGACAAAGATTCGATAATAAAAAAAACTAGTGATTTGTTTAGCCTACTTTTATTGTTTTAGTTTCCCTAACAAAAAAATAGAATTAACTCGGATTAGTCCAGTAACTTTATACATCACAGTATGCGTCAAATCCGGTAGTTCTGATTTTTTGCAGACTTGTTTATGATGTTGGCCTAATGAATAATCCAAGTTTGTGACCTCGAGCGCCGAACGCAACTTTGTCAAAAATCGAAAAAACCGCGAAAAAATCGTGTTTTTTTCAAATTTTGGCGATTATAACCCTAAAGGACTAGTTTCTGGAAAAACTTTCTTAGGACGTTTTTAAAGTAGACTAAATTTTCTACAATATGATACTAGAACTGTCTCTGTAGACCCAATAGTTTCCGAGATTAAGCCTTTCAAAGTTTAACATTTTTTTCGAACTTCGCCATTTTGCTTCCGAGCCTACCGAAGCACAGTGCACTGTGGTCCGAAATTCCAATCTAGGAGGAAAAAACTATACTTATAACTTTTACTATTACTTTTATGAAAGTAATTGAATTTTCGAAAGAAAATGTCATGTCTAATTGTATGAATAATAAAAAATAAATTAAATACTTAAAAAAATTAATGAAATATATTCAATAATATAATTTCTTTTTATGGAAACATAAATTATTTCAAAAGTACTAAATACGTTAAATTCAATTGATATTTCTCAGATAATAAACAAAAAGTAGCTGCGCTAAATTGCGCAATTTTTATAAAATACTTTTTTTATTTGTTTTAAGGTTGCTCCGTTACTCGTCGCGTGATTTTTGAAAAATTAAAGTCAAGCCCGCACACTCAGATTAGTGATTTAGTGACACACCTGTAGCACTTTTTTAACCTACCCTAAGTTTTTTTTTAAATTTCAGTTGTTGACTGGCTTGCTTCCCATCACGTGAGTGCCGTTTGAACTCAAAATCTACAGAATGTCGCATCCCAGTCCCAGCGTGGGTTTGTGTTTTATCTGTAAGGAGACTTTAAGTGAAGGTGAAGTGCGCCTAGTGAAGGAAAGAGGTGTAAAAACCCTTATTGCGTCGAGTATTTCCCTTAAGAACATAGAAAATCAGCGTTTATTGAAGGGTGTAAATGAGATATATGTGCGCAGTGCTTGTCAGATAAAATACAACATTGTTCCGTTTTTCTGGCTTTTTCTTTCTTTCTGCCACAAGGAACTCTTCAGTTATTTTGTCTCCACATAGACAACAGTATTCTCTGAAATTGAACTGCTCAGAGACTGATCTCGTGGCCCTTGATGACGTAATATTTGATTTTCCACTGCTTACAGCTGCTTTGATCAACTTCGGATTGTTGTATTTTATCTGACAACCACTGCGCACATATATCTCATTTACACCCTTCAATAAACGCTGATTTTCTATGTTCTTAAGGGAAATACTCGACGCAATAAGGGTTTTTACACCTCTTTCCTTCACTAGGCGCACTTCACCTTCACTTAAAGTCTCCTTACAGATAAAACACAAACCCACGCTGGGACTGGGATGCGACATTCTGTAGATTTTGAGTTCAAACGGCACTCACGTGATGGGAAGCAAGCCAGTCAACAACTGAAATTTAAAAAAAAAAACTTAGGGTAGGTTAAAAAAAGTGCTACAGGTGTGTCACTAAATCACTAATCTGAGTGTGCGGACTTGACTTTAATTTTTCAAAAATCACGCGACGAGTAACGGAGCAAACTTAAAACAAATAAAAAAAGTATTTTATAAAAATTGCGCAATTTAGCGCAGATACTTTTTGTTTATTATCTGAGAAATATCAATTGAATTTAACGTATTTAGTACTTTTGAAATAATTTATGTTTCCATAAAAAGAAATTATATTATTGAATATATTTCATTAATTTTTTTATGTATTTAATTTATTTGTTATTATTTATACAATTAGACATGACATTTTCTTTCGAAAATTCAATTACTTTCATAAAAGTAATAGGAAGTTATAAGTATAGTTTTCCCTCCTAGATTGGAATTTCGGACCACAGTGCACTGTGCTTCGGTAGGCTCGGAAGCAAAATGGCGAAGTTCGAAAAAAACGTTAAACTTTGAAAGGCTTAATCTCGGAAACTATTGGGTCTACAGAGACAGTTCTAGTATCATATTGTAGCAAATTTAGTCTACTTTAAAAAAGTCCTAAGAAAGTTTTTTTCAGAAACTAGTCCTTGAGGGTTATAATCGCCAAAATTTGAAAGAAACACGATTTTTTCGCGGTTTTTTCGATTTTTGACAAAGTTGCGTTCGGCGCTCGAGGTCACAAACTTGGATTATTCATTAGGCCAACATTATAAACAAGTCTGCAAAAAATCAGAACTACCGGATTTGACGCATACTACCCCATGCTTTCAGGCGACAAAGTTACTGGACTAGATGCGGAAATATCTTAAATTTATCGATTTAAATTGAATATCTAAAGCGACTTTCATTGGATTTATTTCCCGTGTTTTAGCCAATCACAGTTCTAGTTCCTCTAGTAACAAGCAATGTAATTTTTTGTGGATATTTGTTACATGCGTTCAAGTCTACAATGGTGAAATACTACCAACATATTTCGTTTGTTTTAATAAATATTTATTTCATACAAATTAGTTTGAGCTACTCAAAAATAAAAGAGGTTTCGCTATTTAGTTTTCTTACGGGTGAATAGTTGAGTTAGTTTTACTTTACTTCTTTCATTTCACATATTTGAAAGGGATATATTCTGTGATATTTTATATGTAAAGAACAAACATGGGAGGGGTAGTTCTCTATATTCCCCCCAAAAATGTAATGAATAACATAAGCAACAATAATGACTGAAATTCTTGGTTTGGCTACTGCCTTCAGACTTAAAATTTCGTGCCCTGTTTTATGGCATAACAATTCTAGTAATTACAATTGGACAACATTCTGCAGAAAGGAACCAACCCTCAAATTTAAAAAACAGATGCTAAATTTTTGCTACTGAACTATATATTTACGTTGTGCAAACTAACCAACTCTCTTCATCCATTTATATGCCTTCTATTAAGCAAACAAAAACACGCTGAACAGATCCAGGTGACTTTTTATTTAACTTTAAATTCCTGTTTTTTAGCTTAAAATCATGTGGGTTGGTTCCTTTCTGCAGAATGTCGCCCAATTTATAAGGGGGTCACCACATTTTTGCACCACGCTTATGAAGTGAAGATCTAGTGTAGGCCTATTTAATAGCAGCCTATACCAACTGCTGACCTAATGGTACTCTAGACGTTGAGCTGACCTGCGCTGAAAAGTGAAAAGGCTGGTTTCTCCAGTAAGATACTTTATTTATTTGCCATGCTTGCCGCAGTGACTGACTGACCTAACGACAGGAGAGGAAACATTTGAAATCCCTGCAATACCCCAAGGAGCTGTACAAGGCATCAGATGATAAGACGAAAGCACGGAGTCAAACCCATTTGTCCACGGGCTTCTTCCTCCCAGCTTACTTCTCCATTCCCAATACTCTATCGTAAAACGCAGTTAAGGTGTGGAAAAGAACACGAGGTCAGGGAACAGTGAATATATTGTACATGGCAAGAAAACAAATTGATCACTTGTAAAGCAGAGCACTCCCATGTTTTAATAAAATATTACATAATTTCATTGTAACTACAGTTTTAAAGGTTGCATACTGTCCACTGAATCAAAAAATCGCGGGTTTTAAACTCGAGAAGGGGCAGAAGACTTTTGGAGCGAACAAATTCGAGCACAGGCTAGCTGAGAGGGCCCAGAGAGGGACACTAATTTTAAACCGTGAATCTCGTAGTTGATTTCAAGGTTGATAAACAAACTCAATCCTCAAGTACATCTCCGAGTTGTATATACCTTAAATCCTTAATAGGGATTAAAACATTTCACTTCGAACGAAAAGCGTTGTTAATTTTAGTTGACATCCTAAATTATTCACAAAAATGTATACCTTGTATTACATGTTAGTGTTATATAATAAACAATTATATCCTGCACATATTATGAGCGTATGTGCAACTGAAAGTAAATTGTTTATCGTTACTAAGTTACGAAAAAGTTACGACGAGAGGAAATAGATTTCCAATGGGAAATGAGGTTTGACTTCAGAAGCAATAAACAAGACCATCTGTTTCACGATAAAGGTGTAATTATTTTTAGGTAAGGAAGAATGTTTTACAATATTTGAGGATAAAACCTTCTGCTGCATAAACAGTATATTCATACAAAAAAAAAAAGATACATGCTTTCCTTCAGATTTCATTTCTCTTTGTGTAAATTAATCATCTTGATGTCTGAAGTGATTTTAGTTTAATGTAGGTGAAAGGAAGAAAAATTGTGCTCCAATTCAAAGGTTTTGTTAGGACAGAATTTTTCTATTCTTACTTCAGAGTTGAAGTCACATGGTTCAATTTAAACTTGCTTCGATTGTATTAGTAGAAATTGAAAGGAGCTTTAGAAGCTTTCCATGTACAAAGCTTTCTTGGGTGATAACAGGCAATTATTTTCATTTGAAAATTTTCAATTCTTCATCGCGCACATTTGGAACTTAGGTTTGATTTTCAAAAAAGGTAAAGAAGTTAGTGAAAATACCCCACTATTTTGTGTTTTGGATCGATTCGTTTCCACATGCGAAAGCAATTATAATGAACAAAATTACACATTTTTATGTTAAAAGAATATTCATGGTCAAAAATGCATATTTTAATCCGCATATAAAGGCTACTTTGTTGTATTAAAATTCTTGCCCTTCTACTGAGTAAACCAATGGTAGTCGCCTAATACCATAATGCCTTTTTACCCTCTAGTACATCGTTTTAAACGCACCCTCACAGAATGCTGGTATTTACGTAAAAACAATGAAAATAATGTTATATGAAGCCATTTATGTTTGAAATATGCAGCCAAATTGAAACAAGCTTGGATTGAAAAACAAGACTAATCACAGTTTTAACAAAACTGAAACGCAAAGCATACAAGATTTACAGTACCGTATATTCTTCACAATTATATATTACTGCATCATATTTCAAAAACAAAAACATTTGGTTTGTAAACCATTACCCATACAAACTCTGGTTTTTTCCCCTTTAGTGGAATTAAATATCAACACAGAAGTATGCATTGTATGCGGATTTGTACAGATTCTTTTTACAAGCTGTTTTTGTTAACTTTCAAATGAATGTCCATAGTTCTATTATATGGGTTTATTCTGGTATTGACACACAGATGATAGCTATCTGTATATCTCTATCAATTTCCTCTCTACTTTAAGCAAAATATCTCCTGTAGCATGAGAATTTTGTTGTTATCACGAGAAAAGTAGCTTATGTTAAACAATCCATTAATCGGCATTGTTCACTACTCACAGGGAAAAAAATCTATATTAATAAAAGGAAGTGTTTGTATGTCTGTCTGTCTGTCTGTCTGCGATGCCCAGCGAAATCTACTGAACGTAGAGATCTGAAATCTGAAATTTTAAACATAGGTGGACTGAAGGGTCGGAAAATGCACCTCGAAGCCGGAATTTTAATTTTCGCTTTCGTTCGTGAGTTATGAGTGAAAAACGGACAGAAAACGTGCAGTTTTTGCGTTTTCGAAGCATCAGTTTTCAGTAATACATTTCAATTTCAAATAAATTACAGTTGGCTTTGGCTATTTTTGTCATACCTTGGAAATAAAAGCCCACGCAGGTCGATTAATTTGCTTATAATGTCAAGGCACGCAGATATCTGAAAGTTTCAACATAGACGGAAGAGGGATAATCAATATAGGCCTAAATATGGTCAAAGATTGTTCGATTTCGACGAAACTCACTATACAGGGGTTTTCTGGGTCAAGGAACTCGAATCTGAGATCGCTTTTACCAGGCGACGCTATCTAATCGTGGAATGTAGTCCACGTGATTTAGGTGTTAATGAATATAATGATTTAACTATTATGCTCTTAATTTTTTAAATAACTATCGCGGGCGAAGCACATGCTAGTCTAAAATAAAAATAGTGCATCTCTTCTAGTATTTCATATTTCATTTCATAAAAGCTTATGTAACAGTAATATTAATATTCTCTGGGATATTGTTTTCCGTACATCAATTTCAATATTATCAAATTCATGCTTAATGCCTTATGTCATTGTATTTTACTAGATGTTCAAAGAGTGAGAACGACAACAAAAAATTAATGTATGGTAATAAATCGATAGGGAGGAAGAGAAGCTTAAGAAGCTTGAAAAATTGAAAGTATTTTTCTCAAGAAATGCCACATAATTGAAAAAAGGAAAGAAGTTTGGGGAAAAAACTTTGTTATTCATAAGAAAAACTTTCTAAAACTAAAACAAAGCTTTATTTTTTATAAAGCAATATCTTAGCTTCGAACATTCCCCTAGGCAAGCAGCCCCGCAATTATTCCACTGACTGGATCCAAACCAGTATCAGCAGAGAGTCGGGTTGCATGTCACCACACAGCTTCAGATCATCGCTATTTGAGTGATACAAGAGAGGGAGTCGGGAGTCGGTGTAATGGAACAGCATAGTTACGGTATTAAAGGTGACTATGCGAATGTCGACAAGCTGTATAACACGATGTAAAATATTCGCCACAGGTGGGCTAGGTGTGTCCAGTGAAATGCAGCAGAGGAATGTCATCTCATCGTCACCCAGATCACAACACACGAATGGACTCCTACGCTTCCCAAGTACAATTATCTGCATTGCAGTCCCGTTAATTCGATAATACACGGAGAATAGTACCAGTAGGCCTATCGGGAGCCATGATTATGAATTTTATTTAGAACGCTATGAATATATGGAATCTCATGTAGAATTACGACTACGGTTCGGAAGTTTATGACCTAATAAGTGGAAAATATGACTGCAAATATGCCCTTATAAAATACTAAATATGACCCAAAAACCCTAAATATGACCTAATAAAATAAAGTATTTTCGAAAAATAAATTTTCCAATTTCACATGTTTAAAGACACTAAATTCCTACATCACATGAATTCGATCAGATAATCACTTTTTAACAATTCTGGTGATTTACAGTTTTACTTGTAATGGCCGAATTTGCTCCTGTTTGCTCGCTTCATCAGCTCCAAATACCCGTAATATTTTGTACACCTTGCGTTTCCCTAAAAATGTGAACAATTACATTAATTTTACAATTTCAGTTACCTATTAACTTGGCATAAACCAGGGTTGGAATGTTTAAAACAAAACGTTTAAAACAAGTGTTTAAAACATGTTTAAAACAAGTGCTTGTGTTTTTTTTTTAAGTTTGTTTAAAACGTTTTATATATATATATATATATATATATATATATATATATATATATGTATATAATTGGCCCTATACATTAAAATTGTTGTTTTAAACAAAATGAACAATTTAAACTTTTTTAAACATTCAACATTGTTACAAACATAAAAAACGTTTTAAAAAACACGTTTAAAACAACCAACATTGTTGTTCACATAAAAAACGTTTTAAACAAAAAAACATGTTTTTTTAACTTTTTTTGTTCTTTTAAAAAAAACATGTTTTTTTAACTTTTTTTGTTCTTTAAAAAAAACATGTTTTTTTCCAACCCTGGCATAAACATGTGTTTATAATGGAATAAATTTCAAATTTAACTCGACCATGTAGTACATATACTGCAAAACCGTGCTCCTTTGCCGAATTTATAACTTAAATATGACGTTAAACTACAAATATGGCTAAAATATGACCAAGATCACAAAAATGACCAAAATATGACTTTATATGCAAAATAAAAACAGTCCGATTAGGATAACAAGCCTGCAATTCATGTTTAATTTGGGTACTGGCGAGAACGAAGGTCAGAATTAAAATATGACATGTCATAAACATCCGTATCTTATTATGACTATGGTTTCACTTGAATTACAATCGCGGTTAAAATTGAAGTGGGGGAAGGACCAATACATAGAAAATGATCCCCAGTCAGTAAACTGGGGCTCGCTTTTATTAGACTTGGTGAATGGTGAATGAATAACATCGCAGATGAAACCGGAATGAGAATTTGTAAGGGGGGGAGTATCTTGGTTTCATATTTAGGCGAATTGTAGAGGTTTGGAAAAATGGAGGAGAAAATATCCACCAATATCTTTTATGGAATCAAAGAGGGAGCAACGAATATGTTTGGAATTACCGGTTGACAAAAATGTTGAGGAAAGCCTTGGGAAATTTTTAATGAAGGCTAGACAGCTCAGGTTCGGGAAAGCGGCAAACTGGGGAGCGGGGTGGAGGGTGAGGAATAGACTTAGTTTGTTTTGTGTTATTTTGCATTTTATTTATTTAATTATTCGTTCTATATTTTTTTCATGTGTTGTCAATAAGCATGTACGGTCTATGCGGACCCGTGCTAATTTTTGCATCTGATTGTGTAAAAAGCAAATTAATGTAATAAACACACATATTTTTGTTCGAGCATACTGTAATACGCTTATTAGATGTGACGTAACGGTATCATAATGGTACCCATTTCGAAACAGATTTTCATTGTAACACAGGTTCGATTATTATCGAACACGGTACGATCTTGAAACCTTGAAAACAGGATATGAAACTGCGCAATAAACAATCTGTATTTCAAATGTAATCAACTTGTATGTCTTAATTTTAATATTATACTAAATTGAGTTCATTTTGACTTGTAAAAATCCGTTCGTATTACGAACGCAAAAGAAATACGTTAAATTAAAATGAATATCTGCCCCTCTACAGAAATTGTTGAATATCGACACTGTAAGATTCAAGTAATCCTGATGCAGATATCATTACATTTCGTTCAATTTTAACGCAAAATAAGAACAAGCAGTAACGAAAGAAGAAAGGAAGGAAGGAAATATAAGATGACAAGAAGGAAGATGACATATTCCTACTGACCTAAAGAGTGTACTTTTTTAGGTATCTTATATTTTTATCGTGGGTTTTACGGCTTAATGCCAGTTGAGGAGGAATCAATGTATGGATGAAGAGGAATTCCTAATGTGTACCGTAATCAGCTCGAAGAAGGTACATATGCGTTCCAAATCCAGAGAAAGGTCACTGATAAAGAATGGCCATGGTTTTTTGACCCATTAATGTTATCGTCTCAATGCAAAGAAAAGATGGATTGCGTAAAACGGAAAAAAATTACATTCGAGAAAAATTAACCAAGGACATTTAGGGTGAAAGAAGAAAAATTAGAAAGGAAATTGAATGGTCAATCACACATATCTACTAATGACCGTGCAGTTTAGAGTCTTTACTAGCATTTTCCGCACAATTAAACCTATGATATCTGAAATCAAACTTGAAAATTCTGACATTCTATAAGATTATCGCATACCTATATCTGAATCAACAGAAGACTTTCATACACACAGTTTAAGTATCCATTGAATTGTTTTACATATGATATGTAGGAAATGCAAGATATAAAAACAGTTACAAACTAATTACAATTTATTAAAGCTTGCTATTTGTGATGACTTTACAAGTGGGTTATTCTATCGTTTTCAATTTTGGGAAGTCGAGATTTTAAGAAATCCAAACACAGTCTGTTTACAGAAATTTCTCTGAATTATATATGACAATCATGGCCTATTTCCAATTATATTATATTATTGCTGTGAGTAATTAAAATTTGCTATTCGGAAACTCTTCCTTCCCAAAATCCAGATTGAAATAGCTTTTGAACCCGCGATATCCCAAATGAAAATTTCTCTTCTGCGAAGACACGTCAAACACCACAAAGGAGAGGTTGGAAAAGAAAAGAGAGTCAGTAATAAGAGATGAAAGTAATGCACAGAAATTAAAATGGGAATGGATATTAGAAAGGAATTTTTATGAAAAAAGAAAGAAAGAATGGTAGTGGGAGGTAGAGGAACAAGGAGAGAGGAGAAAGGGAAACATTTAGTTTTAGGAGAGTACAGACATATTTCCAAGCAACTGAGTGTACTTAGAAATTCTCTTGAGAGCTTAAGCCTAGACTGGTAGACAGCTAATCGTCTTTACCTGAACATTAATGACGTAGTAGAGAGGGATTTGCTTCAGAGATGGCCTCAAGTGCGAGTGACTATATCTCAAAAGTAAAGATACATCAAGACGAACATCCACGCTCCGCTACCCTAACACGCGTATATAAACGCTCTAAGCAAAGGAGAGCACAAGACTGAGTTTGTTTGCTTTCATTAGGCTTCCGAGCTGCAGGAAACACGCAAACCGCCGGAAGCTGCGGGTTTAAAGCTGATTAATATTAAGCTATTTGCAATACTGAAGTACGTCATGCTTAGTCCAACTTCATGAAAAACGGAACACTGTGGCAACAATACGTACAGAGCAAGCACCAAGCATGTAGTGTGTTTTAAAAATTAGTTACCGGTACTCTATAGTATATTGCGATCACTGCCTTCTAAACTGTATTAATCGAGACGGCGGTGATTGCGATACAAGTGCCGTAAGGCACGTTTACGGGTCGAGGAAAATATTTTTTTGCACGACTTAACTAATTAGTGGTACTTACGAATGTTGTTGCCGTGGATCGTAAGTTGACACTCCCACACGCAATCTTGTTGCTATGTGCGGTAAGAATTTACTTACGGCACATCATAATATAAGCCTTTATGGACAAGGCCCCCCAGAACAAATATTCGGTTCCCATAACAACAAACACATGCGAATCACTTTCTGAAATAAACATCTATCTTCAAGAATGTATATAC
This sequence comes from Ectobius pallidus, assembly GCA_964059195.1. Taxonomy (NCBI): domain Eukaryota; kingdom Metazoa; phylum Arthropoda; class Insecta; order Blattodea; family Ectobiidae; genus Ectobius; species Ectobius pallidus. Next base: position 105,127,747 of record CAXKWD010000008.1, read on the forward strand.
ATAATATTTTCAGGTAATATCACAATTAATATAATTAAATTGATATAAATAATCATCGTGCAAAAAATAGCATGCAATACTCGTGCCGTAAGCGCACAACGGATCTCGGACAATTGAAAAAACTCGGCGCGAGCGCCTCGTTTTTTCAAACTCTTTCCTCGATCCGTATGCATCGCTTACGGCACTTGTATCGCAATATACTATAAGTATAAGTTATTTTCTTCCTGCGACCATTTTATTTCTAGGGAGCTACAGGCTGTACGTGGTCTAAAATTATCGAAAGTAATCTATTTCAGAATCCTCAGATTGCTTAGTAGGCCTAAGTTGTCTGCTTTACAAGCTTCCTTCCTTCAGTCAGTATCTTTTAATAAGTACAGTAATAAGATGTCGAAGAACTATATGGGGATACTTATTTCAGACACTTTTCTCGATCTGATAAAAGAGCTTAATATTGGTTCAATTAACTTGTGCAACATAAATCCCACGGCAGATTGTTATAACCAGAGAAGCAATTAAGTTCAGCCTGTAAGGGAATAAACATTTGCGTTTCTCCATAAAAACTCCTCGGCATTTTAATTAATTCAGACACTGAAATGATACAATTACTGAAATAATGTAAGCAGGCTACACTCAGCGTGGAGAAGATTCTTTATCAGTATTTACTTCACTAGAGCTCTTTTATATTATCGATAAATCTACGAGGGCAGGAAATTAACAAGAAAAAAATCAAAACTCGGTTGGGATTTAACAGATTATTTCAATATTATAAGAAAGTACATACGTATTAGGCAAACTCCAGGGTAGAATGCAATACTTCCTCTTTCTATAGAGTGTTTCTCAGCCCCGGCTCTTAACTACTGTCTAGGAAATTGTGTTTGATACATGTGGAAAAATGATTTTATTTTGCTCTTAGGATTGCTAAACTCTCGTTTATGTGCTCGTTTCGCAAACTTAACCTACTCACTAAATAAATCTAGTTTTTAACACTTGGATCATAAATAAATATTTAATAATATTTATAATGCAGATTTATAACACAACCAGATACACCAGAAGCCCTATTTGTCTCACTAGTAGAATTGTGAATAAGATACCAAAAAGAGATTTTAATGCATAACTTACCTGTGCTTAAGATTCACTTGAAACAATTTTTAAATCAGAAACCATTTTATAACCTTAATGAGTTTTTTCAATCAACAATGGTTTTTGTATGAAATAATGTGTATTATTTTTATGAAGTCTTGACGAGTCTGTCTGTATATTTTTACAGCTTCTGACAATAAACATCTATCTATCTATCTATCTATCTATTGGAAATCCACGCTTAAGATTTTTATTTGTGCCTAATTCATTAAATAATCTCCTGGAAACTGGTTCTGCATAAATAATGTAAGTGGAGCAAGAAGTGTTTTTGTTGTTTGACTAATCTTAATTTTAATCCCACTCTTTTTGTTTGTTTGTTTGTTTGTTTCTACTCTGAACAGATAAACTTGTAGGGAAAAAATGCTGACAGTTCTCTACGAAAAAAGAAACTAGAAATATTACAGAAATTAATATTTTTAATGTATAATCTGACATTAGAAAATATTGCTCTAACCCAGCGTTTCTCAACCTTTTAGAACCCGAGGACCTCTAAAATGTCTAAAAAAATTTACGGACCCCTAATTTTACATCCCATTTTTAAAAGAAGGCCTATATTCTTAATATTTGGGGTATTAAGTATATGTCATTATAACGAAATATGTGAAAAAATTTACTTCTTTACTTTCCACTTGCTTTATGATATTTTTTAATTATGTCTGAGTACCATCTGCGCCATCTTCGCGGACCACCAGTGGTCCGCGGACCATAGGTTGAGAAACGCTGCTCTAACCTATACAAGGAATGAGACAATAATATCTGCATAGCTGTTTCTCACTACATTTTTTGGTTTAAACGTCGGACTAAGAACTGGTGCTAGAATAAAATAAGTTACAAGAACATCCGCATTTGAAACGTACAAAGTAACTTAGTGCCTATACGTTCCAAACGTGACACATATTCATAAGAAAAATGGGTAGTAATAACACAAGGGATACATGTATCATGAAAGAAAAAAAACTTCGAATAACTTTCCGCACGTTCTCTTTAATGGATGGTAACACTCATTGCTACTCTCTACTGCCCAAGAAGAGGGCAGAGTCATTTTTATAATCTTATGCAGAAAGAAAAAGCATCAGCGCGAAAAATAAAGATAGGAAAAAGAAAAGTAATAAAAAGTGTTACTTAGTTGCTAAACTTAGTTACTACGAAATCTACGAGATGGTGCAGAGTTTAGTTATAAAACGTGTTGGATGGTGTTTAAAATGAGGTGCACTGAAATAATCTCAGATGGAAATGTTCCATTCCACTTTTTTTTTTTAAATTCTCTGCCATTACAGTATTTCCTTGCTTCGCTTATCTCGTTAACTTCCATGAAAGATTCACACTCTACCATCTATTTCTACTTAACTACGTCCACGTATTTACATAATGCGGGAAACACTGGAGACCCCTGTTGAACTGGAAACCGCAATCCTTCCACAGAAAGCAAACTTAAGGTAATCAATTAAGTTTAAAACCGTTTTTATTTTCAGAAAAGTATTAGTGTGTGTATTGTCTGTAAAGGTCGATAACTAATTACTAATCCAAAGAAGTTATCAGCCTCAGTATTGCAAAGGCAACGTTCCCGCGTCTGGATTCGAAGGACGCGGGTTAAACACGGCCGGGATCGTCCTTCGGGAGAGAATATAAACCGTTCGTCACCTGTAACGAGTTATAAGCTTCCCACGCTTTATACTCATAGTAAGTAATTTATAAGCAGACTTTAAAAAATTGTACAATTTTCCTTTTTTTAATCAATGGGGGGGTTCAAACCCCCAAAACCCCCCTCGTTACGCCTATGCGCACAAGTAATACTTTACTTTCCTCTAGGTGGTCGTCCAATCCATGGGCTTAGGCCTACCACCTGTCCCTCTATCTTAGGAAAATAAGTATAACTGAATTGGTCTTTGGTAATAAAATTTCCACTAAGAGGCCAATACTTATAGCCTATTATATACCATTAACCAGGGGCGTATTCAGAGGGAGGCTAAGTCATGCTATTATGTTACACATAATTTCTCATATACAGTAGCAGACAGTTTAACTGCACACCTTGATTCATTAAATCTAAAAGGCGAATCGTTCTGTGTATTTGCACTTAAACCAGTCAAACGCTTAAGGAAAAAAACAATGTTCTTGTCGAAGAGGTATTGCTACTATTTAACCATTCAGTATTCCAACTTAGCGTCAGTTCTTTCCTTAACTGTTCTCTTATGTAAGACAGGGGGCAGAGGGAGTATAAATTATCAATTCTTGAACTATCAGCTGATTTGGCAAGTAGGTCTGCAGGTTCAATTACCAAAATCCTTTAAGATTAAATAACTTTCTTACTGATATTATACCGGTACAATATTATATAGGCTATATAATAATGTACCGGTATAATAACTAATCTTAGTCTAATAACTAATCTTAGCCTATGTAATATTTTACCGGTATAATAATAGTAAGAAAGATATTTACTGGTTTTTTAATTTGGTAAACACTGGAAATCCAAAGTAGGCTACTCTAATTTAAGTGATGTCTGAAGTCTTTAATATGTATCTATGCATGTATAACATGAAATTTCATGTATGTAACATGTTAAAATAAGAAGAGAGCATTTTCTCATCCTCTTTTCTTCGCGTGTAATAATGAACATAATAATTAGTTAAATGTAGTTCTATAATAGGTTTTATGTTTCGTTCTTCTATCGTTGTTACTGGCACGAATTTCCTGGCGTTAGTTTAGCCGTAATAAAATTAAGTTATTCGCATAATCTAAGGTACCAGATTATAATCACATAAGTTCAGGCGTGCGCGTTATTAGAGTCTAAAGGCGTTAAAATGTTAGTGGTGACCTGAATACTGAGTTGAATTGTGTTGCTCTGTGATTTCGATCAGCAACATGAGCACGAACCAGTTAACGGCATAATTATAATCTGATTTTGTACTGTATAATTGCTGTACAAGTGATACCAACAAAAAATTTAGATAATTTGCAATACTAGTGAAACAGAAGTGTGCTAAGATTATTTTTGCACGACGTAACTAATTAGTGGTACTTACGAATATTGTTGCCGTGGATCGTAAGTTGACATTCCCACACGCTTTGAAAACAAAGGAAATCTCAGTGCTGTAAAAATGACAAAAAGCACACGTGCCGTAAGTAAATCCATCATAATACAAGCCTTTATCGAAGACCGGAACCAAGGCCCCCCAGTTTGTGGCGACTTTAACAGGACAAATATTCAGTCCCCATAACAACCGACACATGCGAATCACTTTCTGAAATATAACATCCATCTGCAATAGTGTATATACATAATATTTTCAGCTAATATCTCAATTAATATAAATAAATTGATATAAATAATCATCGTGCAAAAAATTGTATGCAATACTCGTTCCGTAAGCGCATATCGGTTCTCGGAAATTGAAAAAACTCGGCGCAAGCGCCTCGTTTTTTCAAACTCTTTCCTCGATCCGTAAGCAGCGCTTATGGAACTAGTATCGCAATATACTATTGTTTTGAGGCCCCTGAATATAAATGGTGTAATTCCATACAAAAGATCGTGAGATATTTGGCCTTAAACTATCTTCATAAGTTTGTAATTACGGCACATATCTACTCTAATGGAAGTCAAATAGACAGATTCAACTTATTGATCTCGTTCCCTCAGAACAACTTAAACTGACGAAACAATTAAACCGTCGAATGATAATTCTTTCACACTGGCCGTGTGTAGGCTTAGGTTGAAAGGTGAAGTTAGACTAAAAAATAATGCCAGATCCTGGTTCAAATTCCGGCTATGGCATTGAATTTTTTAGTCTGACTTCACCTTTCCATCTTAGCCTACACACGGCCAGTGTGAAAGAATTATCATTCCACTGTGACCTACTAGTGATTTACTATGGAGTACGGGCCTTAAAGCACTTACGAGTTTGTAAGGCGTCACACAGCCCTTGTTTCACCATCAGGTATACCACGGTATATTATAAGGATTTACAGTAACATGTAGAACAGTTTATGCAATGGAGAATGCTTGGTGGTATACCAGGAAATGTGAGTCAGTTGGATAATTTAATGTTGTACCGGCTCAATTGGTAACAGCAGCGGCACGGAGAGCCGAAGATCCTGGTTCAAATCCTGACTATGGCATTGAATCAGTCTGATTTCACCTTACCAAATAAACCGCCATTTAAAAGTTAAGAAATTTGTTGACCTGACCAATTATGTACTGAGCGCCTCCTAGGTTAGGCAGCCTTAGAACTAATTCCTTTCCTCAAATCCAGGAATGAGGAATTGGATTTTAAAGGCCTTTCAACAACCAGGCAAGGTCCTGGGTTTCCTAATCTGATATTATTAACTCGCTATTTTTTTATATTATTATTATTTTTTTTTATTTCGTGCTTGCCCGTTCGTTTCTATATAACGGTCTTACATCGTAAATAACTTCAACAGAATACTAAACGCGATTTTTTTTCGAAAAGGTTTTGGAATTGTGCCAACAACTTACATTTACTTTTTACATTTAATCCAGACACTCCGTCTCTCCGACTCAAGGCTAGTAAAAACCGTACGGAATATGCTGTAAAATACGAACCTTTTCCATGAAGATATTAACATGTAAATGGAATCCTGCACGCAAAAACCAAATGAGCTGCATACACCGACAATTCTATGGTAACCACAATAATGCCATCCAGGGTAACGAAGTAGACTTCACCTCTAAGCAGTAAGAATGATCTCAATACTGTAAATACAGACTGCAAAAGCCCGCTTGTCAATTTCATTTTTTTTTTTTAAGTATTAAAGAAGCGCCTACCCGACTGCCTGTCTGTCAGTTTGAAAATGATGCCGTTCCCAGAACTTTTAGACATTTGTGAATGTCTTAGGCTATAATTCTCGTGCAAAGCACCCAGAGAAGTGGGTTATATTCGTAAAAATTCGAAATGTCTTATTAATATTTAATTTCAAACAAATAAATTATATAAGTATAAAATGGTTTAGTACAATATTTCTAACAAACCGTATAGTATGTGATATTACGGCAAAATGAATAGTAAAATAACTTAATGCTTATATTCTTTTTGTTGTCTATTTAAGTCTAGAAGTCTGTTTTGGTTGTGTATTTCAATTCTTTAACTCCTACATGTCGATATTGTAATGGAAATTTCAATTTCTATAAGATAAAATTACAATAATGAAGTTTTATAACTCATAATACGCTTTATCGGATTTTCATGAAACTTGGTATAGGCTACACATTTATAACGTCCATGGGAAGAAGCCTATTGATATTGGACCAAATCGGTTCATCGGTACCGGAGTAAAGCCCAATTTAGTGCCTATTTTATGGCAATATATTAGAAAGAATTTATCAAATGCAAATCAGTTATCATGACAACGTATTTTTGTAGAGTGATCATATACGGCTTTGGAAGTTGCAATACAGTTAGTTATGACAAATAACACTATTCCTTCGCATATGCTTATCAAACTAGACCGTTAAGTTGAGCGAGGTGGCCGAGATGGCAACGTCTTGGACTCGGATTGTGGAGGTCCTTGGTTCAAAGCCCGTAGCCGGCCAATTTGTTTTTTGTTTTTTTTTTAATGTGAGTGTGCGCTTGTCAAGATATCAGAAATCTGTACAATTCTGCTGATGCAGGACGATGTCAATCTGATTTTTTAAAACTAGACCTTTGTTCTTCCATAAGTCAATGAATCAATTAGTAAGTAATTAATTACTCAATCTGGAGCTTAACTCGGAAATCGATTTAAAAAAATAATTTTCTGCATATCATAATTGCAATTATAACTGATTGAACAAAAGCATTCTGGCACTTTATTACATCAGTTTATCTGATTTTATTAAGGATGGAAAATTAACTTCCCGGAACGCCTTTTCTGTTGTTTCTTACAATGCGTATTTTTAATCTCACTCTGTCATGCATCTTCGCATTTTTTGGAGTGAAAATAATCTACATTCCTATTTATATTATGCAATCTACATTCTACATAAACGTAAGATCTGTAATGTAGGTAACTTATATAAACTTTTCAATTTTCATTAATTCTACTAACATTTCTTATTCTTCAGTAAAGCGTTTGCAAGGCTTCAATGATGAGTAGGCTATAATATTAGAGAATGAATTTGCCATGGAGAAATTTATTTCGAGCCTGCATTCCGTCAAGGCAAAGTGTAACGTGATTCTTTCATAATTTGTTGTTTGTGTGATGAAGCGAGGAGTGTTGTCGGAGTCGTGAGGGAATAAACAAAATTAACTGAAAGCAAAAGTTAGAGCGGGAACGTCTTCTCTCGCTAGAATATGCGGCAAGTTATGAATCTTAGATGTACAAGGAGCCAGTGCTACCGTATGAGGAAATTAAATTTATAATTGCACTCCCATTTGCCAGTAAGGTCAAGTGTTCCAGTTTGTCACACATACAAGCTGTATCTAAATACTTGAAACATTCTCTATACGATACTCTTATATCAGAGTCTTGCATAATACGATTTAGACTCGTTTTGATTTTGACCGGGATGTGAATATGGTACTCGATGCGTACTTTGACGACCATCTCATAGCAGCAAACCAGTCTTATCCCTGAGAATATAGTCTTAGCACACAGGCAATGTGCAAAAGGTAAGATCAGTGTTATAGCAACGGCATCTTTCTTGCTTTAACTTATTTAAATCAGATCCATATTGTATCAACACTGACTGAACAAAAGTTATAGCTAATAAGAATTTATGACAATCAGAAGTTGAAATAAAACAAAGCAAAAAAATAAATACAAATTAGCTTTACTTTTTGTTCCTTCGTCTTCTGGTCTTGATAGGCTATATTCGTGAAATAATTAGGATTAGGTTTTTAGTTGCGCATTTTTTATTATTTCTTTAAATGGAAATTGAGGAACATTACATCAACGTGTGAACGTTGACTCCGGTTGAGAATGCTGGTAATTTTATCGTTCTTTATTTCTTATTGATTAAGTTTAACCATTTTTAAGCACTCTGTTAAAAAATTCCCTTTTTCTGCCTCTTATTGCCTTGTACTTTTTTCCTCAGTACATTTTATTATTCAATTCAATTACGAATATACTGCAATTTTAATTTTGATTGTGTATTAAAGTAACACTATAATAATAATAATAATAATAATAATAATAATAATAATAATAATTCAATTCAATTCAATTCAATTATTTATTTAAAGAAGCTACAAACAATTTTTACAAATTTTAGACAGTAGGCTTCTAATGATGTATGATGAATTGATGAATTGATGAATTGATGAATTGTTGCTTATGATTATGTGTATGATAATGATAGTGATATTATTAGTGATATACAACCGGAATTACATATTAATGCATAATTAAACATCTGACTGTCAGTCTGCAGTTTTAACCTAATTGAGTGTGTGGTCATAGCATTTCTGGTTAGCTTGCATAAGTCTGCTATGTCAATGGCATGAACACTGTATAGTCAGCACATTCAAGAGTTGTTATTTCATTGCAGACACAGAAAGTTTGTTTGTACTTGAAAAGCAGGTCATATTTTGTAATTATATGATTTTGCCATTTCTTATTAGCAACATATGACTGTGTTACCAAAAAAAAAAAAAAAAAAAAAAAAAAAAAATTAATGAACCCTTGTCAGTCTTGTGTGAATATAATAATAATAATAATAGTAATAATAATAATAACAATAATACCAATTAATAATAAAAATAATAATAATAATCACTGCTTGTGGAATATATCAGAATTTTTAAATAAGGCATTGCAAGCAATAGCCATTCTGTTGACAGGGATTGCATACGGTTGTTGTACCGCAAAAATTGTACGATTTCTTGTTCCTCGTGTAAGGGGTACAGATAGCCCTATGCTATCTAAAATTGATTTGCAATGTATTTCCCCACGAAAGACTTTAGCTATGAAATTAGCATCTGCAGAAACACGCCTATTATATAATGTTTCCAAATTTAATAACTTAAGTATATCATCATAGTCCAAATTTCTGTTAAACTTATTACGTATAAGGGAAACAAATTTTCTTTGTATTCGTTCCAGCTTATTACTGTCAGATATTGTAATGCTGTTATAAGCAACACTACAATATTCTAAGCCACTGCGAATTAAAAATTTGTAAAGAGTAAGTAATGACTCTATGCTTTTTAAATTTTGAGAAATTAAACGAACTAATCCAAGAGTTTTTAAAGCCTGTGTATAATAATAATAATAATAATAATCATAATATTTATTGTCAAGCATAATTTTACATGCATTGGTACTCGCATCCCAGCGTAGGCTATTTTCAGGGATGTTTGTTCAAACGTTTTTTAAAACTAAATACGTAACGAAATATGACTCTTCAATGTTTTGAGAAATTTTCAAAATAATGAAAACTGCGAAAAATGCAGGAGTTTCCTGCACCCCTGCACACCCTCGAAATACGTTTCCACGAAGAACCAATTCGTTTCTACATGAAATATACTCTCAAATAATTTCATTCCACTTCCACTACCGGCATCCATACTATCGGCATATTTAGACTCGCTTTTAGAATTATCGTGCTACCATGGAAATAATCGTGATTGTTTCGGTGAAATGCATTTGGAAAAATGTCCATTCGAAATCTCCGATTGGGATATTCATTCTGCTTCTTCGGAAAATGGGTACAACCGTGTGTATGCGTACGTGTATGTCTAGAAAAAAATGTGACTGATAAGATTTTTCATAAGGTTTAGTTTTAGCATTATAAAATGTTCTGTAATAAAACCGAATGTCGTAAACTTTGTTATTCTGGGTGGGGAATAAAAATAGATACATAAGTAACCACTTCTACCTGAATTAAATAATTTCTGTCAAATAAACGACAGAAAATAAGGATAGCACTAAATATGCGTTAGGTCATGTTGAAGGATTATATAAGCTAAAAAATTCCTCATTTTAATGAATAACTCACTACATACTTTCTTTAAGCACTTAAATAACACTCATCACAAACCAACTACTCTGAGAATAGACTACACAAATTAACAATTATGACTTAATTCAAAATAGGAATTTTTAACAATTGTTGATGAATGAGTTTATAAATACTGTTGCCAGATGTCAATAGATAATACCACATGAGTTAACAAAAGGCAAAGGGGACTTATGCATTTCGCATACCCGAATTACTTTACAAACGAGTTCTTCACGCTACCAAGTTACATTCAATATGGCTGGTATACAAGACTGCAATTTACACGGTTGATGTGATGGCTGGTTCATTTAGAAGTCGGTGCACATTTTTGTTTTACGGTTTCCCTGCTCTCAGAGGAAGTAGCCCCGTTCCGGCAAATTATAACCTCCTCTTAATATGCGGTGTGCAAGCTGCTTCTCCACTGCGCTACAACTTTGCAAACCTACGGGCTTACAGACTCTCCGCCGTGGGGTAGAAATCGTAACTCTACGATGCTCTTCAGCAAGCAACGCAAATATCTTTGAGTGTTTAGCGGGAGAAGGGAATGCAAGATGTATTTCCTATTTGAAGAAAATACCATTTGCATGTCACAAGCATTTGTTGTTTCTCTACCGTGCGGTTTCTCACTTTAATTACCGTATATAATTAATAGGGCCCTGATTTATTGGTGAAATAAAATGGCTGATTTCGGGGTTAACTTCCTTCTATTTCGGTGGGTATTTCGTGAAATAAATTACTTATACCACATTGAGAACATTGCGCAATGATAAACTTTGCTTCTTTATTTACATGAACTAACACCCCCCCCCCCCCACCATTTCCATATTCTTCTGCCCTTGTATGAACTGAAGTAACTTTCGATTCAGGCATGATTGGAGTTAATGTTCAAATATAATGACGAGAAGTATTATCGTAATTTCTACTAAACACCATCAGATAGCCATTTGCAAACAGAAGTGCCAACCATACCACTGTGGATAAAAGGCGAAATCTGTTGAATATAAGTAACAAACATTCTACACTCTTCTGCTGTAATCGATCTTAGGCATCGCTAACTTGGCAAATACATAGCAGGAAAGGAGTGTACTCAACAGTACAAACCAGGTCACAGACAATCTTTGCGTAAATTCTGCAATCTTTGTAATCGATCACAAATATCGATATATCGGAAAATCTTAGACAGCCACAGAAACAGCAGAAAAAAAGCATGCTGCTAAGAAATAAAAAATACAGTACCGGTACACCAAAACACAATATTGTGATTTTAAGGCACATTTTCGTGCTCATTTCTCACTTTACGGACAGAAGGGGCATATTTCGCGCTTATAGATACATTTCGCGGAATCGAGTCAATTTCGCGATATTTCGTGGATTCAATTTGGTTCATATTGGTATTTTAAGCATATAAAAGCTAAATATAGCTAGGGGAGGTTGTTTTATAAAATTTCGCGCTTATCGTTGTTACCAAAAAATACGGCCTCTAATAATTAACGATCAATAAAACAACCAAAATTTCAAATCCACAGAATCTAACAATTTGACAACAAAACAATATAAGACTATTCCAACAATAAAATGTAACGGATATATAAATAACAGTCACTTTCTTACTTGTGTTGTTTGAAATCAAATCAATGTTCTGTTAGTTGTGAGATCATGGCACAGTAATTGAATGAGCGATCAATAAATAAAAAAATGTTACCATAGTCTAACCAATGATACCAACAATGGAATGAGAAACAGTTAATCTAATTAAGATAAACTAAATTCAGCACACGAACTGGTTTGCACCGAAACTTTGTGTTTTAATCAATGCACATAAATAATTATTATTTACAAAATCCGTTACATTTTATTCATGGAACAGTCTTAAGAAATCCTACGTGAGTTTACGAGTTTCATCAGATAAATTTGCTCGAACTTCTTTCCCGCAAATACAGGTATATCGATAAACTAGTAATCTCTCGTGAGATTACCTATGATCGCATCCTCTATTTCTTAGCATTCATATTCAAGAAAAACGACTGTGATGGTCGACATCCGAGGCATTGCTAAACGTTATTGGTCAATATCAAATCGCGTTTATGAATGCAATAGTCTTATTTAAAACTATAAAGCGCTACCTGAAAAGTGTGTAGTAAAGAACTTATTTTATTTTAGTAACTACACCTTTTCAACCTCAAATTCGGAAAAAGTCATTTCAATTTCGGAAAAAGTAATTTCAAATTCAGAAAAAGTCATCTCAATTTCGGAAAAAGTCATCTCAATTTCGGAAAAAGTAACTTCAATTTCGGAAATACGAGGGCTATTTTTTAAAACATTCGATGGGGCATAAAATGAAAACCACAGTGAAAATCAAAACTGTTTTATTTGGAACATTTAGGTACACCTTCTAGCTACTTCTCTACATAATCTCGCTCTGATCGAGTCATTTGTCCTAGCGTGGTACCAACTTTACTATACCCTCTTCATAGCCCTCGTATTTCCGAAATTGAAGTTACTTTTTCCGAAATTGAAATTACCTTTTCCGAAATTGAAATTACTTTTTCCGAAATTGGAATTACTTTTTCCGAAATAGAAATTACTTTTTCCGAAATTGAGGTTGAAAAGGTGTAGATCTTGAACTTTTGGACAATGAATAGGCTAGAATTTTTAATTCAACCAAACTATCGAACATTTAACTAATATTGGCTACTTTTATGCATTCATTAACTGGGCTGTAAAACAGTAGAAAACACGTTTTTCTACATGATGGTACACCCACTTCACGACTCCCCGAAATATTTGTTAACGATACATTATCCCAACTATGGCACTTATTATAACAAGCAACTGTATGAAACAGAAAGTCCCATATAGGCTACCAATAATACCAATACATACGCTTAAAGGAATTCCAATACATGTATTCTGTGGCCAGAATGTTGGAATTTGTTCAATCGGCATTCCATACACGGATGCCAACATGAGTGTTTTTTGTTCGGTTTCGGGCACAATATTTTAATTTACCCCGGGATGGGGCTGAATGTGTTTTATACTGGACGGTAAACATTGCCGATATGTGTGTTAAGTAATACTGTACCTACTTAACACACTTCAGTCCTAAATTTAAATTGTAGGCATAGAGCGACGTTTACTAAAATGAAAGGAAAACAATAACGTTTCCACGTGTGCCTGATAGACTAGAATACAGTCACGCCATTTTATATCTCCAGTTTCGCTAAATGTAAGGATAATTCATGAGATGAAATTCAACTAATTTGCCGACGAACAAGTTGAAATTGTGGATAAGCTATGAAAAATTCATCCACACAATAGTCAACAACATAATGATAGTCTTTCAGTTAATCGTTCGGTTCTTAAATCAGAAATATAAGCTAGATGCATTTAATAGGCCCGAATGGTGGAGTCTGGGAATAATCCAGATTTAATAATAATAATAATAATAATAATAATAATAATTTAATAACAGAACTAAATGACATAATAATTATTTTGCTATAAAGCTTTCACCTTGTACAAGGTGAAAGCTTACTTACCTAGCAATAAAAACTCACAATTACTAGAATCTGAAAGAACATAGTTACGATCCTATATGAAGGCACCATTAATGATTTTACACTATCTGCAGGGTCCGAGAAAAATATACGTACATTATTTTCAATAACTTTCACATAAAAATAAAATGATATGAACTAGATTACCCCATGATGAATAAAATACTCTGGAAACGAAAGAAGCTCCTGACTTATAGTTGAAAAATTTTTCCTACCTTTCCTCTGAAGTTTTGCCTTAACCATATTTCCATGGAAACAACAACGATGCATACTACACAACATATTTGACTTTTTCACATAAATAATCACCTGCCAAGGTAAATAAAATTAGCGTGCCTCATACATCGTTAAAACATAACGAAACGAGGCTCATCAGGGCACAAAAATCGTTCAAAAGTGCCCGAATCAAGTTCGCAATGAGAACGAAGGAACCTAAAGTTATACGAAGGTACCGGTACCCCAACAGTGAAGATGAAATGGTTTAAAGGCAACATAATAAAGCAGCTCCACATACGTATATACACTTATCAGTATGAAATAATGTTATCCGAAACACTTTTGACCGAAATACCTTTTAACTGAAATGGCAAACAAAGTTTGTTATGATTAGGGCAAGGCATTTAATGACCATAAAATAGTGAAAAAATGCAAAATAAAAAATGCATTTATGACCTAAAAATAGTGAAAAAATGACCCGAAATCTTAAAATAATGACCTATAAATTTACCATTATTACTTATAATTAGTTTTTTCTTAAGTAGTGAATTGCTAAATACAGTTTATGACAATGCTTTATATATGAATTTACAATATAAAACACACTTATTTTGTTACTAAAGAAATCAGTAAATTTATACTACAGTACTTGGACACCCTTAGCGAAAAATAAATTCTTTCTGAACTGGCATGCCCATCAAATTGCCCCAAGAAATTATGTGCCATTTAAAAAGACAGAAAAAATATTTATTGCTAAAATGCCGAAAATTACCTAAAATGCCAAAAATGACATAAAATGATGAAAATGACCTAAAAATGCCAAAAATGACCTAAAAATTGCCAAAAAATGACCTATCTGTTGAAAAATGACGAAATATGCAAAATAAAGCAAAATAATGCAAAAACAAATTGTCCTTAATAATTAATTATTTAATGATATACATTTATATACATTGGAGCTATCTTTTAACCTTCATATAAAAAAGATGCAAACTCATCAAATGCCTTGCCCTAGTTATGATACACCGTGTACGTGTACACTGTGTATGTAGGTTGTGCTTCAAGGAATTCTTTGACGGGAGAGGAAAACCTCCCCATCGTCAATCTGTTTGTATGAATAGAAAGAGAGGAAAGAAATATCCCAAGGAGGACAAACGGAATGCGAGGGCTCTAACCTTGTCCGCTTTATCTCTTATCTATTGCAAAGTCACATGCCAACTAGGTTTGTTTCTTTTATTTGTTCACATCGGTCATGTGCTAGGCCTAATACTTGTCCATGTGGTGGTGATCGAACATTTTTGGTTTATTAAATTATTCATATGAATTGTCTTCATTTACTTTCATCTAAAACTTCAAAAAATTATTCTTGATCTCTAAAAATTACCTTTTAATTTTGATCCAACATTTTGGTGATCCTTCGTTTATTTCGATTAACGAAGGGTTTATGAAATCATATAAGTTGTCATTTACTTTCATCTAAAACTTCAAAAAGTTATTCTTGATCTCTAAATTTACCTTTTAATTTTGATCCAACATTTTGGTGATCCTTCTTTTATTTCGATTAACAAAGGTTCTATGAAATCATATGAGTTGTCATTTACTTTCATCTAAAACTTCAAAAAGTTATTCTTGATCTCTAAATTTAACTTTTAATTTTGATCCAATATTTTGGTGATCCTTCGTTTATTTCGATTAACGATGGTTTTATGAACTCGTATGAAACGTCTTCATTTACTTTCACCTAAAAGATTTTAAAAAGGTTATTCTTGATCTCTAAAAATTACCTTTTAATTTTGATCCAAAATTTTGGTTATCCGAAAAACCACTTTCCCTTCATTATTTCAGTTAAAAAGAGCTTCTTTGAATTCATGAAAATTGTCTTAAATTACTTTCACCTAAAACTTCAAAAAGTTATTCTTGATCTCTAAATTTACCTTTTAATTTTGTTCCAACATTTTGGTGATCCTTCCTCCTTTATTTTGATTAACAAAGGTTTTATGAACTCATATGAATTGTCTTCACTTACTTTCACCTAAAACTTTAAAAAGCTACTCTTGATATCTAAAAATTACCTTTTAATTTTTATAAAAAATTTTGGTTATCCGAAAAACCACATTCCCTTCTTTATTTCAGTTAAAAAAGCTTCTTTGAATTAATATGAATTGTCTTAATTTACTTTCACCTAAAACTTCCAAAAGGTTTATTCTTGATCTCTAAAAATTACCCTTTAATTTTGATCCAAAATTTTGGTTATCCGAAAAACCACTTTCCCTTCTTTATTTCAGTTAAAAGAGCTCCTTTGAATTCATATGAATTGTCTTAATTTACTTTCACCTAAAACTTCTAAAAGGTTATTACCTCTAAAAATTACCTTTTAATTTTGATACAAAATTTTGGATATCCGAAATCACCTTTCCCTCCTTTATTTCGGTTAACAGAGGTTCTGCTGTCAGCCCGATCATTCTAGCCTATGTAATGAAAATCATACTGCATTCTCGCTAAACCAACGTTTTGTGGTTCTTGTCATAAAACTGTGACGTGTATTCAAGTGTGGGGAATATTATTAAACTTCAGTGCATTATTATCGCTACAATGATTTTATTTTTCATGGTATTTAATTGCAACATAACATAATGTGCAAGCAACTGCCAATTCCATACAATGCGTGCCAATTAATTTCACAATTTAGCAAAACAGCAGCTAATGATGATAACACAGTTGCGGCTGAAGCATGAAGGGGCGACGTGTAAAACGCAATATTTGTTTAATTACGTGCTTTTTCGTACTGCACTGGCTTAGTCAGATATCAATAGCTACACAATGCATTATTTTATGAAATATTATTGGCCAATAAATTCAGTGCTGCATATTAAATTATTAAAGCTGAATTTGTACACTAATATAAGTAACCATCAAGTAAAATCATCAGTGGGCTCTAAGTTCGAAATAAGTAAGGAAAATTTCAGTCGAATAGGTGGATCCTTTAAATGATAATCCTAACGGGAGGATAAAAATCCTCATATTTTGCATAAAACATTACTATATTAGTATTACATTTCTGATGTTATATGTAAATTTTTTTTGGCGACGCATTCTGTACGTCTGTAGCATTGAAATTGTTAATGAACACCGAGTAAATAGATTTCTCAAAGACAAAATGAATTAATTTTACAGTGATGATGATGATTCTGCCCGGAGGCAGATCTAAAGGTCCCAGAGCGTAGCCGTGGGGGATGACCACGGGGGGATGACCACGGGGGGATAACCACGGGGGGATGACCACGATACTTTTGTTTCTTCAATTGAAGACATATGTATGCAGGTCCCATCTTCGGTTACTGAAGCCACTAGATTGGTTGAAAAACTGCCAGTCAACAGACAAACTTTTAAAATGCAGCCGGTGACTCAAGAGGTAGTTTACAATGTGGTGAATAGCCTGAAAAATCGTAAATGTCGTGATATTTATGACATAAGTCTCGACCTTATCAAGGATGTGCTCCTTGATATCTTGTACCCACGTACTATGTGCATAAATCAGTGTATAATAACGGGTGTTTTTCCTGATCTTTTAAAACAGTCTAAAGTGGTGCCTATATTTAAAAAAAGTGACTATCAATCCCCCATGAATTATCGCCCTATATCTATTGTGCCGATATTCTCCAAAATTATAGAGAAGGTGATAATTCTGCAGCTAAATAACTTTTTTGAAGGTAACAGCTTATTTACTAAAGCACAATTTGGCTTTAGGTCTGGTCTCTCTACAATTGATACAGTTACCAAACTTGTTAGCAATGTACTGTCTGGCTTTGATAAACACGCCAGCACACTAACTACATTATGTGACCTTTCCAAGGCTTTTGACTCTGTACCACATGACGTCCTGCTTAAAAAGCTTGAATACTATGGAATAAGTGGAGTGGAGTTCGAGTTTTTTCGGAATTACTTAGTGAACCGTACTCAACGAGTTTTCTATAATAATTCTTATTCAGAAGTGGTGGTTATGAAGAACGGTGTTCCCCAGGGATCAATATTTGGTCCGTTTTTGTTCCGGGTAATAATAAATGACCTGCCTGTTAATATAACAGCACCCTGTGAGTCGTTACTGTATGCAGATGACTCCTCATTTTTTTGTACTAATAGTAATATAGACACGCTTAATCAACAGATGACAGATTGTCTGTCAGTGTGTAAGACATGGTTTGCAAGTAATGGCCTTTTACTTAATTATGACAAAACTCAATCAATTCTTTTTAGTTTAAACAATCATGAGAGAGTGAATATTAATTTATTAGGAATTATACTCGATCCGAAACTTACTTGGAGTTCGCAGATAAACAAGATTTGTAGTAGACTTTCCAGAGTAATATATATTTACTCCGGAAGCTAAATCAAGAAGCTAAATCAACATTATTATATATTCCTAAAGAGTATTTACGGATGGCGTATTATGCATTCTTTAATAGCATTATCAGTTACGGAATCTTAATTTGGGCATGACTTGCCTAGAATTTTACTGTTACAAAAGAAGGCCATAAGAATAATCACTAACTCAAGTTATAGTGCTCATTGTAAACCACTGTTTATCAGTGAAAAGATTCTCACCGTTTACAATTTATTCATATTTAAATGCCTCGAATATGTTAAAGTAAACTTAACTGATATCCCATTGAGACGAGACAGGCATCCACATAATACCAGATATGCGAATAATATTGACCTTCCAAGGATTAGGCTCGCTAAGTCACAAGAATATTACAGGTATATTGGATTAAAAATGTTTAATAAATTACCTATTGGAGCACACTATGTTAACCTGAAAAAGGTTTAAGACCAAAGTGTATAATTGGTTGGCTGTAAATCCCTTTTACAAGCTAGAGGAATTTCTCTGCCTATCAGAGGTAGATATATGTTTTTAACTGAAACTAGAGTGGGTAGTAGGTACAAAGTTGTATTTTAACTTGTTTATTTTGATGTATTGTGAAGTTTGTTTATGTACCTTGTATATGTATATTATTTTTATGTTGATGTACCTTGTTTATCTTTGACGGCAACTACACAAGTCAGACTTGTAATTGGTTGGAAATAAATAATTCTAATTCTAATTCTAACACGTCGGCAACGGTGAGTGGTATTTATATAGCCTGTACAATTTCCCCTTAATCTCGCTTTTCTGGATTTACAAGCCAAAGTTCAGAGACAATGGGAAATACGCCACATCACATACGACAAACCAGCACAAAAACAGCACATACGTAGATTCCCTTGTGGTATCAGCACAACGCAAAACTCCTTCTAAGATGGCATAACATTTAAAATATTGGGCAGGGAATGTACAGAGTATATGATAATTAAATTCCAATTGAGCATGCATTTACAAGACTAGGGGAAAACCGCGAAATAACCCACGACCTCCTAACATGTCTTGGCGAACCAATCAGTGAAGTAGTAAATACTATTTAAAAAATCAGTACCTGTACTTCAATATGTAGGCCTACTCCCACCTCTTCCCAGAATGAAAGCTTCTCATTAAAAATAATGGGACTATACTGAATATGACAATTAAAAATGCCATTCAGTACTATGCAGTTCTATATTATCTTTCCAGGCTTTCTTAAACATCCTTCAGAATTCCAATAACTCATTAACAAATCAATTTTTTTGTTCCCCATTAAATTAATTAAGAAAGTAGTCAGTGATCACTTACATCTTACACCTTCCTATATGGGTGGAGATCAGGTATTACCTGAAACAAAAGAAAAAGATTCTACATAAAAAACGATTTATAGTTAACATTTATGGGGTGTGCCAGATTGTATTCATCAAGTAGAAAATTTTATTTTCACTGGCGAATAGAATCTATTTACAGTCGCGATAGCCATTACTATTAAATTAGGTGATTATTTTTTTAATACAATGAAATATAGACCTGTACAGCACTGCGTCGCTGACAATTTTAACTCGCAGGGAGTTTGTACAAAAATAAATTTTCCCAGGTGCTCAATTGAACTGACACCTGAGTCGACCCTAGCAATTTTAGGGCACAACATAACACATCAAGACTAGCTAGAATGTAAAGAAACAGAAATAGCAAGAAATTGTTAATGATAGGAAATAGTTAGAGATTAATGTAAATGTACCATATGTAAATATATGTAGGACAAAAAAAATGAGAATTTAATGAAAAAAGGGGAAGTTTTTATTTACAGTAAAAAAGAAATGTGGAGAAATTCATATATCTGGAAGCAATAATTAAAGACACAAATAACATTAAAGCAGAAGTTAAGTGTAAATTCAAACCAGGAAATGCCTGCTTTTATGCAGTTCAGAAACTATCATCTTCTCGTCTTAAGTCCAGAAATCTAAAAATAAAAATGTATCAAGATAATTATCCTGCCGATTGTATTACATGGATGTGATACATGGCCACTTACTCTTCGGGAAGAACATAATCTGAGAGTATTTGAAAACAGGGTGCTTAGGAAAATATATGGGCCTAAGAGAGATAATAAAAATGGGGACGGAGGAAACTCCATAACGACGAGCTTCATAACCTGTACTCTTCACCGGATATAGTAAGGGTAATTAAATCACGGATGAAATGGGCTGGACATGTTCCGCGCACGGGGGAGGAAAGACATATCTCAAAAGTAATGACTGGGAGACCCGAGGGGAAAAGACCATGTAAAAGACCTAGACGAAGGTGGGAGGACAATATTAGGATAGATTTAAGAAAAGTAGGATTTGCGAGGGATGATTGGATGGAGTTAGCACAGAATAGGTAATCTTGGCAATGAACCTTCGGGTTCCATAAAATTGATAATATTCCTTTAGCGTGCTTAGAGATTTTCTTAATTAGTCAAGCAAATGTTAGTAGGCCTAAGTATACAAGTAATAACGACATTTTGATAATGAAGTAATATTTACTTTGGTGTTATTTTGAATCGTAATAATTGTTTTTTTTTCTTTCTTAGTTTTGTTATGATTTTAGCAGGTATAAGTAAAGTAAGTTTACAATATTTCATACAATTAAGGGGCACCGCAGAAAATCAGAAATGTAATCGAGAGCTCCTATTTGTGTGTTATGAACGATGAAATAAACATTCTATTCTATTGTATTCTAATTTATCAACGGTAGCAGAAATCTTGCGTGAATTTAGAAAAAAAGGGCATTCAAAATTGCGCTTTCTAATAATGGTGTGTCTGCAGAGCGTTCAAATCTCAGTACAACGTACTGTACATGCTTGGTATTGAACCCAAGTTCACGAGCTCTAATCCGGCTAAGAGCGTGAGTGCAGGTAGTAACAAAACCTGCTTCGTGTATTTCATCTGAAAGGTAATAACATCGTTTAGAACCGTATTATGGAGAGTCTAAGGCATAGCATGAACCCCATTTCCTCAAAGAGAAAAATTGCCAGCTGTTTAACGTCTAAACTGTTCCTCCCTCTCCTTCTTGGCCCTTCCATAAGCGATGGTCCAACCCAAGGCTAGTATATGGAAGGTTGTCTCGTTCGACGCGCATGCGTGTTGAGCACGAGGAATGTGACGTGGCCCGTAGCCCTGCACAGGATTTAAACAGCTACACACAATGGAAATGATGGGAATAAAACTTATTTTTAACTACAATAATACATGTATCTGTAAAGATAGTATACTACATATGATCTTACAGGGGTTATGGCTTAATAGAGAGACCACTTCTGAGTGCTCAGACCTCAAATGAATAAGCTCTAACAAAATATAATGAGACGTTTGAAACAAATTAAAATATTTAAGCGGCTGGTTTCTGTAAAACATACTGTGGATCACAAAATAAAGAAAACACACAGAAACCCTACATTTCTCTGGCAAGGGATCTCTCTTTAAATTTATTGGGGTACTTTTACAACTCTGTTTGGTTAACGACTAAGAAAATGGGAAGTATACTTCGATTTTTTTTGTCTCGCAGAGGCAAGTTTACCCTTCTGTAAATAAATCTATATTCATTCACATTTCCAATAGAAACTTAAAGGGCCTGTCCATTTTATTTTTGACACCAGCAGACAGGCAGAAAATCTTTTATTGAGGCACTTTATCAACAACAAAAATAGGGAGTGATTGTGTGTTTTATTGTGAAATAATAGTGCTTCAAATATTAAAAGACTTTCATCCCATGCAGAGGAAAGGAATGCTCTTTTCCAGTAAAATCCTTGAACATTTTATTTATGGACTCCCCTAATAAAACATCTTTCAGAAACCGAATAACTACAAGTATATACCCATAAACCAGCTGGGCCTCGCTCACTGGGGGGGGGGGGGAATATTCAACAATGGATCTGTTGTTAACAGCAAAAAAATGGAAACCTAGAAGCCAATTTCCTACTGAAGGTGAGTTTATGACGCTTTTATTATTATTTTATTATAAGCGCGTCTTAAAATCCATTTTTACTTGAAAAATATTACTAAGTTACTCAGTATTGAGTCTTGGATTGTTCGACCATTTAAATGCTGTCGGTCGGTATACATTTAAAGATATACCTGTTAACATTTATGACGTGATCACTTTGAATCATTTGTAAATGTTTATTTCAAAATGTTCTACAAACAGTACACAGACTGGTTTGTAATATATTAATTGTTATTCCGTGCGCATATTTTATTTGGCTACATCTTCCAGTTTTATAATATAATAATATACATCTTCCAGTTTATAATATAATAGTCATTCCGTGCGCACATTTTATTTGGCTAAATCTTCCAGTTTTTTGTCTCTGGAAAGCATTATTCCAAGCTGTTAACTTTTAAAACTTATATTCTTCTTTGGTTTTAATAATTGTTTAGTATCTACGATTACACGCTCTGTAATTAAATTGTGTCAAATACATTGCAATCAGAAGTGTATTGGTTCATCTTATAGATGTTTAATTTAACTTAATTTCATGTAAAATAAATAAATATAGAAAATATACAATCTAATTAAGAAATTTATTTTTCTAAGTCAAGACGAATATCGCAAAATATGCAAAAGTCTATTCTTTTCAAGTCTCCTTCCATAAATTAGACTAATTTACCTGGAATAAGTAATCATAAAATTAAAAACCTTTCAAGCATAATCTGAGCTATATCTGCTAGACTACTTTTTTTTCTCAGTCAGACAAACTTTTTCCTAACTTTGTAAAGCTGCACTATTCTTATTTGTACCTGTATTAAATATTTATTTTAATTTGTGTTAAATCCTCTTTATATGCAGGGTCGTATGCATTCTATCTTCACCTCGGAAACATGTATTAGGGGCCTATTGTTGGTAAAACGATGGTGTTTTCGTGTTATTTCTTCCCATCATTACCATTGTATGTAGCTGCTTAATTCTCGCGCGGGCTGTGGGTGACGTCACACAGCAGTGTAGGACTCTCCCCACAGCTCTTACGGGAACGAGGCAACCTTTCATATACTAGCCTTGGGTCCAACCCACCAATACTACAGAGACCTGAAGAAATGAGAGGACGGTAGTCTCATACAGGTTAAAAAGGTGTCAGCAAAGATCTCGAAAACAGCGTAATTTGGATATCTCCTTCATATTAACTGCTACATAAATGCGATTGCCGAATTGCAAGACGTGAGTAAATTCAATTAGGCCTACATGAAATTTAATTCTGTTACAATATTAAGAAAAATCATTTTGAGGGTTCTAAAACAACGTTAACCTATGATATCCCTTTAAGGATTAAATCATTGTTTGACCCTTAATGGACTGGAACAGGAAGGCGGCACCATTAGGGAAAAAGATTATCTCACAACTACACATGGAGTCAAAGCGTATGTGTAAAAAATAATAATAATAATAATAATAATAATAATAATAATAATAATAATAATAATAATAATAATAATAATAATAATAATAATAATAATAATAAGGAATGCGTCCTGATAGGTTGCGAATGAAATCATATTACCTGTAAAGCAAGTTAAGCCTACGAAACAAGTTGAAGACACAAAAAGGACAATCTTATTGTCCTAGGTACCCTCCGATTCAAGACTTATGGCGGTCTGCTGGCCGGTCTTGGCTATTACGCTAAGAATGTAAAGCCTCGTATGGTATACCATTTTCGTGCAATTTCTTGATTACAGTGACCATATGAAAGAGCAGAAGTTGAGTTTACATGCTGGCAACTACACAACCTTATGGCACAGGATCATCACGAGTGAAGCTGCATTACTGTATGTATTAATCATTCTGACACGAATATGGTCCCCAGGAATTTGTATACGAGTAAAAAGCTGGCTTAGTGATAACGAGCGAAATAATTGCGTTAATGAGGAAAGATGATGCCACGGTGCAAGGTATCGTAATGATAAACTTCGCAAAATTACAGGCCCTACTTGGATTTTAGCTGGAAACAAGAAGACAGAATGAAATTACCATACCTATACTTATTTTAACTAAAAAGAAATATCCCGCCTATAATTAACTCTCTCTCTCTCTTACTAGCATTTTTACCTTTCCAATTTTAGGAACTACGCACCATATACAAGGCAGCTACCTATCGGATGAGGGAATAGGAATTATTTATTAATCACACATACGTACTTGGCCTTCGTGAGGGATCAGCTCTATGCCGGTGCCACCTCCAACACATAGAACGAGACACAACATTCTCACACACATTCACTCTAAACAAGGCGAGGATGGGATGAAGATGATAACGACGGCCATATGATATCCGGGGACCACAAGGGCCTAAAGTTACCCGACATTTGTCTTATAGGTGAGGGAAAATCCCAGAAAAAACCAACCTAGGTAACTTGTCCCCTGCGCCGCCAGAGGTGGACTTTTGTTAACACTCGCATTAATGAGCTCAAATTACTGCAATCCGAAGCCCAGATCTTTAGTCTAACAATCCATTACGGAAGAGAGAATTTAAGAGGAAGGGCACTGTGAATAAATCGCAGGCAGGGGCGTATTCAGAGGGGTCTAAAGTCCCCCCCCCCGAAACATTAATTCATACTGCACATAGGATATTTTAATTTCTCAGAGTTTGTATAATTGCACATCCTGACTCATGATATGCGAAAGGCGAAAAGTTAAACAGAAATTCCGTTACTTGTCTGTATAAAAAATTATAAAATTCAATATCTAAAATTCAGCCTCCTAACATCTAATTTTTATCTAAGCGGCTCAAGCTAGAATGAAAGCATAGTTAGCTCGCTTAGCTACTAACAGCTGATCAAGCTCGCAGTACTGCCCCTCGCGTAGATTATATCGGCAAAGAGAGCAGTGCTTGAAATGTTGCTTGATTTTACAAAAGTAGGAAAGGAAGAAAATTTAATTTTGTTCTATGACTCAATGCCTTTACCTCAGCTTTAATTCCTTCACCTTACTTAGATAAGGTGTGACTGTAACGTGCATATCAACAAATAAACCTACTTACTTTGTTTGACTATCGTTGTTTAGTTGTTATTTTAGCGTGTGAAGATTTAATATAACTGTGTGTGATAATAGTGTTAGACTTATCACAGCCTCTCCCGAAAAAAAAAAAAATCTTGGATACTCCCCTGATCGTAGGGCACCACATAAATGTATGGACACGTTCTCAAACAACGTCACAGAATACCACACAAAGATAGTAGCGCGAGGTAGTTCACTTTTTTGTGTGTTCACACATCTACGGGACACAAAGTGCTGAAATGTAAGCCCCTTGGTATATGGAGACTGATAGCGCCAAGCGTTCAATACAATGTGGATATCAAAGGAAATGGGAAAGGCGGTGTTGTGAAAATCATATTTCCCCTACTACTTCAAAGTAGGATACATGTTCAGTAGGAACCTTGTACATAAAAAATATGAAAACATGTTGACCTCTTGATAAAAATCTTGATAAAAATATAACCAAATTAAAACAATGCTGTTACAGTCTTTAAAAAGAGTCCCATATTTATGAAGCGGTTTGTTTTTAAGCTTAATTTTTCTATGATGAATCCCAGATGTCATATAGTAAGATTCATTTCGAAACATATGATGTACCACGTTTATTTCCTTAAAATGAAAAAAAAATAATATCGGTGTATTATATTACATCGCTAACTTGTTATTCCTATTCTATTGTACTTCTTATACTCCAGTAATGTACCTATACAGTTACAAGTTATAAATATTGAAGAGGAGTTAAGATACTTCTCGAGCTATCACCAGTATAATATTATTTTGTCATATACCCAGGAACTGTGCCTGTACTTTTTAATATAGTCTTACAGTTTACAAAGTCATCTAGCTTTATGCAGGCCCTATATTTTTTTCTAAGTTCAAATAGATGTTTGATAAATCAGTATTAGGCTATGCAGTGTAACCAATATAGTGCCAAGCCAGAAAATTCTGATGCAACGACACCAAAATCAGTGGCTGTAACTTTGAGAAACATTGGGTGGGATCAAAAATGTTAAAATTGTCATACCACCACTCCTTATCTGCTTCATGAAATATACTGATATGACTAC
Organism: Ectobius pallidus; assembly: GCA_964059195.1. Classification (NCBI taxonomy): domain Eukaryota; kingdom Metazoa; phylum Arthropoda; class Insecta; order Blattodea; family Ectobiidae; genus Ectobius; species Ectobius pallidus. The sequence continues at coordinate 105,154,072 of CAXKWD010000008.1, forward strand.
GGATAGATACAGAACTCTACAAGAAATTATTTCATTGTTTGTAATAAACTAATAACAGTCACACTCTGTAATTCAACCACCAGGAAAGTATTGTGCAGTCTAGGCAACGGGAATTATTTTAAAAATGTTATATTATATAAACCTTTCTTTAATTTTGGGTTTTAGGTGACTATTAAAATAAAATAAAACAAAACGAAGTAATATGAAATAAAACCACATATGGACTAGCCAATACAAGGCAAGGTCTTTTGCAAAAAATGTTACTCCTGACTGGAGTTTAACAATAAATTCGTCACCTACGCAATCACACCATCTATTTCGTGGATGACCCGAGCCCCTTCTTCCCTCTAGTTTATTATCCCTTGTAAGTTTAACGAATCTTTCTTAATTCATTCTTTCTACAAGTTCATTCCACTCTTTCTTCTTTTAATCAGTCGCCAATGTCTTGTACTCCACACTTTTGCCTTATATCACAATTCCTTGACTGTCGGCGGTGGCTGAATAACTACTTTGACAGAGTAAGATGTAATGAACTCAGGAACGATTTTAAACGGTCGTGAGGAAATTCGAACAAGAGGATATCTTACTATGTATATTAACAGTTGCCTAATTTAAGCATTGCTCCGACTCAACAACGAAATACTACTTTTAGTAATAGCAATAAATATTTATGAAATAACACATGGCAAATTATTGCATGGGTTTGAGCCCCATGGGCCCATATAAGTTGACGCCACTGCCAAAAATATTTAGCAATAAAATAGTGGTTTATATTACGCACACTACCAGTACTCAAATATTCTGATTTTGTAATTCCATATAATAGAACAATAAAAACTTACTGAAAAGCAGTTTTGTTGTTCTACATGATTTTAGGACTTGATCAAACACCAAATTTTTTATTTTATTTTTTATTTTTAATTCAGCTGTATTTATATTTCTTTGAGCAACCAGGCCATAACAGAAGTTCGGGTTCTGTGTCTATACAGTAGGTCATAGGCCATGCAACTATCGATTGTCAACTATTTTCTAATGTTGGTGTATTTTATGTCAGTAAATTTCAACTGATATTAATTTAATGTGGTACTGGATGAAATATCGAGGATGAGTCATGAATCTGGGATCTCCCAAATTCAAGACGTTACCATCTCTGCCACCTCGCTCCGTTTACACCTCTGACCTCTATTTATGTTTCAGCTCAAACAGGTAAAAAAAAATATTTTAAAAAGTGGCTTGGCACTATCTTGCCGGGACCCCCTCATATGTGGAACGTAACATTTCTCGCTTCGTGATTGGTAGTGTGGGTAGACCGAGTGGATTTCGTTGTCTCTGGAAAGACTGGCAGTGTTTCACAATTTAAACGCTACGCCTAAAAAAAGAAACGTTTTAATCTTTTAGAAGTCAGTTCCGTGACGTGTGTTACGAATGGAGGTCACTGGAGCCGAAAATGAAACACGCCTACGAACGCAATTAAAATTTAAAATTCTGAAATTACTACTCTCCCCCAGATCAAGTAAGTACAGATTGCTGCAATGCGTGTAAATAGCATCAGCATAGCAATAGATGAAGGGACAGGTCTAGAGATGAATATCTGAAACGAGTTTTAATTGCCATTTCAATTCCATCTCCAGCGTTTCAGATATTCTCACTTAATTTAAAAAAAGTTTAAAATTTATATGCAATGATTACCAATTTTGTATTCACAGGAAAAGTTTTGAAGCACAAAATTTTTCTCCATACCTGGTTCTCCACAAGATCTATTTTAGCACAACTAAGCCCATCTTATATGAAATGGCAAAACGTTTAGGCTAAGAACTAAATTATCGGGCATTCAACTCTGTTAAATTAGGCAAAGAGTACATCAAGGTCAGGTTTTCTCAGTATTTAAAGATTTAATAGTCTTTCATTACAGTACTTATTAATGAAAGTTATACTAATTGTATGATATATACGGCTTATTTTATTTCTACCTCTAGATTTCTTTCAATTTCAGAACTTCAAATTATCACTGAAATTTTTGGGTTGATAATGTGGCAATTTAGATGTTTTAGTTTCAAGGGGTCGGGAGTTAAATCCCGTGGCCTGCCAATCTGAGAGTTTAATTATCGCGTTTTTCCTCATTCGCGGGCTTGGAATTTACTCATTCCGACATGGATATAGCCTAAACTGTTCTTTATCTAAAGGGGGAAAGAAGAGGAGATACACAGAAAGGGAGCGGAATTATTGTTATGAATTATGTTTTGTATAATACTGATATTGTTTAAAATATTTTGTTCCCTTGCCGATGCAAAAGTTAAAAACTGTCACATTTTATTCTTTAAATTCAAAAGGTCCGCAAAAATATTTTAAAACTTAAAATTATTTAGTTTCACTGTTTCAGGGTAACCTTTAAGTGAAGTATGCCTGTAAAATAGAATGTGTACAACCTTAGGCCTACTAGAACATTTAAAACACTTCTCGTTAAATTTTCTCCGATTGAACTTTTGTAGTGTTAAGAATTAAAATTTTGAAATTTTAAGTCGAATATTTCTATTACAATAGTTTAGTTTCCTGATCCTCTTTGTATATCAAAACTTAGGCTTATATGTTTGACAATATTCAATCAATTAAAATAAATGCAAACTATGATGTTTAACTATCATTATTCATGTGATCTTTCTTAGAAACCACAAATATCTGGAAAAAGTGCGTAACTAAATTTTCTTTAGTTTTTTTCTTCACTATAGGTGTAATTGAACTGGACATTAGAATCAAGCATATAGTTAGTTAATCACATATCTAAAACGTAAATATTTATTGGATTCGTAGTACAAGACCTGTGACTTTAAAAAAGTTTTCTTTAAGTTATCTCAAAACTATGTTTTTTGAGTTACGCCCTTCTTCCATCCACTCTCTCAAAAAGTAGTTATTCATTTTATTAGTTATACCCAGGCTTTAAAACTTAGTGCCCGATCGAATATGTTAACAGCAACTGTACTGTACAGACTTTGCTCGGCGTATGCGCTAGCTACCATATGCTAGTTCACGTGATAATAAACAAACCGGATTACACAAAATAACTTCTCATTCTCTAAACTCACATTACAAGCATGCAAAACGATACGTTTTCCTGTTTGTGTGTAATAGTCCCTCCCAAATGTTTCAATATATGTTTGCGTTTTAGAACACTTTACTTTCGGTATTCCAAACACGTATTATAAATTTATAAACAAGCATAATGACAAGGTACACTGTTGACCAATTTGAGAGGCACCGTACTTCGAGCGCATTGACTTCTCAGTACTACCATGAATGACTGTCTTATCAGCCTACGCAATCACCCCCACCCCCTATACTCAGGTTGTTGGTAACCGGAATCATCTCCCTCTGTGGGTTCGGGCACTAAGTTTTAAAGCCTGGAACTTATACCACAGGATTTCAAATTTGTTCTTCCCACTTCGCATTTTTCTTTTATTACTTTTATTCTATGTATTGGATTTTAAGTTAGAGTTATATTTTGTTTTATGTACAGTGTTTGTATTTAATTGTGTATTGTATAATATAAATAATTGAACTGTACCCGAACACAAGCACTTGCTCATTGGGGTAATCATTTTAAGCCTCTCTCTTGTGTTTCATCAATAAATAAAATAAATAAATAAAAATAAAATAATAAAAAATCAAATAATTAAATAGGAACATAACGTGTAATTGGCACCCATGAAATCTCTTGCACATACAAATTTTATTATGCCGTCCTAACTTCACATCTAATAAGGCATAAGAATACATTTCTTAACGACTTGAATAGCCATACACTTTCTACACCCTTGAATATTAATATTAATATTACATCAAAAAGATGATATAAGGTACTACGCATATGTCTCTGTACGCATATGTGTAAATCATATTTCGTTCAACGAAATCAATGTAATATAACATTACATTCCAATACATTTCATTATTTTTGTGATTATTTTCTTACCATTATTTTTTAGATTTGTATATCTACTGGAAGTTAGTGGTATTTGAGCGGAAAATACATCAAGTCCTGAACACATCAGCGTGAAATTTTATAAGGAGAGACTTTGTATTGATGTATTAATAGAATCATTGCACTATCTACGCTTTTACCACATAGGCCTACATACTTAACTCCGTGGCGCTAACATCCCAAGAGGGATAAGGCCTACCATCCGACCGCTGCGTCATCTACCATAGGCAGATGGCAGGATTGGGGGCATGTGGTCAGCATGTCGACACCCACGGCCGTTAATGGTGCTTTCCATGACCGGAGCCGCTACTTCTCTATCTAGTAGCTCCTCAATTTAAATCACGAGGCTGAGTGCACCCCTCATAGGCCTACATTATACGGTATATTTCTCAACTCTGCGTTATTTTCTTCTAAAAAAACATGAGAGTGGTGGATTATTAATATCCATTTTATAAAAATATAATTTTAGCAATAATTGGATTCATCGCAGGATGGTGTTATACCTACATACTTCGAAGTTTTGCATATCGGTCATGCTTGTCACCAGAACCCTCAGGTGACAAAGACTGTCCTCTGTTTATGGACAGAAGAGGCAAGTGGATCTGACATGTGTCGCGTTAAAATAGGTAGCACATTGATGCCTACAGACCCAGGCCGGTATAAGCCACGACATCTCACTGAGTATAAATTATGACCTTTGTGTCAACCACAGCCAAATCCAGTTTCACCTCGCCGCCAGTTCTTTCACAGTGCATATATCCACACATTCCTGTAGATATTCCAAAACTGTGTACAGTCGTATGGGTTAGAATCTAAACACCCTAAGTTTAACGCAAGCATGAAGGTAAATTAAGGATTCTCGGGGGTTCTCTATCAGAGAGTTTTCACTCTCACTGGTAATAGGGTTTTTAAAAATTAGTAATTGGCATTATTTTAGAGATAACTGTAAGCACTTCAACCATTCATTTATACTTTCTTAAAAATTAATTAACTGGGCCTCTACAATATATATTTTTTCTACTAAGAAGACCTGTATGGATGTTTGCACTCTGAAAATAATCCATCATCATAACTCGGAATCAATATTAAAAGCAAATCATTATTAAATAAGTTACATTCATTAATTCGCAATTACACAAAAAAAAAAAAAAAAAAAAAAAAAAAATTAAAACTGTTTCGTTTATTTCTCATTACCCGAGAATAATTTGTTTGTAAATCTAACACGTGATATAGGCCTATGCTGTAATATTTTATGCGTAAAGAACAAATAGGAAAAAGGTAGTCCTTCGTAATTCCCAAAAAGCTATGACAGTGTGTCCAACTGAATAGTTTTAAAATAAAGGACAGACACACCGAGTGAAAAGGGGGATGTGGGGGGGTGGCGGAGTTAAATACAACACATTATTTTGGAGTGTTTTTATCACTGCTTTCATCTGTAGCAACTGAAATCGGACCATGAATAAGAGTCTGAACAATCTGAAAACATGCAGAGTTCTTTGTAGGAAAAGTTCAGCTTAAATTTAAGTTTTTTAACATATTAACTATTTCAAAATGACTTCCTCTTCACCCTTCATAGCCATTCCGTTCCTCCCAAAGTTTTAATTCTTTACTTTTTATTTTTATAAGTGTATATTCTACATTTATGATTGATTGTACACATTATACAATAACATAAGAATACAAAACTCTGGATGTTTTCAGCTTAAATCTGTGTTTAGACATGTTAAAAAATAAAAAGCTTGTTTTTTAAATGACCTCTTGATAGGCTATTTGTATATAAATTGAATACATTATGGTAAAAAGGACAGTTAAAGGACTTTTTTAATAGTCGCCATTTTAAAGGACAGTCCTTTAAAAAAAGGACCGTTGGACACACTGCTATGATCTTTATCTTAATAGGCCTATGCAACAATAACATACTAAAATTCTTGGTTTTGACACTGCTTTCAGATTTGAAATTTCGTATCCTGGCGTAAGGGGACAGGGAATGTAATGCACACTCCTCTTTCTTGCTCCATGTGAAGCAAGAAAATAGGAAGATACATGCTTAGGCTGCATAAAACATGTGAGAGTTTATTTAGTGTCTTTAAACCCAAATTTAAATTTGACGAGGTTTTTAAAATTGATAAGAGAACCGCACCTGAATTAGCGAGACAAAGATAAATTTGAGCGGACATTAGCTCTCACATTAATTTCGGACTGTAATCCTTATAAAGTTCAGTGAATGAACAGAGTGAAGAGAAGAATGAATTGCACCTCTCACTGCCTAGTATGGGTGACTGCAATCTATGTTCACATTTCCGCAAACACGAGCACACAATTCCCATTACAGCTGTAGTCACCTGGTTTATCGCTCATTTCATTGTTCACAGAATTTGTCTTTTGTTTGTTATCACTGTTAAACTGTTGCAGTGACTGTTAAAATTATAGATTATCCTCTAATAGACAAAGACCATCTCTGCTCGCGACAAGAAAAAAGAACAAAAATGCCTAACAATGGTCAGCAGCTACACGACCTATTGTTATGAAGTCTTTGTTAAAAGTGCAACGGGTGGATGCACATAGGACAAAGTAGCTACAAGATGCAGTCAAAAGTGGATTAATTTATTAATAAATAATAGGGATTTCTTCTTCATCGTCCTAGCTGTAATAAATTGTATAGTTACAAAGCACAATTTTTGCTGTTTTACATATCGAACAAAATATATATTACCGGGAAAGTTTGAAATTCAGGCACTATAAATACATAGGAACTGTATAAAATACCGGAATTTTTTGGAAGAGTATATCAAATTAGTAGTTTTTAAAGGTTTTACACTTTTCCTAGGCATTGTATAAGCCTACTATGTCAAACTCTGTCACGGTAGGGTCAATCCATTTGTAGCAGGTGTGACATTTACATATTAAAAATTTTCTTTGCAAAATACTTGCTGTTTAGAAACCAAAGTAAAAGAGGATTCAAATAGGCTTCACTCACCTTTATAATTTTTTATAAAAGTAAATTTATTTTTTATATTTTTTTTTATAAAAACCTTGATATAATTTTTTTAAAGCACATAGACTGGATAATATTATCTAAAGTGCTCTAACGGGTATGAGCAAGGCGGACATAACTTTTGACTTGTTGACAGTAACAATAAAACTCTGTGATTTGGAAAAATTTACACAAATGAAAAACATTCATATAGTAGTTAAGACAATTATTAAAGTTCCTTCTTACAAAGTATGCCATTAAATGATTAAGAATACAAATGAGAAATTAAAATATTAGTAACGGGTTTGACAGCATTTTTGTACAGGTATGAAATAAAATTTATTACAGACTTGAAACTATACTTTCTAAAGAAAAAATATTTTAATGTCAACATTTTAACACAGAGATATGTGAAAGTCTTTAAACATTTGTATTTTATTCTCATGCTGTTTGAAATTTGCAGTTCAACAGATTTTAAATTGTCAACCTCTGTGTCCACATTTCCATAGATACTAATACTATAGACCAATAGATAGATTGATAGATATAGACCAATCACTGTTGTTTATCTTATAATATGCTTCCTAGGATCGCAAGGATGTAATTTTATCTGATAAAACGTCAGCTCGTTACTGGACATGTAAGGCATCAACGTGCGGTGATTAATACGGCACATGCTGCCAGTGAACAGAATGAAGATACATTATTTTTTACAACAATACTTGTTTGGAAATTGAAATAATATAAATGTCCATTGATTAAAAACACAATTTCGATTCGGTGCAAGCCAGTTCGTGTGCTTTTATAGCGTTTTTATGTAATACTATCCATGTACCCACTATTGGTAGCATTGGGAATACAACTTATAAAGTAATCTGTTATTGGATGTACGTCTTGTTGAATGACTAAAAATAGGAAAAACGTCCTTGCACTTGCGACTACCATGTGAAAATATTTTGGTTCCAGTTTTAAAAAATGTTTTTTTTTTTTTTTAAAGTGTTGGAAACTTGGATATAAATTGTCCTGATTTTCATTAACCGAAATATGGTCTCCATATATATAACGGCTTTAATGCTTAATAAGCGAGAAGTCTACAGCCCGAAGAAGCATTCAGAATGAACAAGATTGCTTTAGACGAGGTGGCATGCAATGCATTCCGTGACAAACAAGAGACACAGTAATTGTATCTAATTAACACGTAGAGCACAACTAGAGTCACAATTGGAATATCAAGCTGAGAAAACAAGGTGTCGTGCACAACATGTTCTTCTGCCGAAACAATAAACGAACGAACAATATAACAGAAAAGGTGCAACTTGACTAAGCAGTAAATCACTTCTCAGAGCAACGGTCATATTCGGCTTCATAAACGCACATACTAAGGTGAACTTCTAGACGTCTTATTCCTCAAACGACTACAAATAGCTCACATCACATTAATAAGGAGGGTTTAGTGACATTAAAAAATGACCGAAGTATTAAAGTGATTTTCTAAACTATTTAACTAAAAATTTGAAACTAGTGCACACTAATAAAAACCAAATAGAAAGTACAGTTACAAATTTCAGTTTAATATCCTCATTTGCTACTGAGATATTTAATACTCGTAATTTAATATATTTATTTATAAAAATTGAGTATCCTCAACAAACATTAAAATATGTACCTGAATTTTTATGTGACATCATTTGATGCTTCCTTTACAACATTACAGATGGGTTTCATATTTTTTGCTTTACAAATATTTTACAAAAAAAAAATGAAAAGTTTGGAAAAATGACAAATGATTTACCGTACACTAAATGACGAGTGGAAATAGTAACGGTTCTAAGTACCTTTTACAAAAAAGTACAAGAGAAACAAAAACCTCACAAAAAAACCTTGAAGAAAATACATGATACTGCATGATAGTGTACTTTATACAAAACATATTGCATTAATGAATTTACTACTGACACGATAGTTATAGAAGGTTCTAAGTGACATCTAAACTAAACTCCGTGGCGCTACATCCCTGGAGGGACTTGGCCTACCACCCGACCGCTGCGTTATCTACCACAGGCAGATGGCAGGATTGGGGGCATGTGGTCAGCATGCCGACACCCACGGCCGCTAATGATTTTTTTTTTCATGACCGGAGCCGCTACTTCTTTATCAAGTAGTTCCTCAATTTGAATCACGAGGCTGAGTGCCCCCTGTGAGTGACATAATACATTATTTTGAGCAATATTAATGTTTCTGTAATATACATTGATCTGAATAGAACAGCACACATCGCACCTGTTACACAGAGCATAACTGATCATGAAAAGACTGCATGAACAAGAAGATATGGCAACGTTTTAAGGAGTTCTCTCGTCTTTGCTTTTGGTAGACTCATGGGAGAAAAAAAAAAACTATGACGGTAAATGAACCTTATATCAGAAGGACGCTTTCCATATTTGAAGTTGTTTACTTCCTTCCAGTCCACAATGTTTTCTTAGTAAGTAGTTTACCAGGAAAGTCCTTTGACATTTTAATTAAGAATGATCAGTTTTGAGAGCTCGCACTTTATGGTACTTATAACTGAGACTGCAGCAATCTTCAACTGCTCATGGGTATAGCAACTACTGTAACAGCGAACGGCACACCGAACTTACATGGATTACACAGACCAACAGCCAATTTGGTGCCTTAGAATTTATACTTATTCTTGGGCATATTTAGGTCGCTGATGCCAAATGTGTCATTAGTTTTGCCCTATCAACTTCAGTTTTGTGAGATATGCTATTACCATTATGCATATTATCCCATTTTACGCTTGATATAAATAAAAAAGTGCCTATTTTTAGCTTCTAAATCATGTGAAGAAAAAAGCGACACACTAACATTACAATAACAATATAACATGGAGTCTTTCAAAAAAATTATATTATCACATATTGTACGGTCGTTCATGACTTGTGAGCTGCCAATTTGAGGGCCAAAAAATAATCCAGCTTTTAGTTTTTCTGTACTTCGTACAGTTTTCGTGTCCAAAGTATGGTCAAGAACCTTCACTAGCTATTTTATCAAACAAGATTTTGTTTCGCTAGACTAAGAGTTTACGAATAAAATCTATATAAAAGTAGAGCTGGTAGAGAAAAACTGTTTATATAATATTTAGAATAAGCACAATAAGTATAGCCAAAATCCGGTAAAACATCTGAGACACCAAACAAAAAGTTCATTTTTGTTGGGCTGTGTTATTGGCGTTGACACAAGGAACCACATGGTGCAAAAGAAAGAAACTTTTAAAAAATGGCACTTATAAGCTTTGAAATTTCCACTCCTCAAATAATTTTTGAAGAACTAAAATCTGTTTAGTAATTTTATTACATGCATTATGAAATATATTGTGAAAAAATTCATAGCTGTCTCTACGCATTTTTGTCTTATGTTGTAATATAGGTACTTCAATATTGTATTATTATTTTATTTTTAACATTTTGTATTATGTATGATATCTATTGTATTTGTTTTTTGTAAATTCCTTTTAATGTATTTTGTCTTTATCCTGGTTTAGTGGAAGATAAGGCCCTATGGCCTTAACTCTGCCAGGCAAAATAAAACATTATTATTATTATTATTATTATGTTTGAGGGAGAACATAAATTTTGAATGTGGCAAAATAACACGAAAACTGAAACTAAGAAGTTATTAAAGTTTGCATGTACGAGCAGTTTCAAGTGTACAGACTTCATTGCTTTGTATATTACTTTAAAATTGCATCAGCAACACTTGGTTCTATGCGTTGCCTATGGTTACACTTCAAATAATATGGAGAGGAGGGGTTGAGTGAGAAGAAGTTGAAGAAACTTTTACTATCATTAGTACACTCTAAACTTAAATAGGATTACATTAAAATGTATTGGAGAACGTACGAACAGAACATAAAATACACAAGAGGTTGTGTTAGGCCTACTTCTGCAGGAAGAGAGAGTGTTCTTGACTTCTAATGCATGTAACCCTCATTCAAAACCAACGCAAGTCGGCAAGCGGGAATAGGAGTAATTTCACTAATTAATTAATGCAGAGTAGAAATGGTGGGCGTTCAAGTGCATTACGGCCCTATTAGTTATTCTAACAATCTATCTAAAATTTAGATCCCACTCTTCGTGGCCTTAAAGAGCTGCTACAGTCTCAGGACACCCCTCCCCTCGACTTAACTAACTCATTAATTGCACTCCCGCTCACTATCGGCGCGCAGTAATAATTCATACAGCGCTCAGTAGCAGCGATTTTCTGGGTCAAGTAGCCTACGGTATATGCTGCATTTCACTACTGGAACATCTTTTGTGTTGCTCTGTGTCCAAGTGTTGAGATTCTGTTACCGAAAGAGATTATTGTCTCTCTCTCTATATTGGACTAATGCTAGTGTCTATAGATTCCTTTCTATAAGGCAATTGAAGACCTCGGTACACAAAAAGAAAAACATCAGTAAAAGGTTTTCAACATTGTATCATTTTTGGCATTCTTTGATATTTTGAAAATTAGCACATTATTCAACTTTAAGAAAATTAGGGAATCATAAAGTAAGAAACTAAGGATATATATTTGCATTCATGAACTACAGATTGTTATTATTATTATTATTTAGTTTCAACTGTGTTTATACTCCTCTTAAATTCGAAGCTATATCAGGAGTTCGGAATCTGCATCTGTACAGCACGGTAGGCCATGGAACTACTGTTTGTCAATTGTTTCAAATGTCGGTGTATTTTAATGCAGTGAATTTCAAATTATATTAATTTAAATGGATATGATACAGGATGAAATGGTGAAGATGATGCAAGGTTGTAAATGTGCAATTCGGTATTTGCCTTTACGACTGGGGAAACCATGAAAAAAAATGACAAATTGGTCGGCCACGGAATTTGAACCTGGGACCTCCCGAATGCGAGTTCAAGACGTTACCATCTCGGCCACCTCGCTCGGTCATAGATTATTGTCTCTGTTAGTATGACACTATACGTTGTCTGGTAAAAATCTCAAGACATCTGGTTATACATTTTTTTAACCCCACCTTCCATCTCCGGATTACCTGAGCCATAGCCTATATCTCCGGTCCAACAACCGGTTTCGCATTTGTTCTAAGATCGCCGCGTCACCTTCTCTTGATCATAGAACACAGGGAAAATGCGCATTTTGACCTCCAACGTGAATACGCACCTTAAGGTTGAATTTGAAATAGGCTACACTTTGGTTTTTTTTTTTATGCGATAACCAGAAGACATTTTTTATAGAGATGCGATAACCAGAAGATAAATTCTCAGCCTAGCATATTTTTAAAAAATGTTAAGTTTAGAACCTTCGAAGCGGAAGAAGAAAACATTAGCAACTGAGACCATCAATTTTCTTGTGCGTTGACACCGTACAGCACTTGAATTCTCATTTACATTTACCTCATTACATGAGAAATGAAACTTACATTATGGTAAAAAATAATCTGCATCACAATGCCAGTGGTATAGATTAGAAAGTATTACATTATGTTCACAAAGACATCTGAAAACATATATCTGAATTCAGTCGCGATAGCTAGGACTTAACTACTTTGTTGTCGGCATTTAAAACTCTAATTAATTGCCACCCTGAACAAAGGTTACAGGTTTTACCGAGTTCACCTCCAAAAGGTTATACCTTCTTTGTGAGAATTTCACCCTAAATGTCAAGTGACTTCATTATATCAGGATCTAACGAGATCTAAGGACACCAAAGAAAGAAGCGCAGTAAATCTTCCGGTTGCAAAGATGATAATTGATAATAATAACCTATACTTTGTACGGGAAAGCGCTTTCAAATGAATCACAACTTTGTACATAAATTTGCTTTATAATGTTCAGCTAAATAAAACCGTATGAAACAATAATTGTTGTTTTTCGCAAATTCCATAGAACTTCTGAAAGAATAGAGCTTACTGTGTATCAAAACGCATTTCTTACAACCAAATGTAAAGCAGAGATTTGAAACAGTATCATCTAAAATTAGGCCTACCCTTTTCACTGCTACTGACATATAAATGTGACACAATATAACATTGTTTGAACCCGAAATATAAGATTAATACAATATTGCTAATATGTAAATTGAAAGGATTGTTATCTACGCGTTACGACTACAAATTCAGCTCTGAAAGGATTAAGTGTAATGTTCTACAAGTCCTTAAATAAAAAGGTGATAATAACATAAAAGTTAATGCATTTAGCCTTTTCAGACCTAAATTTGTGTATTTATAAAAGCAATCGCAAAGTCAAAACATCAGTGGGTTCTAAGCTTAGAATCAATGAGAACAATTTTAATTAAGAGCTGGAACACATGGATGGCTGTCATAATAAGAGAGCAAAAATTATTGTTCATTACGTAAAACAATCGTCTACAAAACTTACATCTCTGCACTTATACAATATTTTTAGATGAATTTAGCACTGAAAGTGTTAGGAATGTAAATTATGCTAGTTTATTTAATAGAGATCGTGAATAAATATAATATATTACTTCAGCCACTCACATAGTATAAATGTATATCATCGGAGAAAAAAAAATGAATTCAAATACTGAAACCATTAAATTCCTCAGTTTTAATTTTTAATTTTTACAAATGCTAACCTGACCCTCTCATTTTAATATTTGATACGAAAGATTTCTGAAGTGGATAGAAAGGATACTAAAAACCTTGAAATAAATAAATTCAAAAATATTTTGTAATTTGTATTAAAACACAATTACATCTATCTATAAATTTTACACATTAGAATTATTCTCTTTGATCGACTGTGCACGGTAATAAAGATCGTGAAATAACTTATTACCACTACATACATTGACGGCAAATTGTGTATCGTACATCTAGTCGAGGTTTGCGGTGTGTTTTATAAATAGTCGCAGCGTTTCTTCTGCGTTGAGGTAATCTAGGCCTATATGTACAACAAATTTTAGAGCTTCCATGTATTTGAAGACATTACAATATACACAGACATATATGAATAGGAATGAATCCGTACATATCCACACTACAGGCTATGTGAAATTGTACAGAAGTGAAAAACGAAATAACGAAGGCGTATTTTTTAACGAATTAGGCTTATCATTTAGGCCTACTTTAATTACACCCTAGCCTATTAAAAAAGCAAAGTGATCCCAATAAAGGCCGTAGATGCCCCGAGGGTTCCACGAGGTTAAGGCTCCCAGATTTTAGACATTCGGCATACGAAGGTGGTAAGGCACATATGCCCCTTCAGATGATTTTTTAATCCAAAAGAGTCAGTTGTTGACGGACGCGGACAATATGGGCGATGCTCCAAAGCCGTAGCGTTGATCTTGAAAATACTGCCCTATACGAAAGTGTGCTGCTCTACATTAGATGTAGCAGCGAAAATATCCCCAATCGGTAGGCATTGTAACACTGAACTTTCCCTTGTCAACTGACTACAACCTCATTCATAACCTCTAAAAAAAGTGCTTGCTTGGATTTTTCTAACGTTACTGTCATGGACATTTATTATGTTTTTTTCCCCTAATGAGGTAATGACTCATTTGCTATAATCAGGGCGAGGATTTATATGAAAATGTTTATACATATACAGAGTGTTAATAAATAACACCGAAATATTTTACCTGTATATAGAGGGGACTTAGACAAGCAACTTTTATTAGGAGATTTTTGCTCTATGACGTATAATGTTTATGCTACAGGGCATTAAAGTCATTATAATTTGGTGCTCATAAATCAATAATTACGCGAAATAGGGTTAAAATGTTAATTAAACTGACTTCATGCCTTCATGAGGTCATTGGAGTTTTTCAAATGGCCTAATCCTTCTGGTGGTACTATGGCCCTGGGGTCGACTCAGCCTCTAACAGAAATGAGTACCAGTGCGTACCACTTCACGTCCTGAATCTCTAAAATCGGGAAGCCTCAACCTCCCGGAACCCTCTGGGCCTCCATGGGAAAACTTTGGGGATAGGGAACACATATAGGGAAAACTTTACTTTTTTTAGGTAGATTTTCGAAGAAAAATCTACCTATTGCAATGAATACCACTTTATGATTTTCGAAAAATTCTTTCATATCTTTACGTTTCATGCTCCCCTAAGTACGAAACCACCGCCCGTTCAAAAAAAAAATTTGTGATATTTATATATATATTTATATATATATATATATATATATATATATATATATATATATATATATATCTTTACACGATAGCGGCCGTAATTTTGAAGATATTTGAACCAAATTTTATTATGTTATTTCTAGGCCCAATAGTTCGGACAAGTTCGTTAATGGGCAAAATTGGCCCAAGGGGGTGGTCGGGGGAGGGGGTTGAAATTTTAAAACATTTATATCTCGGCCCCTATGAAGTATAGAGGGAAACTTTGTTTGAATAAATTCGAGTACTCCCTATGGAGTTCACAGTGACACCAACAATTCGGGGGTTCGAGTGAGGGTGGGGGTGGGGGTGGGGGATGAAAATTCGAAACTTTTGAAACCACGTCTTGTGGGGTATCGTTGAAAAGCTCTTGATGAGTACTCTACAAATCAATAAATAGTTTCTTGATAGCTCTCATATGACGCGAGATTTTAATGTTTGAAAATAATAACACTTAAAAGAATTATTATATCATAATTTTGTCTTGTTTAGCGGCTTTGCTAATTTTATTCATTGTTGATCTTACGCACGGCCTCCCAGAATATTATATCCTATTCTTGTTGTCAAAACAAATGATTGTAGGCTCTTCCTCTTTACCGAATTCAGTTCTTATTACTGCAGGTTTACCATGCCAAGGCTAAAGAAAAAGAGTGCTATGCAGCGAGAATAAATTAAACCAAAAGCACTTCGAAATCTACCTCCGCCTGTAGGCCTGCCTAAAGGGATTTTTTTACTTTTACCTTGAGTACAGAACATTTTTCTGTTGCCTACTAAATTTTGCACGGATTCTAGATTATATTAACACAGTCAGTCTTTTATCCACAAAGACTGATGTAATATCTCTACAGCTCAGTCCTCAAACTTTCTCATGGCAGAACTAATATTGCGAGGTTTCTGCATTCGAGACCTCTTCAAGGCGAACTCCAGCTTTGACGTACGTGGAGAACGCTTGTCAGAACTTAAAATCGATATTAACTTTGTACAAGCTCACAAAGCTGTTTCGTATAAGCGAAATTTCATTCAAAGTACGCCGGCAGATCCAAATGACACGTTCTACTCCAGTCGTCCACTTTCGATAGAATTTCAATACAACCGATTGAAACCACAAGGGAAACCATTACTCGAACTTCCTGTATAGAAGACAACACTTATTATGGATTGTCGTTAGAGGAATATTTAATAGAATTTTTAATATTTAGGATGTGTCTTTTCGGCATCCACAGCTTTTAATATATAAATGCAACACCTAAAAAAAAAGTTTATAAAAGCAGACGTATAATATTGACAGAGTAATGTTTTATACCGGATGTGAGGATTAATATCCATGTGTTATTTTTGTCACATACGGAGACCAGCAATCCCACTGAAATTTTCTCATCGATTTTAAACTTAGAGCCTATTAATGATTTCACTTGATGACTGATTAATACATATAAATTTAGCTTTGAAAGGCGTAAGAAAGTAATCGATTGTCTAAATCCTAAAATAAATTATTTTATAAATAACACCCTCCAACCAATGACAATGAAGAAATTATGTCTTCAGCGCCTTCGTTCTCTGTAAGCCTGAAAATCATACTTTTATTCACTTATAATTTTCTTTTGCGCTGCGGTATTGGATTTAGACGATAATTCGAATATATTTTATTTTACCCGTAAAATTGGGATGCAACTTGAAAACTATTCATTTCAACCGATTTTATAAAGAATTGTGGGGATCTGTTAACATAATTAAAATAATTAACTTAAGTAGCTATATACTGCTTTTAATAGTAAATGTATCTCTTGCACTTGACTATGGTTTTATTAAAGTGCTCTCTAGCGTGTTGGACAGCCTCTAACAGAAATGAGTACCAGGAGCAATCCCAGGGGCAAAGTCGGCCGGTCTTAAGGCTGACAACTTTACCACCTTCATGTACCGAATGTCTAAAATCTGGGAGCCTCAACCTCCTGGAACCCTCTGGGCTTTCATGGCCTGTATAGGGAACCCTTTACTTTTTTATAGTGTGTTGGAAGACCGGCCCTCTCGCCAAGCCTTACTTTGCAGTGTTTTATTTGGTGTACAAAGACATCTGCATCAAGGAAGATTCAACCAATAAGGGAGCCTGCGAAGATGGGTTCTGCAACAATCTGAATGCAGTACTGATGTATGACCCAGTATGCACTTGAGTATGGTTTTATTAAAGTGCTCTCTAGCGTGTTGGACAGCCTCTAAGTGAAATGGGTACCAGGAGCAATCCCGGGGGCAAAGTCGGCCGGTCTTAAGACTGACAACCTTGCCACCTTCACGTGCCGAAAGTCTAAAATCTGAGAGCCTCAACCTTCTGGAACCCTCTGGGCTTTCATAGCATGTATAGGGAACACTTTACTTTTTTTATAGTGTGCTGAATAAGGGAACCTGCGAATGTGGGTTCTGCAACAATCTGAATGCAGTACTAATGTATGACCCAGACATTGTCGCGAGAGAGCAATGCCATCTCCCGCCCGTGACCTGGCATGACCTGTCCTCCTCATGGTATTGATTGCAACGGGTTCCGTACTCGTCCCCAGTACGCGCACTACTGAGCCAGCTCCGTCCCCGAATTCCGACCGTCACACCACCATCCTGTCGCATCCTCCCTTTGGTGGGGAGGGGAGAAATTCATTCGCACATTTTCTACAGTTCATACCAGGTAATGTACGTTAGACCTAACTGCTACTGACGTATGTATGCGTCACCACAAAAATTGCTATAGAAGCCGAAAATAGACAAAATACATTATTGCTAAATTTTATAATATGAAGATAATTTATCCACGTATTAAAATTGTTGACCGTCGGCGTGTTCTTGTGGCCCGGGTTCGATCCCCGGTACCACCTCGGATTTTTCTGAGTTATGGAGGTCTGGTAGGGGTGCACTCAGCATCGTGATTCAAATTGAGGAGCTACTTGATAGAGAAGTACCGGCTCCGGTCATGGAAACCACCATTAACGGCAGTGGGTGTCGGCATGCTGACCACATGCCCCCAATTCCGCCATCTGCCTATGGTAGATGACGCAGCGGTCGGGTGGTAGGCCAAACCCTCCAGGGATGTAGCGCCACGGAGTTTAGTTTAGTATTAAAATGTTTATCCATGAAAATCAGTAACTTTACTTAAAATTTCCTAATAGATTTCAAACTTACAACCCTCTACTGACTTGATATCTCATTCCCTATGTTCATTTCAACATTACTCTACAGTTAACGTAGATTGATGACTGGTTGCTATAAATAAACAGATCGATCTATATATTTATTTTGAATCCCTTTTAGGATTTATGATTTCAGCCAACGTCCTTACAATGGTTACTTACTTACTTAAGAATACTTTTCAAATGAGAAGTCTTTTCCTTCACCGCCAATCACGTGTACGGGCTAAAAGACTGCCGCTAGCAGTGAGAGTCTTCCCTCCGTCTCGCCGTCTCTGATTGGACCGCGTATCTATGTAGTTGAAGGACATAGGACTTGTCATCTGCAAAGCACCTGTACTCACTCAATGTCAATAGACAATTCCTCAGCAAGCTAAAGGAATATTATCTATTTTATGGAACCCGGAAGTTAATTGCCGCGCTTACATGAGCCCACCATTCAACACTATTCTGTGCTAACTCCATCCAATCATCCCTCGCAAATCCTTCTTCCCTTAAATCCATCCTAATATTGTCCTTCCACCTATGTCTAGGTCTTCCAGGTGGTCTTGTCCCTTTGGGTCACCCACTCAATACTTTTGAGATATGTCTTCCTCCCCCAAGCGCGCGGCATGTGCAGCCCATTTCATCCTCCGGGATTTAATTACCCTTACTACATCCGGTGAAGAGTACAGGTCATGAAGCTCGTCGTTATGCAGTTCTCTCCAGCCCCATTTTCATCTCTCTTAGGCCCAAATATTTTCCTAAGCACCCTGTTTTCGAACACACTCAGATTACGTTCTTTCCGAAGAGTAAGGAACAATGTCTCACATCTATATAATACAACCGGCAGGATAATAGTAAATTATAAATCTTTATTTCTAGGTTTCTGGACAGAAGACGAGAAGATAAAGAGTTTCTGAACTGCATAAAAACAAACATTTCCATG
Organism: Ectobius pallidus; assembly: GCA_964059195.1. Taxonomy (NCBI): domain Eukaryota; kingdom Metazoa; phylum Arthropoda; class Insecta; order Blattodea; family Ectobiidae; genus Ectobius; species Ectobius pallidus. The sequence goes on from CAXKWD010000008.1 coordinate 105,173,291, forward strand.
GTCACTGAAAATAATTCAGATTATTGATAGGTGGATCAGATGTAATAGAGACGGAAGTTTCTAAACTCAAACTGCATTTTAAGCCTATTTATAATTTACCACTTGTTTCATATGAAGCAGAAATCGGAAGGATACGAGCAAGTTCAAAGTCATGTCGGAGGTTGTATTCATTAACACGTATAGTGAGGCTAAGCAGAGGCTATGTTCATTAAAAGCTATAGTGTCCCCGGTATTATATTACATGGCAGAACATGGGTAGAACAGAGCGGGTGTCATTCAATCCCGCAAACTTCAACGCCATAGAGGGCTATAACAACAATGCTAGATAACTACAATCCCTTCCACAGCATACAACCCTGTGCGCAAGTTCTGCATTCAGTAAAAGGAGACCAACACTTGCTTAGCCCATGAAAGGAAGTACTGTTATTCTTTTAGTTCTTGAGTATTTCAATTTCACGATGACATACACATTAGCCCTTCACAATGCATGCGATGAATTTTATGAGAAATGATGGACAACATCCGGAATGTTTCTATTAGTATAGAATAAGAAATGATCGACGAGTTTCTGATTTACAATTATAAAATTATAAATGCACAAATAGAAGAACCCAGGACTGGATCAACATTCATAAATCATGGACATCATCTCTAAACATATAAGAACTGCTTTCACATCTTTATGACCTTTGATTCTAGGTACATTTTCTTGAGCTAAATCCACCTGTTGAACTCGTGGCTGCTCACATTGTACTCCTGTTTGTATGACATCAATGAAAGAATTTGAGGTTTTCTAAGCAACCTATCTAAGGCGGTCAGCGTACCTACGAATTCCTCCCCGAAATTAATACCAATTTGTCAAAAGTGTAATTTTGCGGCTATTATCTATGTTGAATTAACATCACCGTTGTCAGATGCAATACCATTATCAATAAACCCAACTTGTAGGCCTGTAGGCTTTCAGTGAATTGTCTGGTTAGACTGTCACAGTGCTGAAGTTGGGCCGGAAGGATCAGAACGGCGCTCCAGCAAAGTTAAGACTACTCTTCAACGCCCCAGCATAAAAGCAGGGAAGAAAAAAGTATATTATATGAAATCGGCGTATATTTTGGCAACACTTTTTAAAAAATAAGGAACCATTATAAGAGTCATGATCTCCTATTCTTGTCGCGACAGTTGTTTTGCCTGCGCCGTTGCAGATTCAATGCACACAGCGAATTTAGCCTGCGTGGTCTTGTGGTTAGCGTCGCTGACTACAGATCCATCGGCCCGGGTTCGACCCCGATCCTTCGGCTTTTTCTGAGGTAGGGAGGACTGGTAGGGGTGCACTCAGCCTCGTGATTCAAATTGAGGAGCAACTTGTTAGAGAAGTCGGTGTCGGCATGCTGACCACATGCCCCCCAATCCTGCCGTCTGCCTATGGTAGATGACGCAGCGGTCGGGTGGTAGGTCGTGTCCCTTCTGGGATGTTAGCGCCACGGAGTTAGTTAGTCGGAGCATAGGGGAGCGCTTAGCGCTCTAAACAACACCGTTGTGCTAGCTAGTGCGTATAGCACCTATTAATTTATAGGTACCCCCTAGAAAAAAATTACAACTTCAGCACTGCACTGGCATTAAAACTTCTTAGTGTTAGCATTTCTTCGTCTTAATGTTTCATACTGATGCAGGTTCTTCGGCGATCTGTACGGTGAGACCGGCGTTATTTGAAGATTTTTTTTTTATCTGGCTCTTTATCGAGTATATTATTTCGTCATTCCGACACAAAGTTTCAGCCATTATGAATATCAATAATATAACTTTCCTGGTCAAAGCCTTCTAGGGATCTACAGATCTTACTTCTGCGATTTATTTCCTGGTTAAAGCCTTCTGGGGATCTTACTTTAGCGATTTTAAATGTTCGCACCTTAATTTTATACATGCATGTCGAAAGACACTCTAATGATCAGATCCAATATAAATAATTAAATGTTAGAACTTATTTTAAATATTTGCATAATGAAGTAATGTTAATTGATATCCAAGGTATGAAAAGCTTTTACAAGAACTAGTATCGTATTGTTAATTAGTAATGACAATTTTTCAAAAGTATGTGTTCCATACATCGGTCAACCATTATTGTAATTTATATATATATATATATATATGGTATTCAGCGCCTTCCTCATCGTTGGCAAAGATGTGTGAACGCCTTGGAGGATTATTTTGAAGGTTGTTAACTCGTAAGAATACGAGTATTACGCTTACTGTTTTGTGCATATGTAATACGAATAAAACAATGATCTCTATTTACGCATCTTTCAATGTCCCTTACCCATAGCGCCTTGTATCCGGATCCCAATTTAGTACCAGCATTGCGAAGAACATTCCAACGACTTTCAATCGTATATTGCTTTATTGACTTATAAATAATAGTTGCAATGATTTCTGAAATGACCCTCGTGTATATATATATATATATATATATATATATATATACACACACACACACGCATACATACGTGTGTATGTATGTATGTACATATGTGCTGCCTGCATTGTCTATAGACTGTACAAATATAAACACACACATCTTATACATACAAAACATCCTCCCTATTTTAAATTTCAAATAAAAAACAGATGGATCAAAATAAAGAAACTGTATTAATATTAATGATATCTGCACAGTGGGAATTTAGGGTTTTCAGTATATTACATTAGTTCACCTCACTGCTTAGTGTAAATATACCTTAATCCTGTCTCCGTGCTCTTATAGCAAGGTTCACCATATCACTATATCCATGATGCAACATTCCCACAAGATGGGAGTAGCAGTCCCTTGTGTTGTCATAACGACAGAAAAAAAAAAAACCAGTGATAAACTGTAAACAAAATTTGAATAGGATATTGAAATCGCTGTATTGACATTCAGTACAGTATCCAACCATGCCGTGGACGAGAGAAGAACGTGCTTACGCTGTGGATCATTTCTGGTAAACGGGTATTCCGTTGTTGCTGCCCAGCGTACTTTCCGGATTCGCTTCCAAGTTCCCCCTCGTGGTGCAGTTCCAGATCGGAAAAGCATTAGCTTATAGGTGTCAAACTTTAGAGCAAGTGGTAACATGATTAAAAAGGCCACACAGCGTTCGAACTCCAGAAAACATTAAACTTCCCACTGTGTAGAATCATTCATGTTAATACAGCTTCTTTATTTTGATCCAAATGTTTTTTATTTGAACTTTAATGTAGGGAGGATGTTTTGCCGCACCCTGTATATATTTACAGCCCATAATACACGAGGATGAGAAACATTCCTCTTATTACTGAACTCGAACTTCTATTCTCATATAATATGCTGATATCCTTTTATCCATTTTCTTATTTTTCAATTTATATATCGTTACAAATATTTTCTAAGTACACACATACATGTAACATATTGACTTTATCGATGTGCAAAGCTATAAAAGTTCCTTGAGAGAGAACTATAATAAAATAACAAAACATATCCACTAATACTGTCTTATTCACAATAGGGAACATCAAACTGTAAGAAGTAGACTATCTATACGACTTTTACTCAAACAATTTCCCAACTTGGAGAAGTTTCTAAGAACTCCAAACTGCTATCCGGCATAAATCCCCGGGCTAAGTCGCAGCGATCGTTAAAAAGGATATGAAAAATATGCAAAACAATTTAAAGAGTTATAGCAAAACATAGTCGGCTGAGATAATAGGATTTAAGAGACCTCTTAAGTAGGCGTACAATCATTAAGGGGAAAATATAGTTATCTTAAAAGCTGGAGTTAACGAGAGCCGTGGCTTTGTTTAAAGCAAGGATAATGAGTTTATTTGTGCAAGTGGCAGTTCCAAGAACGAACTCTATGGTTGCCATGGCTTTGTGATATTCTATAACCAGAGTTTGAGCTTTTGATAAATTGACTGGTGTATCATATGATTGACTGTAGCTAATGAGGCTTCGAGATCTTATAAAAACGCGCTAATGATAAGGATACTGAGGTTTACAGACGTACACAACGAATCTTAGTTATAAAAACTTCAAACCATGCAACTGCAAAAAAGAATACGAACTTACTGTCTACTGAACGACTTCCAGTTTTCTGACAAATAAAGACTTGGTGTCTAAGTTCTATGCAACTTTATATAAAAATATAATGTAATATAATATAAAACATAACATAATTTATAATAATAACAATAATAATAATATAACAGCATATAAATATATAATATAACATATATATTATCTATGTGTGTATATTTCTCTATGCCTATGTATCTGTATCTGGTACCCTATGATCCCCAGGTGGGGCGAAGGGGCCTCCAGTGGAGGTTTCATTACCTATACTAATTTTGATATGCTTATTTTCCGAGAGAGGGTAGAGGGACAGGTGGTAAGCCCATCGCCTCGCAACCCCCCTCTGGAAACTAAGTATTTCTTGGACGTGAAAGGGCCGAGAAATTTTGTCCAGAGGCTCTAATTTAGGCTATGCCTATGTGCCCCCGCATAATTAAACTAGGCACATCAGGCATCATAGTAAATACCAACCAAAAGGAACTAACTACTAATACAACGTTAATAAAAATGAAAATAGAGTTTGAACTCTTACATGTTCATCCCGAATACAAATGCGAAAAGCCATTCAAATTCATCTAGCCAGTGTGAACAAATCGCTGTAAGATGCACGGAACCTCCATTTTTAAGCTTGTTAAAAATAAAATAAAAAAACAGACAATTTATTTTCTTTACCCGAAGCATCAATTTTGTTTGGTATGGTAAGTCTCCGCTAATGCATGTCTAGTGAAGTAGGACTTAACTAATTTTGTGTTTAGGCTATTTAAAATGCCTCAGCCTTTCGCAAAGCCATATTTTTCGCGAGAAAACACTTAACCTCATTTTAAAATAAAACTAAAACTAAACTAAATTTATGACGCTACATCCCAAAAAAAACTAGGCCTACCACCCGACCGCTTCGTCATCTACCATAGGCAGATGGCACGATTGGGGGCATATACAGAAATAAAGTTAATGTTGCACCTGACATGAGGATCCAGTTGACAACCATTTACCCCCAACTTCAAGAAAATCTGTGAGAGTAAACAGCAAAATCATTAATCTCAAAATTGAATCAGTTATGAAAAGAAGAATAACTCTGGTCTTTGAAGTCATAGAGAAAAACAGTTTTCATAAGTAAACAACTTGAATGTGCTTTTTAAAATAATTATTACATTTATTTTAAGCTATCGCAAAGATTTTTTTTTCCTGTGAGTATAAGTGCTTTATTTGTACTTCTTTAAACAAAAAGCGTTCTATGGATAAAAAAGTTTGGGAAACACTGCATTAGATAAACAGATTACTCTGCACAAATTACATTTACAGAGAGAAGAATGTCATTAATGGTAGACAGCGGAAGAAACAAGACAGTCTAATGGTAAAGCTCTCAAATATCTGCTGTCATAAGACTAAGTGTGGGAATGCATCCTGACAAGTAATATTAACTTTAAAGTTATACATTCTGCATAATATTATCATTATTAAGATAACTGCATACTAGTGTTTCATAGGAATATCGTTTTCTGGTTTGAGAATGAAGTTTAAATGTAAATACCCTTATGAAGCCATTTCCAAGTATAAAATATACATTCCCTTAGCTCGAAGCACAGCGCATACTCACAACTCTGCCCCCTCTTTACATAATTATTAATGTTGTTAAATCCGCGCTGCATTGCAAAAGGGTCACGAACCACTAAACTGGGATGACTCAAATGTATAGTAGATTATCAAAATAAAACAAAAGCATTTAATTTAACATATTATTAATAATATGTTGATCAAAGTAATTGATGCCATCTCGCTGTTTAAAAGCGAGGATTGATCATTAGATGATGATTTCAACTGTTGACAGATATTTCATATTAGAATTAGAATTAGAATTGTTTTATTTTACCTGGTGGAATTAAGGCCATTAGGCCTTCTCTTCCATTCAACCAGGATTAATACAACTGAGCTTTACAATCTTACAATAAAATAAGTATGATACAAGTACAAAGTTACATATACACAGGAACATGATTATATTATTATCATTTAAGACTTAGAACTAGTTCACTAGAGATAATACAATACATAAAAAAAATATGTTAAAATAGTTTGCTACTTACTAAGATTTAAACTATTACTAAAATATTAACTATTACTAAGAAATATGATGTGAAAAGATTTAAACTATTACTAAAATATTAACTATTACTAAGAAATATGATGTGAAAAGATTTAAACTATTACTAAAATATTAACTATTACTAAGAATATTAACTATTACACAGTTGTTTGATATAGTCAAATACTGTAATAAATTAGACTATTTTGAATTTCAGTGTAGCCATTCAAAGAATTTTTTTGGCATAGATGTTCATTTTATATGTTTGTTTGGCATAACAGGCAAAAATCTAGTCTAAAGCAGAGATTATATGAATTTTGAACACTGTGGACTACAAAACATTAGCATCGAAAGGGAAAAAAAACAATCATTTATATTTGTTAAGATCCATTGTACTGTCAGTGTAGTCTGTTTCTCTTTTATTAACATAGTATCAATTATCTTAATCACTGGTGTAAAAAGTTAGCGTGGGATTTATCAACTTGTCATTAAGAATAAGTGGTTTTAAAGATAGATTTTTCACCTGAAAAAACATTTAATTGTTTAACCCTTAATTGCACGAGGCTCAATTTATCGAGGAATATAAAAACCCAAACCGGACTGCAAGGAAAACAATTAATACAATGATTAGAGTATTAGACCCATAGTTGTTGTTGTACTTTATTCAAATTTTTCATGAAAATGTTTCTTCCAATTTATTTTTCATCAATATATTACAAAATTTTTGGGAAACTACTGTATCTCATAAGATATATTATGAATTTAAAGGATATTAGGATTATGTGCTTTGAAGGATGTGGGTCGTGAGATTAAGATAACTTGTTTTTACTAGATTTCTTCCATAATGTTAAAACAGATATAAGACATCTATACTGGTAAAACTTTTAACGAGAAAAACGGCAAAAACTAAAGTCTTTTAGAGTTATTTTTCAATACTATTAGGGGGAGGATTACAGCTGAGCGTCTCATTTACAGAATTATTGTAGACTTTAACAAGAGCGATTCCACAATTCACAGTATGATTGATTTCCGCTACAGCAAGGCCTATAGGAGGAAGGAATGGTTTTAGAGGGTCAAAATTTTGCTAATTCTTTTCAGATAGTTATAGTAACTTATTTAATAATCAATACAAAATGGCATGTGACCAATGAATCCTTTCTTCGAGAGAAAACTTGTGGATTTTTATGCTCTAATATCCCAACCTCTCACAGGTACAAACTCGTGAACGTTGGACATGTAATGTCAGCTGCATTGGTGACTATAGTGTGATGATCACTAATGATCATTGCATGTGTATAAAACATGATAGAGAATTAGTCGAATACTTCTTTAGACGACTCCAATGTCAATCGTGAAGGCAATCGCAACGATCAACACCAACTCAATCATATTCAACAATCAGTAATTGTATTTCATTGTAAAAAAAATGTAACTTTCAGTTCCCCACGTGTGCACTGACTTATGGACGTGATCAATTATGTTCCTAAGAGCAATAATAAAATCAGTCCATAAGCAATTTCAGAACGCAATGTTTAAAATAGATTCTGAATTGTTAAGAGAAATATCAATATTAAATTCTCGATATGAAGCAAAAGATTTAATTAATTTATAGAAGCGTTTAAATATACTTCAATCATAGATATATGCATATGCATTCATGTACCACAGATAACTGTCTCTGTTGGACACTACATGATAATATTATAGAGGAAAATTTCCTCTGACACTGGGGCTTCAACCCAGGATCTTTGGCTATCCAGCCAATGCTCTTACCAACTGAGCTACGCCAGCGTTCACTTCATAACATCAGATGGAACCTCTCTCCTAAGAATGATTGCCTTTAATGGTCTACCTCACTGACAGACAAGTTATGTCATATACAGTACTGTGAGGCACACTAATTACTGATTTTGTGACTTCAATCACATATTTCCGGACAAAATCCCCCCCTAACGTATTTTACAGGGTATATCCGAGTGAAATGCTTGCTGAAGTATTTCGGTTACATTTTTTGGGCCACTCTGTATTACGGAAACAAAGTTTTGTATCCATGTGGGCAGAATAATTGAGAAACAATGAGAGACCAAGACCAGCACTGTATAATACAAAATAATCCCGAGATAATATCAGTAAACATACAAGAATTTTCAAATAAAACCCCTTGAATTTTCAATGTATTTTTATGTAAAATAATTTCCTTTATCTTCCTAAACTTTAAGAAATTGTGAAGTGAGAAGGAGTATCTTCTTGTAAGACTGCTCAATGAAAAGTTTACTAAAACTAAAAACTAAACTCCGTGGCGCTACATCCCTAGAGGAACTTGGCCTACCGCTGCGTCATCTCCCGTAGGCAGATGGCAGGATTGGGGGGCATGTGGTCAGCATGCCGACACCCACGGCCATTAATGGTGGTTTTCTTGACCGAAGCCCGCTACTTCTCTACCAAGTAGCTCCTCAATTTGAATCACGAGGCTGAGTGCACCCCTGCCAGACCTCCCTACCTCACAAAAATCCTAGGAGGTACCGGGAATCGAACCCGGGCCGACGGATCTGTAGTCAGCGAAGCAAACCACAAGACCACGCCGGCGGACATGAAAAGTTTACAAGTTATATTTATCATACAATCTAATGAATGAAACGTTGTACCGACTGTCGTAAGCCTTGAAATTAACGGTATTTTAAGTAGCAATAAAGGGCAAAAATATTTCATTCACAATTTTATTAACAGTTATACATAGGTATAGCCTACGTCATAATCTACTGTATCCTGACTCCAACTTTTCAAAACTTTTCTCATAAATAATAGTAAACTATTGCAAAATCCTAAGAGAGAAAAAGTTATATTGATAGCGACTGATATATTCGGGGTTATTATAACTTTATTTCCCTTTTCAACAGGACTTAATATAAGCGCAGTAACATACCCAATAAAATAACGAGTTTGGTTGTAAGAAGTTTTAACGATATCTCCACCACGGGAATCAATAACTATCTTAAATTATTCATGAACTGCCTTTCGGCTAAATATGAGCTTTAATATAACTTGGTAAGGCGTGCTTAAAAATATTATATTACTAACGTATAACAACGGCCGTGCCCGACTCTAGATCCGAAGGACATGGGATCAAACCCGGCCAATGGATTTTCAGGACCTAAAAATCCTGGGCACGGAGTCCTCGGAGGGACTTTAAGCTGGGGGGGCCGTGTCGTAGATTTACGGCACGTAAAAGAACTCCAAACCTAAATTAGAGCCTCTGGAAACAAATTCCTCGGCTCTTTCACGTCCAAGTAATACCTTAGTTTCCGAGGGGGTGTTGTGAGGCAATGGGCTTAACACCTGTCCCTCTGCCTTCTATCGGGAAATAAGCGTAACAAAATTCAAATAGGTAACAGTAACCTCCACTTGGAGGCCCTACGCTTCACCATCGGGAGCAATATGAAATATGATGAACATATAATAATTGTTTATGCTACAAGTAGTAAAAATGACATTTTATTTTGCGAATAGGTATGTATCCTATGAGCATTCATACCCTAGTTTTTATACAACCGTTGATAAACTTACTAGGCACCCTGCAGCCATATTGGGATGCTTCCAGCTGTCCTGCCATCTAGTATGCACATGCGCACACAGATGTTATTGATTACCTGGCACATGGCTGCCAACATAAGGTATGGAGTGAACAACGCTGTTCAGCCATCCAATATGACTATTTTGCGACCACCATATGAAATTAAACAGTTAAAAAGTCGTATATTGTAATATTTTCATTTTTTATTAGACAGTCTATTAATATTCGTATGCAATTGTGCTTAACTAAAAAGCATTTTCAATGTGACTGAAACCATAGTTTGTTACAATGGAGTCCATAAAGTTTATATATATATATATATATATATATATATATATATATATATATATATAATGTTCAAGTTTTACATCTATGAGAAACTGTATAAGGAAAGGAGGATAATGAAGAATTTGAGCAAGAAAGCCCGTGAGCTTGTTTACAAGTTTAACTTTTAATTAAAGCTGTGTAAAACGTCAGTTCTCTACACCTTTTGGATAATAAGGGCTTCACTATAAGTTGGAAGGCGTACTACATTATATTACTAACGAACGTATGAAGCCAGTTTTCGACACTTAATTTCCCTATCACCGTACAGGTTATATTGATCTTGGTATTTCATATAGGTCTACTGTGTCAACACTGGTGAAGAGGCTCTTGCAAAACACCCTAGAGGTTAGGATCCTATTCATATGATATGAGGCTAGCCGTCTGCTAACAATTAATTCGGGTGTAGTGGTCAGTGGGCTGCTATTTCATTAAGGTAGTCCAGTTTCACTCTGCACTTTGAGCTGGAGAGATCAGGTGAATTTAGTCCTGTAAGGTCTTTATAAGTGAAGGGTTGGATCCTAGCGATGCAGGAAATCTATACCAGGCAAACTCAACGTTTCCTGTGACATACTCCAACTTGAAAAATTCCTTTAGGCAAGCCTACAGGCTGGGGTAGATTTCGAAATGCTTTTGGTTTAATTTACTGTCGCTGCGCAGCACTCTACTTCTTTAGCCTTGGCATGACAAACCAGCAATAATAACTTCAAAAAAGAGGAAAGAACACTTTTTCAAACATTCAAATCTCGCTTTATATGAGAACTATCGAGGAACTAGTTATTGATTTGTAGAGTACTCATCAAGAGCTTTTCAACGATACCCCACAAGACGTTGTTTCAAAAATTTCGAATTTCCATCCCCTACCCCCACTCGTACCCCCAAAACCCCCGAATCGTTGGTATCACTGTGAACTCCATAGGGAGTACTCTAACTTATTCAAACAAAGTTTCCCTCTATACTTCATATGGGCCGAGATATAAATGTTTTAACATTTCAACCCCCTCCCCCGACCACCCCCTTAGGTCAATTTTGATCATTAACGAACTTGTCCGAGCTATTGGGCCTAGAAATAACATAATAAAATTTGGTTCAAATATCTTCAAAATTACGGCAGCTAGCGTGTAAAGATATATATATATATACCGGTATCAATTTTTTTTTTTTTTTTTGAACAGGCGGTGGTTTCGTATTAGGGAGGCATAACGTATAGATATGAAAGAATTTTTCGAAAGTCATGACATGGTATCGATTGCAATAGGTAGATTTTTCTTCCTAAAAATATTTGCGTAATAAGTGTCATTCCAAAAATATTTTTAAAAATTAATCTTACGTTTTAACAGTGTTCACTAAATAAATGTAGGCTTCCCAAAATCGAGAGCCAAGCATTTTAATATGTAGGAAAGTTAGATAATTTGTTATGAAACATTCTCAACTGCTTTTGCAAAATTATTAACATTGTTCCTTGTTTGCGGGCCATATTTTTTTAATTTTGCCCATGGCTTCAAGCTTTACGAAATCAATTTAATGAAATATTGAAATTTGATTTTCTCATGGCAGACGACATACTGCGGTTCGTTTACTGCTCGAATAGATGAAGACGCTGGCGGAGTGCAGCCGCGGGTGAGAAACGACATCCCTAGCATGGCGTGTTTGATGACGTCTCATATTCAAATCCGGTGTAACCCTTTAGCAGTTGTACAGGGATTGTTAATGGGCTTTGCGCGGTGATCAAACAAACAACCGTTCAACGCACATATAAGCAACTGTTATTAGTAGACCTGGGATTTTAGGCTATAAAAATAGTTTTAGGCCCCTAAAATAGGCTTTTAAAATATAAAATAGGCACTTGAAATATGCTTTAAAAATGTGTAAATAGACAGAAAATAGACTTTAAAATACTGCGATATGCTCTTAAACTGTAACGTGATCTGTTTTACTGTAAGAAACGTAGTATACCTATTCTTAACAGAAATAATTGTAAAATTCAGACAGAATTAAAAATACCTTTATCAAAAACAATTTTGGTTTATATGAAAAAATTGACACAGTATGTCCCTTCTTACGATATACCTGCTAGTTGTTGTTTTGAGCTAATCCTCCTCCTTCAGTCAGCATTCCTTTGGCGACAATTGTTAGGGAAAAATCAAGTTTCTATGAAAAACCCACCCTCTGCTGTTCTGCTCTTCATTCAGGGATTTCCATTAAATTATTGTAAAATTTACAGAAGTGTAATTTTATTTTAAATGTACAAAATAGGCATTTTAGGCACTAAAATAGTAAAATAGGCTCCAAAGTTCCAAACAGGCATCTAGGGGACTAAAAAACTCTATAAATATAAGTGATTTATCACGAAATGTCAACATATTTATACAAAATTATATTATTTCATAAGGAACAAAATAGGCATTTGCCTTAAAATCCCAGGTCTAGTTATTAGTAAGGCTGTAAGTGCATTAAATGACTTAGTTTGTCCTAGCATATCTATAACCGCGCACAACATGCAGCAAAACATATGTTCTAAAGGCTAAAGATTAGCTATGCCCATGAGTACGCCTATAACGGATTAGGTTTTTATAAGTGAGCATGGACCGCATATGAAGCGGTGCATCAGGTGGCGATCAATTGAGACTGGATAATTTTAAAAATTCTACCTCTCTTGCCCGTGTGACCCGTGGGTCCCATGAGACAGACCCGAGTTTGCATACTCTGCATTTCATATTACTTGCTTTTTATGATTATATTTATTCGGTACGGATGCGTTCTCTCTTATTCCAACCCTTCTGGGACAGGAAGACAACAAATATGCATGAACCTGAACGAAACACGCCAGGAATATTTTATCGAGTAGGCTACAGTGCACTAATAAAAACATGTCCCATACTAACGTGATTTTCTATTCTGTAATTTTTTTATTTGATTTCTCTTTAATACTTCAATTTCATTAATGTCAATACACTATCAAAAACTTGTATTTTAGCTTGTATAAATTTTACTCGGGCTTCAATACATCTCATAAAGATATACTGACAAATGGAGATAATTTCGAATCATAACAGTAACCTTCTATAATACTGAATGTTAATGTATGTCCACGAGAGCCAGTCAAAATGCTTCGGGGCACCGGACATCGGAATTTTCATAATAGATGTGTAAAATCTGCACAAACATATTGATTAAGTGGGCGCGCCTAACGAAAAGTAGGTAAAAAATTCGAATGTATATCTTTTTAGGAAAATTCGTACAGTGTTCACCTATGACTCTTTCCAAGAGAATTGAAAATGCACGATTGGTTAGATAATACAATACGTACAAATGTTGATAAACACCATTTAACGAAAATAAAAAAGTGGGCAGAAAATAATTGTGTGAGTGTGTGTGACTATGTGTGTTGTGTCTCATTGAGAAAGAGAAAGAAAGAAAGAGAGAGAGAGAGAGAGAGAGAGAGAGAGAGAGAGAGAGACTGGACCTGTAAACAGATGAAGTTTCGCTTCTGTTCTCAAAGACCTTTGCAAACTGTGAGCTGCCCTTAAGCGAACAGTAACCTAAAAGAGCGGTCACCACCGTGAGAGTGCCCAGTTCTAATTACTCAGTTTAGAAGCCGGAACAATTGAATACACTCACCAGTTCATACTTCTACGTTCAGTTTCTAAGAACCTCTATAAAATAATTAGAACACGTAATATGTAACAAATTTTCTTAATTAATAATTAAGAAAATAAGAAACATAATATGTTTCTGGCATACTATCTTTCAGTAAATTTATACACAAGACTATAAAAATGCTATTCCAGTTTCTAGTTTCAAAACCTAGGCAGTCTCAATTGTATTGCTTATACAGGAAAACTAAATATCAATGTTGTAATGCTGCAACACTTAATGCCTCTTTTTTGCAAGGAAATATTTATTTAACCCTTTAATAGTTAAAACTGAATGACTATATAAGCAATCATTAGGTAAAACCATCAGTGGACTTTAAGTTCCAGATCAATGAGAAAATTTTCAATACAATAACTAGTGTTCATGAATAAAAAATCCTCAATTTTACATATTCTATTAGTCGTAACTGAACTCCGTGGCGCTACATCCCTGGAAGGACTAGGCCTACCATCCGACCTCTGCGTCATCTACTATAAGCAGATGAGCAGGATTGGGAGATGTGGTCACCATGTCGGCACCCACGACCGTTAATGATAGTTTCCGTGACCGGATATGCAACCTATTTCAGACCTCCCTACCTCAGAAAAATCCTAGAGGTACCGGGAATCAAACTCGGGCCTGCGGATTCATAAACAGCGACGCAAATCACGAGACCACGAATGTATTCACATTTTATTTTCTTACGTATGTATCCAATTGGTAAAATTCATAATCTAAAGAAATACTATGACTTAGGTTAAATTAAATTAGTTATTAAATTTTTATCTCACTTTTCAAAAAGAAAAGTTTAAAGGCCTTATTATATCGGGCCTATTTCCGTACCTACATTTCCATTAAAGGGGAGGTAAAGCTTTCATAGTGTAAAATTTTAATATTTTATATTTCAGGAACCTTAATTATGTGCAGTCCGTCAGCGTTTACATCCTTGAATTTTCTTATGAATCTTATTTCTACTTTTTTTAGACCCGCATCTACAACATAAAGGAGGATCTTTATCATATATATTTAATATTATTTTTTTATATAATTTCTAAACAATATAGTAAAAAATTTAAATTCTTATGGGACAAAGTATATTTTAAAAATAAATTACAATTGCCAAAGAAAAAAATCCGCTTTTATGTTGTTTACATAGTTAAACTACACCAGCAAAAAATCACTAAAATATTTTCAATAGACTTCATGATGTATACGGTGATAAAATTGAACATTGCGGAAAACGAGTGACAAACTTACCGAAGAGAGTGAACTTACAGTGACGTCCGTCAACATTTACGACCATAACTTCGGAAGTATTAAAAAAAAAGTTATTCCTCAGGTTCGCGAGCGACCCCTGGTGATCCCGTAAGCGTATTTGTTACCGGGATGTGCCAGTCCCCTACCTACTTAAACCTAAGGACACACACACACACCCAGTCCTGAACCCGGGAGAGGAATTTTTCACTATTGAAAATCCCCGACCCGGCCGGGAATGAAACCCGGGCCGCCGGAGTGGAAGGTAGGCGCGCTACCGACTCACCCACGGAGGCGGACTCGGAAGTATTATAGCCTACATATATATATATAAAAAGTTATTTCACCAATTTGAAGAGAAAAGTGCGTGCTATAGAGAAACAATTTATTTTGAAAAGTGTTATTTTTTTATTTTTATTTTTATTTTTTTAACCCTCGATGGTGTATTTCCTCCATCAGCATAAGAAAATTCTAAACTAGCATTCACTTCTACGAGTTCGAAGAATCCCATTAGATTCCCTGCAATGAGATTAAACTTCTAGCCTAGGAATTCTTTATTTCGTGATTTTACCACCACAGCCTACCAACCCTGACAATAGATCGTCATAGCGTTGGTTTTGCATTCATTTATTATCTACTGTACATATTATATTCCAGGAGTTTTAACGCACTTTAAGTCACTCTAACTACCAGGTACAGTCGAGTGCACGGAATCTTTCCGACATAATGCGCAGTCATTTATGTTGGGAACGGCCAGGCCCACTCCCCACCCCTTCGCAGTTTTTTTTTTAATACGCAGCAGCGGCTAACCCTACACTTAGTGCTTGTCTTATTCCCCTCATTCCTTCGTTCATGAATCCGGAACCGACCTGCGTTCATAGGTTAATGTTTGAATGCCAGACTTTTGACATCAAACCAATACTAGTCGGACTTATCCAGGGGCTGGTGTGGAGATTCGTTGTTAGGCCCGTCTTTTAGCCGCTAAAATGAATTCTTTCCATACTCCATCCCATTTCACCGCTTATCTAGGACGGCTGAGCATTGTTCATAGGCTAACGCACGTGTTCGGGATTAAATTCAAACCAATAAGAGACTGGCTCACCCAGGGCTGGTGTGGAACACAGATACGGAGATTCTATGGTAACTTTAATTAAAGAAACCCACTAAAATAAACTAGAAGCATCGGAAAGATTCAGTGCACTCGACAGCAACTCGAAATATGCAACCCTCTTTTAGTAACTGAACTGAACTTTCCAAGTCAGAACAAGAAATTTCTACAATGTCTTCGTACTAAAATTAAAGAGTCCTATGTGACAAAGCTTGGCTGCATAACGCCAACTTTTTAATACCGTGTAGTAAGAGGATTATTATTTGCGTAGCTTTCCACTGAGTACAGAGGAAGTTTCGAGCTCAAGATCAATAAGGTACTCCAGTTGCTTCGACATTCTCTTTATACCTACACTCCATCTCATAGCTATACACACAACGTGCGAGCTGATTTCAAAAGAAAAGCCACTTTTACCAGAGGCAACGTTACAAAGATACAACGGTAGATGTTATACAAAATTTAAAGCCTTTTTTATCTTCGTTTCCTCTCTCTCCCTCCCTCTCCCTCCCCTCTCTCTCTCTCTCTCTCTCTCTCTCTCTCACACACTTCTTATTTTATCTCCCAGGACAAAGTGCTACCAAGTTCAAACCCCTGTACAAATACAAAATAGGACACGTGGGTGGAAAGTGCTGGGAATATTGGAGCTATCTAAAAAAAAGGTAAAAACTAAATAACTGAATTAGCTTTTTAAATTTAGTGCGTGGTTTAAAATTATATATATATTCGTTTGTTTTCAATTAGGTTACTATTACCCTTCATGATGTCCGGATGATGTCTTTAATCTGGGTGATGTCTACGTGTAACACATATTTAAGAACAGAATAATTTACTCTGTATGTGATTTTTACAGACCTTGAAGCATGTGCCAGAATTTTAAAGACATACAGCTTCCTATCCATAGTTCTAGGTAAGTTAAGAATAAAGTATGACTGACTTTATTAAATACGTTTTCAAGTTTGGATCAAGATCTTTAGTCTTCTCAGTCATTTCTAGGGCTAGAAGATAAGATACCAAAACAATGCATAGATAAGGATCACACTGCTTTTGGAATGGTACAATGCGTTGCGATACTCTTGTATGTTCATGCACTTAACAACACGTTAGTAGTTCGTGCATTCTGTTTGGGCTATACTTTATTTGCTATATTCAGTAACCGTACCGAGCGTGTTTCATATTTCCGACATATATTTAGCCCTATCAGACCACGTATCCATTATAATGGGCAAACAAATAATTTATACACTTATTTATATATATATATATATATATATATATATATATATATATATATATATATTGTTTATTCACAATTTTCAGAGGATGTAGGAGATACATTTTTAGAATACTGTCGTAATGCATAGAAAACAAAATTAATTTACTGAGGTCCAAAATGTCCATTGTTGAATTTTTTAAACTTGATTTGAAGTCCTTAAAGCTGTATTCTACGTAGGATACAAATGTTGGTTCTAACGTTGCAAATTCAAAATTCGAGTCTCAAAGAGTTTCAAGAAAAACAAAAACGATTTTGGTTATCCAAATGTATCGAAGTTTTAAATATACACAAAATAGAAGTTATTATGATTAAAATCTGGAAAATATTTCATCTGATACTAATTGTAAGTGTTGAGAGCATTTTATTATGATCTATAGGCCTACATCAATTTAAATAATCATAAGAATAAAATTATTGTTATCGATCAGGTCATAATGATATTTTACATTGTATTTTATGGGCTTCTTGCGATTTCAGCTAATCGAAAAGGCTTAAGGTTGGATAAACAAAACATTCTAACTCTACTAGATATGGCGTTTCCCCCCCCCCCCTTCGAATAAAAAAAAATTATACTAGTTTTCATTTAGCCAATGACAGTACGTGCCTCTTGCAAGGGCCTAGACGATGGTTTCGACAGACTAGTATGGGATTAATATACAGTTCTCTCTGGCAGAGATCCAACTCTGTTCTCGGGTCCCGACTCGGCGACCTTTCCAAGTAGACGAGACTGGCTCCAGTTATGAGTTTCACATATATTCTAACCACTAAAACTAAAACAAACATTTCCTCTCTACACGATCACTATTCAGTCTGAAATCTTATTTACTGCATGCTTACAATTGCTAATCCCCATTGAGTCTGCTCTGTCTGCATTTCAGTGCAATGAACCTGCCCCCTGCTTCATTGTATAAATAGGCTATTTCCAACTACACCATTACTATCAAAATTGGCATTTAGGTATAATGTGGCGGAGTTAAGTATATGACAGCGCAATCATCCACTATGAGTTTTAAAAATAAGATTTAGCTACCATAAAATATTTTCTTTTTCTTTCTTTCTTTCTCATTTCTTGTTTCTTTCTTTCTCATTTCTTGTTTCTTTCTTTTTCTTTCTTTTTTCTTTCTTTCTTTCTTTCTCCATCTATCTCCCCCTTTCTATTCACAATTTATTTTCGGTGGAATTGCTGTAAAATTCCGAGAAATTTGCATCCATAGTTGTAATCCCTTGAACATAAGTGTAGTCATTTTAAAATAATTTATCTATATTCCTACCCAATAAGTGAATAATGCAGAGAAAATCACAGACAACTACCAAGTACATACGTGTAATTTCAGGTACAAGCCCAAGCAATAGAGGAGATAAATAAAGTAGTATGTACTTCAGAGCCATATCACATTAACAATCTACACACGTAATATTAAGATCGTAAATTATCTAATTGGCAGATAAGTGCAACGGATTTAATCTTCATATATTACTTTATCATTTAATTAGAAGAAATATACTTGAAAGAAACACAGACTATATTTGTTTGTTAAACCGTGCCAAATTAGTTTAATCTTTAGCCTAATAGGCACAGATTTATCATAAGCCCTAAGCATGTAAAAAGGAGGCAAAATAGGATGGTACATTTTTAGCCCTATGCGCGCAGTAAATTATTACGTCCCATATTTTTTGGGAGGAACGTATAAAAGTGATATTGAATTTCGTTTCGATTTCATCCCCGAAACGGTTGTATGGTAACGTGAGAGTGAGAAATAAAATATTACGTAAAAAGAATACAATTTTTTGTTACCGGAATTTCTGTTTCTGTTTTAACCCCTACCCGATATGCTATGTAGAAGCAATGAGGTGCAAAATTCTAAGTCCTCTATGAGCCATAAAAAGCTACATCAAGCGTTTCTGAGGGAATTGAGTATCATAATTCTTTCTTCTTCATTTAAAATTCTACATAATTTAATTTCGAATCACAAAATACAAAACCCGGGCGACGGCGGGTTTTTGAAGCTAGTATACTGATAAAAATTAATGTTTTAAACCTTATAATCCTCTTTTCTAACAATTAAATTTTAAAATTAATAAACAATTGAACGTCAGCAATATTGAAAGCAAGGTGAAAAGACTGTTACCGGTATTGAGTTTTCTATAAAATCAAAGTGTATTATTATACAGAATGTTTAATTCACGACCTTAAATTATGTTTAAAATATTAAATTTACGTTTTGTAGAATTTTTTTTTTTCATGTAATGCCCAGGTGCATAACACAAGACCTTATAATAATAGGATAAAACTGGCCTATCAACCCAAAACTTCAAAATCCCCCCTGTTAAAGCTCCTCTATGTTCTTTCAGGTTATATTCTTTATGAGCTACATCACTATACGAGGTAATATGCAACGCTACAATAGCTACTTTAATCCCCTACCTTGCCCCCCCCCCCCCCCCGATGCTGGATGCTGGAAATGTTTAAGCGGATATCGGCTTTACAATGGTTTTAATTACGTGGTCAGCTCTTGCTGAGCGCCAATTAAAATTTCGCTTCAAGTGGGGATCCCGAAGTAATTGCAACATGGGGCGCTCTGAAATGACAGCCACGGACTATAAAGTAATTATCAGGTGTCTGCAATAGACCTGAGAGGTAACTTACTGAGCATACGATTATGATGCTAGTTGGTGAAATTCGTCAAATAATACAAGGTGCGGCAGAGGAAACGGGTGTTTTTCAAATAACCATAACTCAGAAGATTTTCAAGTTAAACAAAATTTAATTGCACAGAAATGAAGCTTGTATAATGCAGTTTCTGTTGACTATTTCAGAATTACCTCTGAAATATAAATGCCGTCAAGTTACAGCGGTTCGGTGTTGAAGAGATGTTTACCTGGGCGCCACAGTATAATGCATATACTGAATATTTCTGATTTGTTGAACCCGCCTCCGGTCTGCCAGTCGATCGTTGAGCACTTCCCTCTAGCTTCAGGGTAGGAAGCGAAGAACACCTTAATATTATTGCTTGAATAATAATGCAGTTTCTTTGAACACTGAAGGAATATTCTGTTTATTCAAAACGTTGGAAATACAAGTCCAGTCATTGACAATAATTACAAAATTTGTTTGTGAATAATTAGTATTGTTGCAAGTTCTCGGTAGATCGTTACTAGTGATACAATTGCTGCCGTATATGATTTTGACTAATCGCGATTGAAAGTAAGAATCCTTCTAAGTCGATTAATTCCACAGCTAAAATTTTATAAGTCCAATTAATTCTGTGGGCACGCGGCCTCAAAGATAAGTAGAGTGATTGATGTAGGCACGCGGCCTCGACGTAGAGTGATTTTGACTGTTCTAGGCACGGGGCCTTGAAGTAGAGTCCTGTTGACTGCTCTAGGCACGGGGCCTTGAAGTAGAGTTGAATATGACTGTTATAGGCGCGGGGCCTTGAAGTAGAGTGATTTTACAGTGCCACGTTAGGCCTAAAGAAAACTTTCTTGGACAAACATTTATCCCTACTCTTCTTAATTATTATTCGTGAATCCCGGCACGTGGTACTATAGACCAGTTCTTATTGGCAAATCTCCCGACCAATAATAATATGTTAGTTTCCCACGGAAATCAATTGGATTTTCCCTTATTCTCAAAACCCACAACTTAGCGTCTCGGATTTCTAAGAAGGTTCGGACAGCGTGTTGTATCAGTAGCAACATCAGAAGCTAGGCTTAAACACAATAGCCGACTTCTTAGAATTACTTAAGTGGATCAGTACCCTCTGTGATAAGATCTTGGGAGATTCCCGATACATTGTACCTGAGTACTGCATTGCCTTATCTCGCACCCGCTAGGTCTGCTAGGGAAATTCCCAGCTTCTCCGTCTATTCACTGCAATCTCATTTTAATAGTTATTTAAAATGATGTTGTTAAACTTTTTACCTTTGCCTTCTTTCTAGTTAATGATATTTATAATGAATGTTCCGTCTTTTCACGGTCATTTTAAGACCAAACACGGGCTATGAGATTTTATGATTTTAGTTTGAATAAATTTGGGCAATTAATCTGTCATTTATTATACTTAATTTGGTTATCTTGTTTATTTCTTTTTTTACCGAAGTATCTGAACTGCAATATATGCCCCAGTCTATTAAGACAGGAATCATCATAGCCTATGATTGACTTACTGGCTGAATATACTGCATCTCTCCACAAAATATTATACCTTATTTTCCTCCAGTGTTGCAACTATCTTAAACAAATACATAACTAATTTAATTCCTATCTTGACACGAGACTTCACCTTAAATCCTGTCCCACATGTACAAGTTTTCTGAACCTATCACATTCATGCATTCATACATCTTGCGGTTTCCTGTAGTGTTACGTTGCTTGTACTTATTACTTGGTTTATTGCACGACCAAGACATTACAACAAAATTTTACGTAAACACCATAAATTTACCGATATACCCTCGTGAGACCATGAAAATTAAGCTCAAGCAGTTCTCACTGAAATTTTATAAAATATATTGAATGCATAAAGAAAAACAAAAACACTTTTTTTTTTTATATTGAGACTTTGACAAGGTCGATCAAGCAGTTCTCACTACACCTACACTATATTATCAAGAATGCAAAGAAACACTCTTTTACCATGAGACTTTGACAAGGCCGATCAAGCAGTTCTCACTACACCTACACTATATTATAAAGAATGCAACGAAACACTCTTTTACCTTGAGACTTTGACAAGGTCGATCAAGCAGTTCTCACTACACTTGCACTATATTATAAAGAATGCAATACACACACGTATATTTTACTCTCATTTATACACATTCCTCTAATCCTAAACCTATGTGGAACTGATAACCTATCATGCCAGTAGCTATTTTACCGCGTAAAATATACATTGCAGGTTATAGGCCTACATTATTCCAACTCAGTACAATGCATTTCGGTTATTCTGCCCTTATGTATGGTTTAATGAAGGACAGGTTGTATCTTCCTACAATTCTGTCTTTTTCCGGGTCGTATGCCTCTAATTTGTTCATATATACAATACGTTTGTCGATAAATGACGTCACACAAAATCACTGATCATCTGAATACATTTTACGGATTTATATCCTTTATTGGTTCTGCCCAAAAATTTTCTGCTTCTATGAATAATTTAAGATAACTAGAGTCAAAGGTTAAACGTAGTTTTCCATGTGCTTTCACTACATTACCAATCGGATTTATTTGCTTACAGGCTTTTTCCATCATTGAAATTGGTACAGGCCTACTCTTATAGCGACGCTCAGGAATTTCTTGTTTTAATTTCAATTTGCGTTGGTAACCCCGAAATAGGCCTGGAGTTGAACTGAACACTGATTTGTTCTTATATAGCATGTTATATAAAGTCGACTTTTGACCATCTGACAGCACATCAATTTCTTCTACTTTCTCCCTGAGAATTAATTCGATATCAACATTTTCCTCTTCATTTCTTCCATTCTGACTAATGTTAGTAAAATTCGCGTGTACCGTTTCACATTCATTTTCATCTACATAATTATTAGAACCCTTAATGCACAAATGATCATATTCTTCGTCCTCCCAAACAATATCAGATTCCATTCCCTGTAACTCTGCGATACTTTCGTCACAATCAGCCTCATTATCACCTTCATATATAAATACGGCCGGTTTAATTCCCATAGGCCTATATTCGTCGATACTATTTCCCTCTTGTACCACAACTGATTCCACCACGAAAGGCTCGCGTAATAATACATCTTCATTTTGGCACTCCAACTCCTTAGTAATTATATTCTCATTAGATAAAAACGGTACACGTAACTTTTCTTTCTCATCTAATTCCATTTCTACCCAATTTTCTTCAAAATTTATTCTCATTAGTTGATCTGTCATAGAATCACAACCCAGAATTAATTTATGTGCTAAATGTTTTATTGTCAAAAAGTAGACTTCTAACTTCTTTCCCTCAATTTCCAACGGCAACATACACTGATGCTCAATTTTATGGGATTTGGCACCAATTGCAGTTTGTGCGTATAGGCCATGTACTTTCAATTCCTGAACGCGCACTCTTGCTGCTTTCAGCGTTTCATAGAATTTTTCGTTTATTAGAGAAAAAGTACAGCCAGTGTCCACCAACATATCGACTTCAAATTGGTCTATTTTTACCCTTATTAATGGCGGATATGTGGGTGTTATACCCTCTCTATTTGCACATCCTACTACGCACCCCTTCTCTCGTGTTTTATTTTCATTATCAGGTCTTTTTAATCCTTTTAATCCCTCGGTCTGTGTGACGTCATTTCGACCTCCAAATGCGTCTCCTAGTAGTTTAAAGGCCTGTCTTGCGCTACATGCCTTTCGTCATTTCTGTGACGAATGTCTCCCTGAATATCATTGTGGCTTCCCGTGCTATGCGCCTGATTCCTTTCACCTTCTATGTTAATGTCCCCCTGGTTTTCTGGAATTCGTTCTCCTACTTCGTTCTGCATCCTGCCATGAAATCGAACATTATTTACTTGTCTGTCTTGAGGCCTATTCTCTTGATTATTTCCCCTCCAGTTTTGGTTCCCATTATTTCTATATGAGTTATTATTAGGGGGTCCTCTGTTCGATTCCGCATTTCTGTTGGCATGTCCTTGGTTCCATCTACCTCTGTCATTATTTGGACCTCCTCTCGTATCTTGATTCATTTGCATATTATCCGGTCCATTTTGTCTCCTATTATCGCTACGCTCTTCTCTGTTAGTTCCTACTTCGAAACTAGATAATAACTCCAAAGCCTTGCTATAAGTTTGGGGACATGATACTATAAGCAGGTTACATATTTCCGGCTGAAAATGTCTCGTCACAAGCTGAATGGCCTCGCGTTCTGGCATTCCGGGGTCTAGTAACTTGATTAGGCCTATAACTCTTAGGAAATGGTCCGATAGAGAGACGTTGCCCCTAGGAGAATATCTCCCATTATAGACCTCATTTCTAGCTAAAGCTCTCTTCGCCTCACCCCAATATCTTGCTAAGAATAACTGCTTAAAATCCTCATAGTTGCACTCCGGGTGTACTGTAAGTTCAAACCACTCTTTTGTTTTTCCTTTTAAGGCTCTACCGAGGATCAACATTTTGTACTGAGATGGAATAGACCGTAAAGTAAAATATTCTTCAACAGATTTCAAGAAGCTCTGAGGGCTCGTGTTGCTCTCATTGAAGCTGGGAAGTGATACCTCATTTCCTATTAAATTACATATATTAATCCTATTATCGCTAACTACCGGCACGCTGGTGGCTACCGTCTCGTGTACTGTATTACAGGACTCATTTGCAACACTAGGAGGCCTATATGTATTTCCTATTCCATTACATATACTCTCACTACAATTTACAGCATAGTTATTTGCTACAGGCCTACGATTTTCGACCTCTTTAGCTACCGTGCTTACTTCTTTAGAGATTTCCCCTATTTTAACCGCTAATATATTTTCTAAATGCACTACCTTGTCATTTACTTCCGAGATTTTGTCTCCTAACCCTACTTTTACTTTTCCCACCTGAGTCTCCATATTATTTTTCAAGCTAGACTCCGATTTCTGTATTTCCTTCTCCAAAATTTTCCTTTCATTGAATAATTTTTCTTCATATTTCTTGCCCTGCATTTCTATTTTTCTATCTACCGATGCCATATTAGCCTCTAATTCAGACCTAATTTCCCCTTGACTTTCACTAATTTCTTGCCTCATTGCTTTTTCACTTTCTTTAAGTTCCCTACAGAGTTCTCCCCTGATTTCGTTGCATATGTTAGATTGGACCTCTTTTATATTATTAAGCTCCCTCTCAAGCCTATCTATATTCTGCCTATGTTCTTGGTCCGATTGGTCTATCCTATCTCCCAGTTTCTCTATCTTTTCCCCGGTATTTTTCTCTAGTTCCTTCATATTTTCCTTAGAATTTTTCTCTAGTTCCTTTATACTTTCCCTAGTTTCATTGATACTTTCCCTAGTTTCATTGATACTTTCCCTAGTTTCCTTACTAGATTTTTCTAACCCCTTAATACTTTCCCTAGTATCGTTACTTGATTTTTCTAGTCCCTTCATCATAGTTTCCTTAGATTCCCTCATCATAGCTATCAAATATGCAATAGAATTCGGGTCTATAGTTTGATTCAATTCCCTAGGCCTATGTTCAGTTACACTATCATTCTCGGTCAGCTGAATATTTGTTGCA
This sequence comes from Ectobius pallidus, assembly GCA_964059195.1. Classification (NCBI taxonomy): domain Eukaryota; kingdom Metazoa; phylum Arthropoda; class Insecta; order Blattodea; family Ectobiidae; genus Ectobius; species Ectobius pallidus. The sequence continues at coordinate 105,198,845 of CAXKWD010000008.1, forward strand.
ATATTTTCCTGCCTATTATCAACTCCCTGCTCCAAAACCCCGTCACCTGTCGCGACACTGTTCTCATTGTTAATCTCCATTCTACAATTATTTATTTCCTCACCAGTAAGCAAGTCGTGCCCCTCTCCACCTTCCATATTAATTTTATTCCTAGTAACTTTTCCGTTTCTAAGCCACATACATAAATTATAAGGGTACTGATACACTCTTACGATCTACCTTACCTTTGGTTAAGAAGTTCAACATATAATGCATAACATGTATAATTATACCCTTGCACAATAAATATTCGATATGCCTGAGTTCTTTTAATTTGAAAAAGATTTTATTTTACTTGAATTTATTCTTTAATTTACTTAGTGAGTTTCAGTTTAATTTTACTTTGATCTTAAATTGCAAACTTTTAAAAAAAATATTATTTGATGTCAGGCTTACTAATTTATTTAATTAATATTTACTGTTTCTTAAATTATTGATAATAAAATTGTTTACTTTACTGAAACTCTATGTATATTTAAGTTCTTATCTGTTGGTGATTTTTGATGTTTTCTGCGGCGGTCTCCGGAACTGATGTACCACGATCTTGAATTCCAGCGGTGCCTTTACGGGTGACGTTCTAGAAATTCTGCGGTGTCTTCCTTCCGTTTTGGGATGATTTTTGAAGTTGGTGATCCTTGATGTCCAGCTTCACTCGTGCCTCACGTTGGGAAATAGCCATGTACAGCGGTTCGGTGTTGAAGTGTGATGTTTACCTGGGCGCCACAGTATAATGCATATACTGAATATTTCTGATTTGTTGAACCCGCCTCCGGTCTGCCAGTCGATCGTTGAGCACTTCCCTCTAGCTTCAGGGTAGGAAGCGAAGAACACCTTAATATTATTGCTTGAATAATAATGCAGTTTCTTTGAACACTGAAGGAATATTCTGTTTATTCAAAACGTTGGAAATACAAGTCCAGTCATTGACAATAATTACAAAATTTGTTTGTGAATAATTAGTATTGTTGCAAGTTCTCGGTAGATCGTTACTAGTGATACAATTGCTGCCGTATATGATTTTGACTAATCGCGATTGAAAGTAAGAATCCTTCTAAGTCGATTAATTCCACAGCTAAAATTTTATAAGTCCAATTAATTCTGTGGGCACGCGGCCTCAAAGATAAGTAGAGTGATTGATGTAGGCACGCGGCCTCGACGTAGAGTGATTTTGACTGTTCTAGGCACGGGGCCTTGAAGTAGAGTCCTGTTGACTGCTCTAGGCACGGGGCCTTGAAGTAGAGTTGAATATGACTGTTATAGGCGCGGGGCCTTGAAGTAGAGTGATTTTACAGTGCCACGTTAGGCCTAAAGAAAACTTTCTTGGACAAACATTTATCCCTACTCTTCTTAATTATTATTCGTGAATCCCGGCACGTGGTACTATAGACCAGTTCTTATTGGCAAATCTCCCGACCAATAATAATATGTTAGTTTCCCACGGAAATCAATTGGATTTTCCCTTATTCTCAAAACCCACAACTTAGCGTCTCGGATTTCTAAGAAGGTTCGGACAGCGTGTTGTATCAGTAGCAACATCAGAAGCTAGGCTTAAACACAATAGCCGACTTCTTAGAATTACTTAAGTGGATCAGTACCCTCTGTGATAAGATCTTGGGAGATTCCCGATACATTGTACCTGAGTACTGCATTGCCTTATCTCGCACCCGCTAGGTCTGCTAGGGAAATTCCCAGCTTCTCCGTCTATTCACTGCAATCTCATTTTAATAGTTATTTAAAATGATGTTGTTAAACTTTTTACCTTTGCCTTCTTTCTAGTTAATGATATTTATAATGAATGTTCCGTCTTTTCACGGTCATTTTAAGACCAAACACGGGCTATGAGATTTTATGATTTTAGTTTGAATAAATTTGGGCAATTAATCTGTCATTTATTATACTTAATTTGGTTATCTTGTTTATTTCTTTTTTTACCGAAGTATCTGAACTGCAATATATGCCCCAGTCTATTAAGACAGGAATCATCATAGCCTATGATTGACTTACTGGCTGAATATACTGCATCTCTCCACAAAATATTATACCTTATTTTCCTCCAGTGTTGCAACTATCTTAAACAAATACATAACTAATTTAATTCCTATCTTGACACGAGACTTCACCTTAAATCCTGTCCCACATGTACAAGTTTTCTGAACCTATCACATTCATGCATTCATACATCTTGCGGTTTCCTGTAGTGTTACGTTGCTTGTACTTATTACTTGGTTTATTGCACGACCAAGACATTACAACAAAATTTTACGTAAACACCATAAATTTACCGATATACCCTCGTGAGACCATGAAAATTAAGCTCAAGCAGTTCTCACTGAAATTTTATAAAATATATTGAATGCATAAAGAAAAACAAAAACACTTTTTTTTTTTATATTGAGACTTTGACAAGGTCGATCAAGCAGTTCTCACTACACCTACACTATATTATCAAGAATGCAAAGAAACACTCTTTTACCATGAGACTTTGACAAGGCCGATCAAGCAGTTCTCACTACACCTACACTATATTATAAAGAATGCAACGAAACACTCTTTTACCTTGAGACTTTGACAAGGTCGATCAAGCAGTTCTCACTACACTTGCACTATATTATAAAGAATGCAATACACACACGTATATTTTACTCTCATTTATACACATTCCTCTAATCCTAAACCTATGTGGAACTGATAACCTATCATGCCAGTAGCTATTTTACCGCGTAAAATATACATTGCAGGTTATAGGCCTACATTATTCCAACTCAGTACAATGCATTTCGGTTATTCTGCCCTTATGTATGGTTTAATGAAGGACAGGTTGTATCTTCCTACAATTCTGTCTTTTTCCGGGTCGTATGCCTCTAATTTGTTCATATATACAATACGTTTGTCGATAAATGACGTCACACAAAATCACTGATCATCTGAATACATTTTACGGATTTATATCCTTTATTGGTTCTGCCCAAAAATTTTCTGCTTCTATGAATAATTTAAGATAACTAGAGTCAAAGGTTAAACGTAGTTTTCCATGTGCTTTCACTACATTACCAATCGGATTTATTTGCTTACAGGCTTTTTCCATCATTGAAATTGGTACAGGCCTACTCTTATAGCGACGCTCAGGAATTTCTTGTTTTAATTTCAATTTGCGTTGGTAACCCCGAAATAGGCCTGGAGTTGAACTGAACACTGATTTGTTCTTATATAGCATGTTATATAAAGTCGACTTTTGACCATCTGACAGCACATCAATTTCTTCTACTTTCTCCCTGAGAATTAATTCGATATCAACATTTTCCTCTTCATTTCTTCCATTCTGACTAATGTTAGTAAAATTCGCGTGTACCGTTTCACATTCATTTTCATCTACATAATTATTAGAACCCTTAATGCACAAATGATCATATTCTTCGTCCTCCCAAACAATATCAGATTCCATTCCCTGTAACTCTGCGATACTTTCGTCACAATCAGCCTCATTATCACCTTCATATATAAATACGGCCGGTTTAATTCCCATAGGCCTATATTCGTCGATACTATTTCCCTCTTGTACCACAACTGATTCCACCACGAAAGGCTCGCGTAATAATACATCTTCATTTTGGCACTCCAACTCCTTAGTAATTATATTCTCATTAGATAAAAACGGTACACGTAACTTTTCTTTCTCATCTAATTCCATTTCTACCCAATTTTCTTCAAAATTTATTCTCATTAGTTGATCTGTCATAGAATCACAACCCAGAATTAATTTATGTGCTAAATGTTTTATTGTCAAAAAGTAGACTTCTAACTTCTTTCCCTCAATTTCCAACGGCAACATACACTGATGCTCAATTTTATGGGATTTGGCACCAATTGCAGTTTGTGCGTATAGGCCATGTACTTTCAATTCCTGAACGCGCACTCTTGCTGCTTTCAGCGTTTCATAGAATTTTTCGTTTATTAGAGAAAAAGTACAGCCAGTGTCCACCAACATATCGACTTCAAATTGGTCTATTTTTACCCTTATTAATGGCGGATATGTGGGTGTTATACCCTCTCTATTTGCACATCCTACTACGCACCCCTTCTCTCGTGTTTTATTTTCATTATCAGGTCTTTTTAATCCTTTTAATCCCTCGGTCTGTGTGACGTCATTTCGACCTCCAAATGCGTCTCCTAGTAGTTTAAAGGCCTGTCTTGCGCTACATGCCTTTCGTCATTTCTGTGACGAATGTCTCCCTGAATATCATTGTGGCTTCCCGTGCTATGCGCCTGATTCCTTTCACCTTCTATGTTAATGTCCCCCTGGTTTTCTGGAATTCGTTCTCCTACTTCGTTCTGCATCCTGCCATGAAATCGAACATTATTTACTTGTCTGTCTTGAGGCCTATTCTCTTGATTATTTCCCCTCCAGTTTTGGTTCCCATTATTTCTATATGAGTTATTATTAGGGGGTCCTCTGTTCGATTCCGCATTTCTGTTGGCATGTCCTTGGTTCCATCTACCTCTGTCATTATTTGGACCTCCTCTCGTATCTTGATTCATTTGCATATTATCCGGTCCATTTTGTCTCCTATTATCGCTACGCTCTTCTCTGTTAGTTCCTACTTCGAAACTAGATAATAACTCCAAAGCCTTGCTATAAGTTTGGGGACATGATACTATAAGCAGGTTACATATTTCCGGCTGAAAATGTCTCGTCACAAGCTGAATGGCCTCGCGTTCTGGCATTCCGGGGTCTAGTAACTTGATTAGGCCTATAACTCTTAGGAAATGGTCCGATAGAGAGACGTTGCCCCTAGGAGAATATCTCCCATTATAGACCTCATTTCTAGCTAAAGCTCTCTTCGCCTCACCCCAATATCTTGCTAAGAATAACTGCTTAAAATCCTCATAGTTGCACTCCGGGTGTACTGTAAGTTCAAACCACTCTTTTGTTTTTCCTTTTAAGGCTCTACCGAGGATCAACATTTTGTACTGAGATGGAATAGACCGTAAAGTAAAATATTCTTCAACAGATTTCAAGAAGCTCTGAGGGCTCGTGTTGCTCTCATTGAAGCTGGGAAGTGATACCTCATTTCCTATTAAATTACATATATTAATCCTATTATCGCTAACTACCGGCACGCTGGTGGCTACCGTCTCGTGTACTGTATTACAGGACTCATTTGCAACACTAGGAGGCCTATATGTATTTCCTATTCCATTACATATACTCTCACTACAATTTACAGCATAGTTATTTGCTACAGGCCTACGATTTTCGACCTCTTTAGCTACCGTGCTTACTTCTTTAGAGATTTCCCCTATTTTAACCGCTAATATATTTTCTAAATGCACTACCTTGTCATTTACTTCCGAGATTTTGTCTCCTAACCCTACTTTTACTTTTCCCACCTGAGTCTCCATATTATTTTTCAAGCTAGACTCCGATTTCTGTATTTCCTTCTCCAAAATTTTCCTTTCATTGAATAATTTTTCTTCATATTTCTTGCCCTGCATTTCTATTTTTCTATCTACCGATGCCATATTAGCCTCTAATTCAGACCTAATTTCCCCTTGACTTTCACTAATTTCTTGCCTCATTGCTTTTTCACTTTCTTTAAGTTCCCTACAGAGTTCTCCCCTGATTTCGTTGCATATGTTAGATTGGACCTCTTTTATATTATTAAGCTCCCTCTCAAGCCTATCTATATTCTGCCTATGTTCTTGGTCCGATTGGTCTATCCTATCTCCCAGTTTCTCTATCTTTTCCCCGGTATTTTTCTCTAGTTCCTTCATATTTTCCTTAGAATTTTTCTCTAGTTCCTTTATACTTTCCCTAGTTTCATTGATACTTTCCCTAGTTTCATTGATACTTTCCCTAGTTTCCTTACTAGATTTTTCTAACCCCTTAATACTTTCCCTAGTATCGTTACTTGATTTTTCTAGTCCCTTCATCATAGTTTCCTTAGATTCCCTCATCATAGCTATCAAATATGCAATAGAATTCGGGTCTATAGTTTGATTCAATTCCCTAGGCCTATGTTCAGTTACACTATCATTCTCGGTCAGCTGAATATTTGTTGCAATATTTTCCTGCCTATTATCAACTCCCTGCTCCAAAACCCCGTCACCTGTCGCGACACTGTTCTCATTGTTAATCTCCATTCTACAATTATTTATTTCCTCACCAGTAAGCAAGTCGTGCCCCTCTCCACCTTCCATATTAATTTTATTCCTAGTAACTTTTCCGTTTCTAAGCCACATACATAAATTATAAGGGTACTGATACACTCTTACGATCTACCTTACCTTTGGTTAAGAAGTTCAACATATAATGCATAACATGTATAATTATACCCTTGCACAATAAATATTCGATATGCCTGAGTTCTTTTAATTTGAAAAAGATTTTATTTTACTTGAATTTATTCTTTAATTTACTTAGTGAGTTTCAGTTTAATTTTACTTTGATCTTAAATTGCAAACTTTTAAAAAAAATATTATTTGATGTCAGGCTTACTAATTTATTTAATTAATATTTACTGTTTCTTAAATTATTGATAATAAAATTGTTTACTTTACTGAAACTCTATGTATATTTAAGTTCTTATCTGTTGGTGATTTTTGATGTTTTCTGCGGCGGTCTCCGGAACTGATGTACCACGATCTTGAATTCCAGCGGTGCCTTTACGGGTGACGTTCTAGAAATTCTGCGGTGTCTTCCTTCCGTTTTGGGATGATTTTTGAAGTTGGTGATCCTTGATGTCCAGCTTCACTCGTGCCTCACGTTGGGAAATAGCCATGTACAGCGGTTCGGTGTTGAAGTGTGATGTTTACCTGGGCGCCACAGTATAATGCATATACTGAATATTTCTGATTTGTTGAACCCGCCTCCGGTCTGCCAGTCGATCGTTGAGCACTTCCCTCTAGCTTCAGGGTAGGAAGCGAAGAACACCTTAATATTATTGCTTGAATAATAATGCAGTTTCTTTGAACACTGAAGGAATATTCTGTTTATTCAAAACGTTGGAAATACAAGTCCAGTCATTGACAATAATTACAAAATTTGTTTGTGAATAATTAGTATTGTTGCAAGTTCTCGGTAGATCGTTACTAGTGATACAATTGCTGCCGTATATGATTTTGACTAATCGCGATTGAAAGTAAGAATCCTTCTAAGTCGATTAATTCCACAGCTAAAATTTTATAAGTCCAATTAATTCTGTGGGCACGCGGCCTCAAAGATAAGTAGAGTGATTGATGTAGGCACGCGGCCTCGACGTAGAGTGATTTTGACTGTTCTAGGCACGGGGCCTTGAAGTAGAGTCCTGTTGACTGCTCTAGGCACGGGGCCTTGAAGTAGAGTTGAATATGACTGTTATAGGCGCGGGGCCTTGAAGTAGAGTGATTTTACAGTGCCACGTTAGGCCTAAAGAAAACTTTCTTGGACAAACATTTATCCCTACTCTTCTTAATTATTATTCGTGAATCCCGGCACGTGGTACTATAGACCAGTTCTTATTGGCAAATCTCCCGACCAATAATAATATGTTAGTTTCCCACGGAAATCAATTGGATTTTCCCTTATTCTCAAAACCCACAACTTAGCGTCTCGGATTTCTAAGAAGGTTCGGACAGCGTGTTGTATCAGTAGCAACATCAGAAGCTAGGCTTAAACACAATAGCCGACTTCTTAGAATTACTTAAGTGGATCAGTACCCTCTGTGATAAGATCTTGGGAGATTCCCGATACATTGTACCTGAGTACTGCATTGCCTTATCTCGCACCCGCTAGGTCTGCTAGGGAAATTCCCAGCTTCTCCGTCTATTCACTGCAATCTCATTTTAATAGTTATTTAAAATGATGTTGTTAAACTTTTTACCTTTGCCTTCTTTCTAGTTAATGATATTTATAATGAATGTTCCGTCTTTTCACGGTCATTTTAAGACCAAACACGGGCTATGAGATTTTATGATTTTAGTTTGAATAAATTTGGGCAATTAATCTGTCATTTATTATACTTAATTTGGTTATCTTGTTTATTTCTTTTTTTACCGAAGTATCTGAACTGCAATAAAGTGACGGAACAATGATATTATGTAACATGCAATCTCATTATTGGCAGAGGAAACGCATATTTTTCAAACAGTTTCAGAAGCCATGGCGCCATGGACCTTGGAGCATCGAGTTTTTGCCTTTGAATCTTATATCGAAACAAAGTCTATAATTGCAGTTCAGCGCCATTTTCGTATACATTTTAATGTGTAGCTTCAACCCATCTCAGTATCGTGTTACGACGAGAGATGATTCCACGGCGCTCCACATTAAAATGTATACGAAAACGGCGCTGAACTGCAATTATAAACTTTGTTTCGGTATAAGTTTCAAAGGCAAAAACTCGATGCTCCAAGGCCCATGGCGCCATGGCTTCTGAAACTGTTTGAAAAACTTGCGTTTCCTCGGCCTATAATGACATTGCATGTTTGATAATTTCATTGTGCGTCACTTGACGGCATTTATTTTTCGGAGGTAATTCTGAAATAGTCAACAGAAACTGCATTATACAAGCTTCATTTCTGTGTAATTAAATTTTGTTTAACTTGAAAATCTTCCGAGTTATGGTTATTTGAAAAACATCCGTTTCCGCTGCCGCACCTTGTATAACAAATTATTTTATTATTATGCTTTGCATCATTTTCCTATCGTCTTAAACTTAAATATACATATTAAAGTGTATACGCTCTACAAGTATTATTTTGTATAAATAAGGTGCTCAAATATTCTACCTAATTTTATATGCGATGTTTGCACTATATTATAGGCTATATAGTACACAGTCAATAGTTAAAAGTTATGTATTTAGGATATAAAGTCAAAATAATAAAAACTAAAATCAAGAAATGGCGTCCAAGAACATAATAATGTAATAAAAGTTGCTGGGTATAAAAACGCCGACCCATCATCGTTACTTCTGGGGATGCATTTCGGCATTAATTATACCATCCTCAGCCTTTGAAACTTTTGCACAGTTGCACCTAAACCGTTGAGAGTTGTAGAAGATATAAAATATGAAATACATTGTTCCTAACCTTCTAAGGATGTAAAGTTCATGCATGAATGTATTTACATTATTTACAGCAAAATTTGTCCTGAGTGGGATCTGAACTCTCGTTTTCAGGGTTACTCTTAACTACTGACTGTGTCAATAGCCTATAGGCTAGGGGAGCCTATAATATATTGTAAACTTAGCATATAAGGTTAGGTAAAACAGTAAATTTAAGTTTATCGTAATAGGTAAATGATGCAAAGCATTAATAAAATAACTTGTTATATTATTTGACGAATTTCAGTTAGTCATAAACACTAAATGTCCAGTCCCATTCAAAATTGCCCTCACTCACAAGATTTAGTCTACCCTGAACATAAACAAATCGTGCGGAATATAAGCCTCACATAAACCGAATTATTCGTGAGACAAGACTTTAAAGTCTGTGTTTGTAGAAGAGTTGGTTAGAGTATATGATAACTATTTGTCAAAGAATTTATATGAAACTATGTTTAAAACAAAATTTTTGCGATTTTTGCAGGCAGTATGGTCTACAAAATTTGTACAAAACCACTTAATGAAACAACGCAAAAATAAATGTTCTTGTAAAAAGTAAGAGAAAGTCGTCGACGTGTTTCGTGTCATATTCCCGGAAAATAATGACATCTCGTTTTGGCCAATTTTGTGTTTTTGAGCTATGCCGTCCACAAGCACACGGAGGTGTTTCCAAAAATGGAACTACATCTAATAGACTCACGGGACTTTAAAAGAGTACTAATCCTAAAAACTCGACAAGAATAACAGGGTCAAACATACAATTTATCTACCTATAGTATCTAAGGAACTATATTGGGGGGGGGGGGGAGAGAGAGAGAAAGAGAAATAGAAACACGCATATTTTTTAACAAAGAAAATAATCTGCTTGAGTCCATCAAATTGAGACTTTTTTGTTTTTTGTTTTTGTTTGTGTTAGCACAACGAATTTTATCTTTACAATTTACTTCCAAGTTTTATTACCTTAGTTTTGATATAATACATCCATTACATCTTAAAATCCCTATTCTTTACAACATTTTTAATATGACGCCGCCAGAATGTGCCACCACTTTACCTAATATATACAAAATTCTTTGTGAATGTCTTAGATATTTTACTGATATTTAGAATATTCCCAGAAGAAAAAACTACTTAAGTTATATGGATTCTATAGGTTTTGGCCGTTTTTCTTAAAGGAAAGAAGGAAAAATACACCCGGATATGAGCTATATAAACCACCACTATTTTAACTACAAGATAATAAAATATCGAAAGCTGTAATTTCCACTATTTTGACTAACCTTACTATTATAGTCTGACCCCGCTACCTGTATTGCAGTAGGCCTTCTGCCAATCGCTGTTTTATAACCTTGCATAAATATGACATGTGTGTTTATTGATACTAAAATCATGCAGATTTGAAAGCTCTATATATAACAATCTCCATACTCAATTTGCATAGTAAATATCCCTACCGCAGGGCGTATTTTCAGCGCTTAGCATAACAACAAATAAGCAGAGTATTTAATACACACACGTAAAGTACATAATGTTGCCGCTAGGATGGAGCAGTGATTGTTTCAATCGCGGATGCTACATCACATGGGATTTATTATTAAATAGTCTCCATGGTGATGGAGTAAAGGAATTCTCCAGAGGAAGAGATGAATAGTTGATGGGATAATGGATCTGCTGACAGATACAAACCACTGGCCCAAGAGATGCTCTAACAATTTGCTCTATGAGTTTGGACTTCAGAGATATCGGCCTAATACCCTTAATACTACTACCTAACCCGACCCATTCAGTTACCTTTGACCCTGACAAGCGTACACCCAGATATGGCGTATTAGTGGCAAGGGATTTAAGGAACATAACTAGAGGGAAAGCACATAGCTAAAGTCTGGCCATTCTAAGGAGGAAACCGGAGGTAAACAAAACCCAGAATGTCGTTCTCACTCTAGCACATTACTCGTATGACTTAAGAGTAAGACAGACATACTGGTTTTTGTTTACTTCAGGTTTCTTTCTTAGCTCGTCTCTGGTATACATAATAAACTGTAGGTACGAAATGAGTAGATGCAGACAGGGCATATCCAACAGAAATGAAAAAATTCAGTAAATACAGAAAACTAAATTAATTTGCTCATTCTGTAAGAAGTAATGTAATAGGGAGATAAACTATGTTCTAATGGGAATACAGTAGAACCCCGATAATTCGAGCTAATTGGGGCTGAGGCTACCTCGAATTACAAAAATCTCGGATTATACGGAAATGTCACTAAATCAATGGGTAAATCATAAATAAATGTTTAATGTGCACGATAATGGTTTAAAAAATACATAAGCAAACAATATAATAGGCCTACATACGCCAACCTGTGTTATGCCTGTATGTATATTGGCGAATATTTAAAATAATTTCTGTGTATTATGAACGAAACCCTAAGTGGGACAGTTTTACCTTCATTTTTGTATATGGAAAAATTGAAAGAAAGCTCAAAATGTAACACATTCGGAAGTGCGTAGAGCTTACATGCGGACACCGTATGAAAACGGAATTTTAATCTAGTTTTATCGAAAATTTTAATTTTCTTAAGACCAGCTCGAATTACACGGAACCTCGAAATACCGGGGCTCGAATTACCGAGGCTCTACTGTATGTCTTTTTTTTCTGCACAGTTTGTGTAGCTTATACTCCAGCTATCGAATGAAGCAAAAAATGTTGAAAATTTTGTTAGATGCCCCTTCTGGATCTTGTAGATAAAGAAAAGAAGAAATGGTAATGAAAAAATAATAAACTAACCACCACCACGTACTGGAAGTTTCAAGGCACTAGCAGATGCAGTGACGGATCCAGATTTTGTTTAAGGGAAAGGCTGTGCCAGGTGAATCGCCGGACCGAACTATTGGATGACAGACGTTTAATATAAAATAAAATAAATGGATCTAATAACAGAGTTGCCACACAGTTCTTAATAATAGCCTACTGTCTCATTTAGTACGTCCTAAATTCACATCATCAGGAATTTTTGAATCAGATAATACACCCTTGAACATGGGCAATAAATGTTCTATAACATTAAAAGTCTAGTTATGTTCTGAAAAAAAAGCTATTTTATTTCAGCGTTCTTTACATTATTATTATTATTATTATTATTATTATTATTATTATTAGCTCGTTCATGGGAGCTTATTATTAATGTTAATGTTTTATCTGAAGAAAAAGTAAAATTTATTTGTAGTACTCGTCGGACAAAATAGTTCACATTCCTGACATTGCCAATCGACAACAAACGACATATCTACCGAAGTCTTCCTATTAGTTCTTCGATCAGCTGACTGCGGCCTGCCTGCTACAAAGTCCTTTACAGAAATTACACACTGCCACTCCTTGTAGTCCGCGTTATTTATCGCTGACCTTTTTTCTGGCCCTAATTTTATTTAGGATAGTGAAGAGCTTCTACAATAATATAGATAAATTAAATAACTTTGCAAGTTCAAAAGAATTAATTGTGTGGTTCCTTAAACCTTATTAGCTTATATGTTTGAAAATGAAAGTAAACTATCTAATAAGTCAAGATTTGGGTTGCTGCAGAACCAAAGGGGGCGGCAACCCCCACAGCCCTCCCTGGATCCACCATCTAAGGATTCCTTCATTGCTTATGTTTGCACACCGCCTGCTACTAACGACTAGAAAACCCGCAATACACAACCGATAGAGAATCCTTCTAAGAATTCCTTGACTGCTAATGTTTGCAGCGGTGTGACGTTGTGGATCTAATCGCTCCTCTCCATTCAATGGGCCCGGGTTTTATACCCCGTCTGGACAAAATGGGGTTCTTCCCAGGATTTGTCCTCCCCTGTGAAAATAATGTCGGGTAACTTTAAGCCCTTGCGGTCCCCGGTCTGGCTGCCATTATCAGGTTCATCTCAGCGACAATTATATACTTACGACAATTCACTTTTGGGCCCATTATCTCACTTTAATTTTGATTGGTTTTCACATGACCATCAGCATAAAATTTGATACTTTAGTTACAGTCCTAACCATAATCATCTAAGCTCTTAAAGCGGGCCTAGGGAAGGATACTTTAATCGGGAGCGACGCTTGAACTTTCAAATTTTTTTGTCGTGTCAACAGCAATACTGCTGCAGCTCCCTGCGGTCAGGACACTTTAGCGGCCTGGGTTTAAAAACAATCGCTCTCTAAGAAAATTTATCAGGAGCAATGATAAATCCCAGAAAACGATGCAACTAACTTTTTATTATGTAAAATAAATACGCAAGAATAGGTATAATAGCTAAAGCTAAGTAATTTTTTTTTAAATTCTAAACGAAGATATATTCACTAATTTACTGAAACACAAGAGACAGATCTCTTACCTTTTTTGGTTCCATGGTAACGACAGGGCTGGTTAAGGGACTCGTCACCGGTGGATCCAACCTGTAAAGGAGAAAAAATGAAATTATAACTAGAAAATGGGTCAAATTATTACTAGAACTACTTTTATTTTTAGGTTCCATTACAAAAAAGTATTCGCGTTACGTAAAGGAAAAGGGTACTGTTTAGTGTACATACACACTCATAATAGATTTGTAAGCTTTGTACATAAAAAAGTATTAAATAATCTAAAAAATTCATAAGTGCTAGATTTCATTTTTATTACAGTATAGTGTTTTTGGTGTAATTTTACTTATGATTATCGTAATTTTAAGTATTTATATTTTGTATTTTTATCTTAATTTTACTCTATGTGTTTTTTGTTGTATTTTTCTTGAAATTTTGCTAGACTATTGTAATTGTAGTTTTTGGAATCCTTGTTGAGGGGGCAGAGAAGACCTGATGGTCTTATCTCTACCAGGCTAAATAAATAATTTAGTTTAATTTAAAGAAAAACATTCTTCATATTCGTTCGCTTAAATCTTTAGGAATACCATCCATGCACCTCACTGCAATATCAATAATTATTAACTCAAATTGTTAAAAACTAACACAAAAACATCCTGTGAAGTTGACTGTTAAGCTTTACAGTAAACTTGTTAAAAGTTTTTATTTCTATCTTGAAATTTGTTGAGCAGATTAAGTTTCTTACTAACCAGATATTTGTTGATAAAAATACGAAAAATCGAACGTCGTAGAACCTGTTCAATATACAATGTAAATGCCAAGTTTTATGCAGTAAGTGGTGCAACGTAAGGTTAATTAGCATACTATGCGTCGCGCCTATAATGGAAATTATTCATAATTTTCATACGAGCTTTTTAATTACCATTATAGGAAAGATGAATACCAGTGTATGTGTTGGACCTTAGTTAAACGTCTAAGTTTTGAGCTTTCAGAATGCCTTGAAACTAATAAAAACAATCGACTCTCTCCCTCTCTCTCTCTCTCTCTCTCTCTCTCTCTCGTTGAGCAGTAAGTTGTCCTCGTCTTTTGCGATAGATGGCAGGAGACAAAAGGCATGCAAGGAACCTGGGCTTCGCTTGAACATTTTAACCTCAAAGCAACGCAAATTAAAACACACAAAATGATCTCATTTTATTATAATATTAAAATTAACATGAACAGAATTGATTTTAAGGCTTTGAAAGGCTTATGGATTATTCCACGTACGATATGAATTGATATTGGATATGTTTAGTTGGAATAACAACAGTACTTTAATGAAGGTCAGTACTTTAATAATGACATGAAGTTACTTCTAGGCCTAGTCACATGTAATAAGCGTACAATCAACTTCAATTCTATGGTCGAACAAAAAATCTGGTATAGATTTGAATATCTTTACCAATCTGTTCCCCTCCAAAAAATCTGGTATAGATTTGAATATCTTTACCAATCTGTTCCCCTCCAAATATAAGCACAGCAGTGCATGTTTTTCTTCCGTACAGTATACCGGAAATAATACTTTTGAATGGTCTCTGTATTACTTCGAAATCAAATAGTTATAGATTACATGCAATCGTTTTCGTTTTCTAATACAGCATTTAGGCCTATGCGAAAGCGCGAGCGCACATAAACACATGCACACATACACACACGCAATTAGCAATGTATCTTATGTTGATAATAATAATAATATGAAGACAAAGACGACGACGTGACAATAGGCCTAATGACTGTACCTTATTGAACAGACAGGGCAAATTGCACTCTGATGTCTGCAGGACTACAAATATTGATACACTCATGCTGGGGACGGCACAAATTGAGCCCTTGAGTTACGGCGACCGGGTGTTATTGAACCCTAGTCCTCTTAAATTACAGACTCGGACGTTACGGAGCGGATAACTGGCAAGTTCATTGTCTCGTGGATGTTCAAGCGACGAGACGAATATAAACATATGTGTTGAATGGACTGCACAAATTTTATCATAAATGTCCTGAGAATAATTGCTACATTTTATACGAAGAAGAAGGAAAAGCGTTTATTTAAACGTGATTATTTTCGCACTCTTCTTTATGAAAATGGCTATTCGTTTGTAGTCTTTATAATAACAATTAATAATAATACTTTTTATTTTCTAGTTATTTAACAAAGCTCTTTTATCATATAGTCGGTGCGCAAGTGTTTCAGATAGTGGCACGGGTAGATGTTGTCCGATCTAGAATCGGTCCTAAGTACAATCAAGTATCTCTGTCTCGCTCTTAATTAGATAAGAGTAATGCGCTAGAGTGAGACAGAACGCTTATTTATTCAGGACTGGTTCTAGAGCGGAAAGTATTCCAATGCTTGAAATCCCGACTGTAAATGTTGTTAAAAATGTGATAAATTATTGAAATATTCACAAATATTTAAATGCCAAGCAAATATGATGCATTACAGCAAAACCAAAAAAATATGCAACTACATCTAAATGGAACAAAAAATGTCTGTTATTTCTGTCATGTCTTTTACACATTAAACACTAGCATGTAATAGAGTTATTCAAATGCGATTTTCAAATGCTTCCGGGCCCCACTCGTGGGTCATGAAATACCACGACGCTTCGTAAATTGGCTGAAATATAAATGATGTAATATTTTCGATTTTTTTTTTTTTAATTTTAACCACACAATATTTCCAACGGCTACTTAGCTCTTCAACACATACCTAAGTCAATTTGGATATAGCTTCTTTACTGCCAACATACCAAACACCGTTGGTCTAACGGAATATTTTATCTGTTGGACTGGTAAGCTATGTAACGCTCATACACTTCTTTTCTTTTTTTAAATTAATAACGTCCATAGTGAGAATTCTAGTGAACAGCGTTGTTCGGAACGGATTTAGGATAGTTCCTGGATAGCTGTGTGAGCAGAGCTTCTGCATACTAAGCCTAAATCCCGGGTTTGGTATTTTCTTCTTCCAAAGATTATAAAATTAGTTCTATTCATAAACTGACTTACACAGCTTGTATCAAACTTCACGAATGTACACTACTACATTTTTCCTGTTAGATTGAGGCAATACAGAATAAGCCTAGACTACCTACTCTATTTACATTGAACTTGAAAGTTGTGTCAGAACGCCAGAGTTCGCTAGTAATGCCTTGGGCAACAGTCTATTGATGGAAATTCTGCTCCTACATTCCCCTCTCAACCAGTCTGATAACTTCTGCATACGAGTTTTCTTAAGATTGCTCGTAGTAACGCCGTCGTTATGAAAAGAAATCTTTTTAAAAATGGCAAAGTTTCAAGAAAAGGCCATTCAAGAAGTTTTGAATTTCTCGCGTATGGGGAAGGTAGCCTTATCATGCCTAAACTTATTTCCACTTCCCCCACCTCTTTTATCGATCGAAGACTATTTCATACTATATGCTTAAAGTTGGTGCCACGCCATAATGATAAAAGGATTGGTGTAAGGATGTGAAAAATAATTGAAAGATCTATCTCACTTAATCCGATCACGAGTATTTTTAGTTCCCGATTATGACAAAGTAATTTGGCTTATTATTTTTTTTAAACAAATCTTTCCATCTGTTTCTTAGTTTTTAATCTCTCCCGTTGAAGAGACTTTTATCCCATTTTGCTTTCTAGGTTTTAAATTTTAATAATTTATATTTTGCATTATTAAGTGCCAGAATGGTACTTTATGAGATTGTGTGGTGGACGGGAAATATGTGTCTGTCCGTGTGTCTGTACGCTCGATAATTCGAATACTCAATACCGGAATTTCATGAAACTTGGTATATGCATTTGAACGTCCATGGGACAAAGCTTATTGATTTTGGACTAAATCGTTAGACTGTTGCCGGAGTAAAGCCCAATTTAGCCCCTATTTTATGGTAATATAGGCCTACAGAATTTATGAAAAGCAAAACAGTTCTCATGACAACATACTGTTTTACAGTGTTCACATACGGCTGTGGAAGTTGCAATACAGGTAGCTTTGAGAAATAACATTACCCACATAATCCTTCACATATGCTTATCAAACTTTAGACCTTTGTTCTTCCTTAAGCCCTGCTTAATGAATTAATCTGGAGCTTAACTCGGAAACCGATGTAAAAAATAACTTAGTTTCTGTATATCATAACTGCAATTATCAGTGATTAAGCAGAAGCATTCTGGTAATTTGTTATATTAGTTTCCCTGATTTTATTTATTTATGTATGTTAACATAAACCGAACTGTACTAGAAAACAAGCATTTTCTCAATCCGGTATTTAATTTATGTATCTGAAATAAAGTAAGCCTACGGTATTTCATGCAAATAAAATAAAAATTAAAAATTAGTCTTCAGATAATATGGAAACACTATCTTATAAGAAAATCAGAAGGTGCTAGATACAGATAAGCTTGTATCAAAACCCAGCAACGGATGTTGACACGGGAATAAAGTGCTGCACGGATGATATTGAAAAAGCAACAGCAGCAGAAGTCGTAAAATTGCTACCAGTGCCTGATACGCTAGATTTACCTTTATTATAGCCCTATAAAATCCACATCTGGTCCTGTACTGCAAATTACAGTTTTGTTCTCTATATTTGATACATAACCCGCTCTGTCATGCCCATTAGGAACTGCAGTTCTTCAATGAAATTGTAGACTGACACGCAGTACCAATGTCTGAAGTACAAGAGCGGAAATAAAATAATTAGTATTGAAATCCTAAACTTGTATCTGAAAGCTCTATACGCGACTTTACATACTCTTCATACTAGTTGGCCAGTAGAGATTTTAGAGGCCTAAGAATTTAAAGTTTAAAATCATGTAAAATAATATTAAAATAGTAAAATAATACCTTTCTTCCCAACTTATTTTATTTATTCTATCTTCTAGGCCTTTGGTTACATTCAGCCATCTTCTGGTATCTCGCTTGTAGGGTTATGTTCAATAAAATTAAACTACTAATTTTTAATTAAACTACTAAAACTTGCAATGTTCTTAAATCATAAATAAAATTAACTTTTTCTTTCTTCTTTCACGTAAGTGATGAAGCAGTTTTAAATTTATTGAATGTAACTCTACAAGCGAGATTCCCTGAAGATGGTTAAATGTAACCGAAAAACCTAGGAGAAAAGAACAAATAAAAGTAGTTGAGAAGGAAGGTTTTGTATTATGTTATTATTTTATCTACGAATTTTGTACTTATTTAATGCTTAGATTCCATTAAGCTATAGCTAAATCACAAGTAACTCGGTCCCTGGAAAAAGTGAAAAACAACGAAACATCCCGGAGATGAACCTTGGAGCTATAAGAAGTTATTGTTCCGGACATTTTTTTTATTAATACAGTATTAACGAAAAGCGAGATTATTCCAGCTTTTCTTATCAGATCATTACATACTTCTGAGTTGGCATATTCACAAGTTACCATTCCATGTAAGAATTTTACTCGCGGTGGTTTTCCTCTGCTATCTTGAGGCAAACGAACGAACGAATGAATGAATGAATGAATGAATGGAATAGATGAAGTTGAAAAACTTTTAAATCACAGCGCAGGAGGAATTAGCCGCATCTTTTCACTGCGACTGACGTATATATGCGTCACACATTTCTTTTATCTTTCTTTACCTTACTTTTACCACTCCCTTTTAAGGGGCATTTAAGCGACCCACGCAGCCCGGTCTTTACAGGGAGGATTATCTATGGATTATCGATGGATCACATACATACTTTTTACCAGACAAGGACGAGGGTCTCTGGATTAGTGACCATCACAATGCTGGGGCCACCTCCGAGACAACATGAAGACATGGGACGAGACGCACCATTCACACACATTCACTCTGCACAAGGCGAGGATGGTATGAAGATGACGCCGGATGATATCCGGGGACCACAAGTTCCTAAAGATACTCGCTGTTTGTCTCGCAGGTCAGGAAAAACCCCGGAAAACTCCACCTGGGTAAATTGTCCCAATCAGGATTCGAACTCGGGCCAGTTGCGTGAGATGAGCGGTGGATCTACATCACTTCAAACTTATAAATTCACTGATATAATTTGACGAATTAATATAAATTTAGCCCTGAAAGGGTTAAACGTCTAAGGGAAATCAGCGAAGTATTTTGAACCCAATACCCACTCTGCTCATGAGTGCTAGCTTGGTTCGAAGGCAGCCCACTGGAAAAATGTTGCTCAAAGAAAAAATTAAGAGTCTAAATTGCGAAATTGGAATATTTAAAAATTATAAAATATCTAAAACAAAAACGATAGTGAAATGTTTGCATGACATTTTATAATTGGATACCTTTAACGAAATAACGAACGCAAAACGAATTTTAAAATTTTCATCACGTAATACCACCATTAATACTGGGTGATATCAGATATAGCATTTGTTACACATCTCTCTGACTTGTCTTAGGTCTGCTGTTCCATTGACAACCTTAAGTTTTCAACAACTTTATATACCCAAATTTTGCGAATGTCACATAACTAATAGTATAATATTTTTTTAGTGTAACTCGATAGGAGTTAATAATTGATTGAGAAACGCAATGCCTCTGATTAATATTACAAACATATATCTGTGATTACGGTCAAAATGTGTACAGTAGGTGTATTTGATAGTACTATAAATTAATATTACGTAACAGCAAATGTAATTGCTCGTGATGGCCAGGGCATTCCCTTACCAATTAAGAGGCGTGAGTGCAGCTGCTTCCAGTCAAGTGCTGTAACTCAAAATGTTCGCATAAGCTAATAATAATAATAATAATAATAATAATAATCATCATCAGAATCATCAGAATCAGAATGTGATGAGAAACTGTTCAGGGATTAACATCTCATTTGTAGTACAAACAATTAAGAATGATGTTTAACAAGGTACAAAGTATACACTTACTGGGCTCTCCCAAACTTCCTTCCTTACTTTATTATTAGGTTATAGTTTTAAACATAAAATGTAGTTGTAGTAGTTGTAAGGTACTTGATACCAGTAGCAGAATTATTTGAATCGTATTGAGACGTAGAATGAGATGTTGTTTGAATTAGTAAATAAGTAGTATTATAAAATTGAAATAATTGTCTGTAAAAGAGAAGGATAATTTGTTAATCTATTAATCTATATTCAGAAGAAAGAAATTAAACTTAGCAAAATAAAATCATAATCGATCAAATCCTGGTTTAGTAACCTAGATATCAAGATATAACATTACGATTTTTGTCTAGTAGGTTATTAGGCGTTAATTTATAAAATTAATAAAGTATATCGCTATCTAAACCTCTTTTTTTTTAACACTGAACCCAGAAAACGCTGGAGTTTTAAAGTTTTAAGCACATTTAGTTAGGCTACGTGATTATGTCAGGATGAAGAATGCGCAATGGCGAAGTGTGGGAAATTTTATAGGGTAGGCTGAGGATAATGTACCTAAAAAAATTAAAAAGGTGCCATTCTTCTGTTCGAAAGACACAATTTTTTTCCCTCAAGAATTGAAGATTTTATTAAATGGTAGGCTATAAAAGCTATCTTGAAGAAATAAATATATTTTACTTAAGTGAAGAATATGGGAAGTAATTCAGATTCCGTGTTAAGCGGTAGGTCCCGGGCCGCTGAAATAACAGCTTCAAACATAGTCATTAATAGAGATCGGCTCCCTCCCCTGAACATTCGTGAAGTAGCTAAATCTTTTCCTCGAAAATGTGGTGATGATAAAAGAGGCTCTACGTCTATAACAAGAGAAGAAGAAAAGACCTACCAAAGTAAAAACAAATTACAGCATGCATACAACCTGTATTTCAGGATATATAGTTCATCGTTAGCAGCTTGAAAGCGGGAGGACGTGAATAGACTTCCATTAAGGGGTATGCACGTCTTGACAAATGTTTTGTAGCCATTGTTATTCCTCTGGCGATGTAATATTTTATAGTTAGTGAGTTCTACCAATATGTATCCTCACCATATTGCGGATCTTTCATCATGTAAAATCGCTAGGACAATCACGACTATACTGACGTCCAAAAATAAGCAACAATGAATGCAACACATAAAAATTATTCCCTTCACTGATGTGTTCAGATTAACTCTGCAACATGATTAATGAAGAATTCACAAACATGAATTCAGAAACACGATTTCTGCTACAGGAGGAATGGGAGTTACTATATTATTAGGGTTAAAATATTTTTCCTATCTTTTCAAAGTACTGTGTGTTTCCTTTGATATTGTTTAAAAAGTAGACACTAACAAAGTTAAATAAATAAATTTATTCTGTGTTGCATTTATTTATGAATGTGTTGCTTTAATTTTGGACACGAGTAGGCCTATATTTGTATGTTCTGCTGGGTATTAATCGACCAGGAAATAAGTTATTAATAGTCTGGAAATAATAATAAAAATAAAATATAATAATAATAATAATAATAATAATATGATGATGAAGAAGAAGAAGAAAATAAAATGGCCTGAAATAAAAGACAGTATTTTTTAAAGTTATTGCAAGTTCATATTTCTTCGATAGTGCCGAAAGTAAAGTTCTGGGTTTAAGTTAAGATTTTTTTCGTGCCACAGATACTGCAGGTAGTGAACTTTTGTATTCAACTCTGAATTTGGACGTTTTCAGTATACAAAAAAAAAAAAAAAAAAAAAAAAAAAAAAAAGTTTAATGGTCTCATGAGATAAGACAAAATAAGTTTTAAATGTGTGTATGTTATCTTGTTGATAACAAAGCTCAGAAATTAAGATGTTATCAATATGAAATGTTTTAATCGAACTGGGTAAGTTATTTTTCTAAGATGGAATATAAAATATACCCACCCTTTCTTTTAGTATTCCGATTCACATAACAAAATTACATATTTTTTGTTTAGATTTCTTGAATTTTGTATATCAAGTATAAACTCGATTTAATTTTTTTATTAAATTTGCCTGAAAGATAGTATTTACCTGCCTCCATATTACCGAAAGCAACAAGTCCCGCTTCGTGAACTATTTTGTATTGCTTAAGGAGGAGACCGTTCAATATCTACTACTACTACTGCATGGCCGGATAAAAAATCATGAAATCACAAAATCCAGAAAAATACATAAATATACTTTTTTGGATTCCAAAACTATTAAATGATGTCATAATCAAGGTTCGGATTTTCACGACTTATAACGAACATTTTGGCCACTTCTGCAAAAGGGCATAGCAATTCTTTTATGTTATTAGCCATAAAACACAACCCTTTATTAATTTATAAATTTTCACATTCAATGCAAACAGAATAACTCAGTAAGCACCTCAACAGATTTTCCCGTTCATTGTGATTGCTTTAGTTCTTGTTAGGCCTTTATGTGTTATTTAGCTTTTTCTTAGTTTCTGTAAGATTCACGTATTTCACGGCCAGAAGCAAGAAAAGCACAATTGTCTTAAACGTTGGAGATATTTTACAAAAGAGACAAGACTAAATCCTTAGAATCCCAATCCTGGTAATAATATTTCAATTTTGGAGATTACGTTTTAACAATCGAGTTGCATTATTAGGCTCAAAACCACTTTTTATGGCAGGACGAATAAAAATGTACGCGGAATATTCTTCAAGGGTATAGGGTCTAACATTTTCCAATATAGTATCGATGAAACTTCTATGACATAAGCAGTGTTACTCGTTAATTGACTTCTTGAGACGTATGAAATATAGAGTAATTAAGTTCTGGTAAATTCGAGGGAGTGGAGTTCGAGCTGCAGACATGCCATCACGAACAAGTGTCAGGGAAACAAACCCGACGACTTCCTCAGCAAACTACTTAATGATACTCCAGCAACTAATTACTTGCTGCTATGTTAAATAAACGCCTGCCCTCACGCATGTCACGCCTGTACTGTGCGTCTCTAGTAGGCTACAAACTTCCTTACAAATAATAATAATAATAATAATAATAATAATAATAATAAAATAATAAAAATAGCAAAAATAATATATTAATATTAATAGTATTGACATGGTTAAAACGTTCCGGGCTCTGTAGCCGTGGTCCGTCGGATGAGTTTCCGGACGTTTCGCCGTCGACAGTCGACAGCAAGACCTCGCCGAGGAAACTTCGCCGCAGACCTCACCGCTGAAGATGCTGCCGCAGTGGTGGGCGAAACGTCCGGAAACTCATCCGACGGACCATGGCTACAGAGCCCGGAAAGTTTTAACCATGTGAACACCGGCCGTGAAAGCCTAAATCATGTTATTAATAGTATTGTTATATTATTTATATTATGATTAGTAACATTATTAATATTGTTATATTATTTATATTATGGTTATTCATATTAGATTATTAATATTATATTCTATTATTAATATTATTAATAGGGAGATAGAATTAATTATTCTATGCTGCTGATCTCTGATATAGAATACAATATTTGATTTGCAATTTTGATCTTTGCTGTGGAATTTTTAAATTTGATGTGGAGTTCAATATTGATACGATTTTTTATATTGGATATTGATATTTAATATGGTATTTTGGTACCTGATATGAATTCTGATCTTTGACATGGAAGTATGTAAATTCCAAACGCAGAATTTATTGTTTAAAACGTTTAATATCCATGCCGTAAAACTGTGATAGGAAATTCTCGTCAGTGGTGATATCTGATCTAAAGAAGGTTGTCGGCCCACAGGAATACTTACGTAAAGTGCAATATCTAATAAATAATTTCATCCCTATAGCACTCCAAAGGTATGAATGCCCTGCGCAGACGCACTTTCTCTGTCCTGCGCATATTCGCCGCAGTTTAGTTTCGTCGTTCCTGATAGCCACATCGGGTTTTTAAAGAGGTCTTTATCATCTGAGGAATGATATTCCGCCCATATAAGTGACTTAAGTAAGTGCCTGCGCTGTAACGTATATATTATTTGGGGGACTATAGTACGAAACTTAATTTGACCCTTGTTAATGAGTGCGTACACTTAACGCCCTGACTACATGTGCAACTAGTTGAAAAGTAAGCATGTAAATTAATTATCACACGCAGGCTCGTTATTTACTCCTGTGCGTGTTCAACAACGCATAGCAAAGGCAAGGTGTCGTGTTTTTGTGCCGGAGTTTCTGATTACAAAGTTAGCAAGTTCGCCACTCAGGCTTACGCAACTTTACGCATTCTCACGGTCAAAAGCCTTCACCACACTTCGGAAAGCCGTATATCGAATTACAAGGGGAACGCTAATTCCCTCTATTCTCTCAAAAGTTCACCATCCTCTAGTAAATGGCAGAGAATTGGCAGGTCCTCCAATCTATCGGCTTAAGAAAGTGCTTTTCCTTCAGTAATGGACACAGAAAATATCCATGAGAGTGCCTCCAAGGACAACAGATAGGTTTAAAACTAAAGTTGCTACTTCTGAACAATTATGAATTTGAAAGCACCATAACGAATTCAAAAGGTAGAGATAAAGTATAAAGTTAAGAGATATCCAAAAGCCCATATTTTTAATGTAAAGATGCCTGCTTCACTTTTCACAATATTACGATTTTATGGGTATGAAAATATTAAGATCATTGGCGAATATTTATAGCAAACAAGGCACTAATTTATGAGTAAGTACTCAAGTGTATTTAAGTTTATTTTGTCAATTTCTGGTTCCGAATTAGTGCCAGAGCCCCTCTGAATCCGTGATTTAAAAGAGGAAAGGGGATAAACAGTTATGGATCAATGTGTTCAGATTGTATAATAAGTAACTGTGTATCGCACAACTGCTTTAGAAACCAACTGTGAAAATGTAATATTACGCATTAAGAACCCAAATGCATGTTAGTAAGTTATATCCGAGGGAATCCTAGAGTCATAAGATATTTAGAAGTTCCACAATAAATACCGCTGAGATGCATTAATTTTGCAAGGAACACTTAGGCCTACCTACAAATAAAAATGGTTTGGTTGGTTTGTTATTTATGCTGATAGTGTATCATTAATCGACTCAACCTCTAACAGAAATGAGTACCAGGAGCAATCCTGGGGGTAAAGACGGCCGGTGCGTAAGGCTGACAACCTTACCACCTTCCTGTGTCGAATGTCTAAAAATCTGGGACCCTCAACCTCCTGGAACTCTCTGGGCCTCCATGGCCTGTAATAGGGAACACTTTACTTTAGTATATCATTAATTTTATATTTTAGTTCTACTTATTATTATTATTATTATTATTATTATTATTATTATTATTATTATTATTGTAAGCTGGTATTATTATATACTTCAGATATGAAAAAAGAATGGGTGAAAAATAAATACTTTTTTCAGAAAATGCTAGGTAGTTCAGTAGTCTCGAAAATCGCATTATTCGTGAGGCAAATTTGTGTATGAAATGAGTAGCTTATAACTATCCTTCAGAGTTTATTAGGAAAAAAATTCAAGTGAAAGTTTATGCAGTTAGCATAATATAATGCATAGTGTAGGCCTACCGTATATAATATATTATGTATATAATACAATTCATGCAGAAAATTTAAACAAAATCGTTAATACCATTTTCGGAAAAATTACGAAAAACGAAATTCTATTCATGGAAAAGTCGTAAAAAATAAAGAGAACGTCGTTCTCTGAAGGATAATCCAAATAAAATCTGATTTGATGCATTCCAAAAACGTCCGTTACTCTAAGCATGGGCAATACACCTTTCTCACTTCATATACAATAAAAGATCGTATTGGAAGGAGTGCATAGTCAGTTGATTCAGCCTGATTCAAAGATTTATTATTCACCAGGCATGACTGACTTTGTATGAACGTGCCTGACTTATAACTACTCTTCAGAGAATTTGTTTGAAAAAATGTTTGAAATAAAAGTTTTATATATTGATATAAGCACCTTATATGCAAAGTCAAATCGTTCCAGTCGATTTCAAGAAAAGCACGAAAAATGAATGTTTCTTAGTGTAAAGTAATGTAAACAATAAGAGAAAGTCGTCGCCAATCTTTGTGTCACATTCCCAATTACCCAATTATAAAATGTCAAACACTAAGTTGTATCAAGTGGCCTACGTGCTTAGGGCAGTTCCCAACCCGCCTCTTCCCCATACATACATACATACATACAAACATGCCAGTTGTATGGCGATATAGGTATAGATTTAACAAGAAATGCAGAATAAGCACAATTGCTAAAATGTACTGAAGTCTCGAGGAAATAACATGACATTGCAACAACGCCTGACTTGGCTGGCAGGTGGTGGCAGGGACAACCGCATATGGTTGGGGGTGGGTAGATCCTAATAATCACTACAGATGAGGGTCAGACTTAAAAGAGGGCCGTTCCCTTTGTAGCCGCCTGGGTATCGTTTGAGCGCGACCACTATATATGAACACATCGCACGATCTGTACAATTCACCGGCGATCGGTAAAGACACATACTACACCCATAATCTTGTTTCAATTAAAAACGCTGAAGATCTTGATACATACATATATCATAAATGCACTTCAGATAAAATGTACAGCACCCTTACTGAAGAATTAAATAATAATAATAATAATAATAATATATATATATTCATTCTTGTTTTTGGCAACCATATCTTCGAAAAGGAATTTTGAACCATGGTGCAGACAGGAAAAACTAAAAAGTGGCTAATGCAAACAATCAAATACTTCACTCCCATAACATAAAAAATATTACTTAAAAGGCTCTAAACATTTGTTTATAATTTATAGACCATATTATAATGAAAATATATTAAAATGAAAAAAAGTGACCTAAGGGGTTTTTGGCGTACTGTTTTCCATGGAAAGATCTTGGTATATAAATAAAGACAATTTGTTTTAATATGTAGACCACGCTCTGCATTCAATGATCTAAGCTAGGAAAAAAATAAGTTGGGCAGAACACTCATTTGATGAAAAATGTCACGGCAGTGTAACATTTATTGCTGAATACTGATTTCCTTTATGCTGGCTTGATGAAAGAGCTCCGCGAAGTAGAATGAAGAGGAATAGGAAAATCGTCTGGCGTGCCGAGAGGCGGTATTTCATACAGACGTTCCATTAAGTAGACTGAGTGATTCCTAACCTAGGATCACAGTGAAAGCAAATGTTTGAAAGGAAATGTCCTCTAGTCATAATATATCCGCTTTTTGAATGAAAATAATCCTGCAATATCGTAGCATTTCCTCTCGGAACATTAGCAACCTTTTCCCAACACTTTTATACAGATGTGTAGACAAGGAATGTGTACGAGGCAGACTTGAAAATATTATATGGGGCGAAAATTGGATTGTTAGTAGCAGGGCCCGGATTCTGATGACCTAAAATTGTTTGAAAATGGCCTATAAAATGACCCTAAATTTGAAAGAAAATGACTTAATAATTACAAAGAATGACCTATAAACTGATATTTTATTTATAAAAATTATTACTGTGCTCACAAAGATAAAGACTAATTAGTACATAATTGTAAAAACTGTAAATGTAGGAAGGATGTTGTAGGTCTAAAATCTTTGTTCTTGATTGGAACATTTGAGAAGAAAAGTAAGAACATTGTTTTTAAAGTAGATTCTACAAAAATGTTGCATTATAGTAACCTAGTCATTTATTTAAAGTAAATCCATGAAAATGACAAAATAAGGAAGCAAATGACACGAAAATGACACGAAAATGACAAAATAATGACATAAAATTGAAATAAATGCCCTAAAAATATAAAACTGCATAAAATGACAAAAAATGACCTAATAAAAATCCATTTCTATAATCTAGAGGCCATGATTAGGATTTATCTACAAGTTGGCAATGTCTAGGCAGCATCAATAAAAAGATGGCATGTCATTAGAATCCGGGCCCTGGTTAGTAGTAATACATAGGCCTTAAATAGCATAATTATGTTGAAAGATAAATATTGGGGAATGCAGATACCCCCCAAAGTCAGCCCCTACGAACCGAGGAACGAATTATTCAGAAAGCACGCATCCCCACTTTTGTCTTTCTCATTTCTGAGAGAGGACAGAGGAACCGGGTGTAAGCCCATCGCCTCACAACCTTCACAGCGAACTAAGGTATTACTTGGACGTGAAAGAGCCGAAGAATTTTGTCCAGAGGCTTTAATTTAGGCTCGGAGTTCTTCAACGAACCGTAAATACACGTCACATGCCCCAACTTAAAACTCCCACCCTGAGGACTCCGGGCCCAGAATTTTTATGTCCTGAAAAATCCATCGACCTCGCCCAGGTTTGAACCCGCGATATTCGGATCTAGAGGCGGGTACTCTATCTCTACACCCCCACGGGGGAAATTACATTTTAGGGTATGCTTTATTTTTTTTAATTAAAATAAAAAATATTACTTTTTAAAAATCAAAGTTGCTAAATCAACATTTCTTTCATCCCTCAAAATAAACACGTAAACTTGCAATGAAATTATTTATTGGTTTCTTCAGCATGAAATTCTGGAAAATTAACAGAAAGACGATTAGTGCAATAGATTTGTGGGTGTCCATAAAAACTATTAATTAATTTAAAAACTCATTCTTTACTTGTGTTTATCTCCTAGGAGTACTTTATCTTCATTAGATGTATGAGTTAATTTTTCAAACAATTCTGGCATAATTATGTGCGTTTTTAATTATATTTTACTCTACTAAATATAGTACATTTACTCTCATGTGCTCCCAATTACGCCGTCTAGGGTACTATATTTTGGTTTCAGATTCCCAATTAAAAAGAGGATGAAATACGATGCTATACATTATCCATTCATATTTCTTTTCTTTCCCTTATCCCATCTCGATTTTATTTTTACAGAGATGCTGAGGCCCTGGAGAATTAACTTACAATTTATTTGCAGGCTTACGTGGTATTTATTATGGTAGTTTGCCAAAGTGATAAACACAGCCAGTTATCAGGTGACAAATGTATTTCTTATTACAACATTAACCTCGTATAGATTGCATCGGACTATTGTGGTGATAATGATGCCTGTATTGTTTATTCGTGTATAATTATCTATCACTTTTCATGTATTCGTAAGCTGACAAATTACTGGATTCCCTACCTCTCTCATTATCTACTAATGAAGCAAAAAAAAAAGTTCTCATGTTGAGGAACAATATATTGTTACATATTACGTATACGCATTACACATTAATAGGGCTCGGAAATTTATAACTTAAAAATGCCTGAAAAATTACATTAAATTTATGGAAAATGACATGGAACGTTGAAAAAATGACTTAATATTCCTAAATATGTATTTAAAAAGAGGAATATACAGTAGTATAATAATGAATAATAGGAAAAAAGGCCAAGATTTAAGTATTTTATAATAATACTTTATTATGTTTTCTATTATTGCTGTGTTTATTGTTATATTTATTAATGAATGCCTCATAGCTAAGGTACTATGAGATTGCTTTGTCTGTAGTGTAGGAAAAGTTCATTCTGAAGATAAACTAGGGAAAAATGCAATGAAAGAATGAAAATTTCATTTTAAAAACCAGTACAGAGTGAAATTCCGAAAAATGCAAAAATATGCAAAACAAAAGTAAGCTATTTTTGTACGATTTGAGGCGAAACGAATTTATACTACCATCCTGCATTGTCTATGATGTCTCAGAAAGAAGATGACATTTCATCAACTTCCGAACCCTACACGTTTGTTGTGGTACCGTACCAGTTTTATGGCCAGTTGCAGAAAAGCAAATCAATTTTGATCAGAGATTGATGGGAGTTTGACCAGAGTTAGATCGGCGATCAGTTACAATCGGGTTGCACAAACAACAATCAGTGCTAATCGGCGATCAGATCTCTGGTCAGAATTGATCACCCATATTTTGCTGGTCAAATAATGATTCTCCAATCAACTCTGCTGGTATTGTGTTTGTAAACAGAGATAGGCCTATGAAATCTGTTTATATGTGAGGTTAGAGGTCAATGCTTATGCTTAATTGAATAGAAAAATACGCCTACGGTATATAATATTCCTTTCGCCAAAAGATCGTGTTATACACGCGATTCTTACAGAATTCATGTGCAAGGGGAATAAGTTACACACAGCACTGTAAGCAAAGACTCCTTACCTAAACATGGTATGCAATACGTAAGTAAAGATAAAAACCACAATAGCCTACTTTTCCATCATAATTTCAGTTGTGCATATCAACTCTGTATGTTATCCAAATCTCTCTAGGCATATACTTCTTAGGTTCTAGGCCTTTCTGGACTGCATCTACTGAAATCTGAAGCAATGTTTTGCCAGGCATTATCTTTCTGCTTTGCCCAAACTGCATCGGTCTTTTATTTTCATTGATGCTCGTGTAACCTTCTTAAATATTCAGCAACAATGCTTTCTCATTCCAGCTCAAATTTGGGCCCCTTGATATCCTTATTGGTCAGACATTTTCACATACGCAATGAAAGTAAAATAATTAAAGCACAGAATGTCAATACCACTGCCTTCTAAACTATATTACTCGTGTATAATTCTCGAGACGGCGGTGGTCAATACGTATAATTATGCGCAACACAGGGAAAATGGCAGCTGAAACAACTGAATGGTGCACTGCGACCTGGTTTAGCGTTGTTGCCACATATGTTTTTCCGTCAAATCGAGAATCAGTTGACCGTAGTGCCTTGATCGAAGATTAGCCATTCTGCAACTCAACACTGAAATGATTGACAATCAAACTAATCATAGATCAACTGATTGGCGATCAAGAAGAGATTTTCTGCAACCGGCCATTAATGTACATTTTTATTTCCTCTGCCCATTCCATCGCGGCTATGGCTAAAGGAAGTATTGTGTTCGACCCGAAATTCGAAGTTGAGTGTCTACTGCATATGACAAACTTGTCTGTCTGTGAGGTAGACCATTAGGGCATAGGAGAGAGGTTCCATCTGGTGCTGTGAACTGAACTGGCTTAGCTCAGTTGGTAGAGCATTGGCGCGAATAGCCAAAGGTTGGGTTCAAGTCCCAGTGCCGGAGGAATTTTTCTCCTATAATATTCTCATGTAATGTCCAACAGAGACAATAATCTGTGGTTCATGAATGCTTATATATCTATCTTGAATGTAAACTGTACAATAACAGTGGGAGCCGGGAGCCCGGCCACAAAAATCACTACTTAATGTGCCTCACAGTACTGCATATGACAAACTTGTCTGTTTGTGAGGTAGACCATTAGGACAATCAGTCATAGGAGAGAGGTTCCATCTGGTGCTGTGAATTGAACTCCGGCTTAGCTCAGTTGGTAGAGCTTTGGCGCGAATAGTCAAAGGTCCTGGGTTCAAGTCCCAGTGCCGGAAGAATTTTTCTCCTATAATATTCTCATAAATGTACTTTTCCATTATATGTTTATATGTTATGTATTTACTTCTTTCCAATGACAGAGTAGAACGTACCGGTGTAATGAAGATAATGATAATTTTTTTTATTATTTAATTTGTTCCAGGGGCATTTAACGCGTCAAAAAGTTCATCAAGATAAGATGCTGTATAACATTAATCAGTGGAAGGTGTAAATTTTATTGTACTGTGGTGGGAATGTTTCACGTAGCGCTACCATTGTTTGCACATTGATATTATGAGTCATGATTTAGTGCAAGTGTTGTGCGATAAGGCGCTTAGCTTATACATGTGAGCTCGGTGGAGTGTACGTATTCTAATTGCGCTACAACACAATAGCGCAAGCAGCGCTGCTGCCTTTATTTATTATACATATAAACGAGATCAACCGTAACTGGTACGGATGCCCCTGTTATGGGGGAAATTGTGAACAAGAAATCCTAATAATGACTGATTACTATAACATGAACAGGGGGCGGCAAGATACGAAGTAGGAATTGAAAGCAGTAGGGGTAGAATAATGTGTAGAACAATGAAACATCAAAACACTGATAGTATTCTTTTTTTAAGCATTTTTAATAGGGATGGCTTTCAGAATAACTGGTTAAATAAAATTAAGGCGGAGTTCCTCCGATTAGGCATTGTAGAGAATATTATAGGAGAAAAATTCCTCCGACACTGGGTCTTGAACCCAGGACCTTTGGCTATTAGCGCCAATACTCTACCAACTGAGCTAAGCCGGAGTTCAATTCACAGCGCCAGATGGAACCTCTCTCCTATGACTGATTGCCCTAATGGTCTATGACATAACTTGATTGCCTGTGAGGTCTATGGCATAACTTGTCTGTCTTTGAGGTAGACCATTAGAGCAATCAGTCATAGGAGAGAGGTTCCATCTGGCGCTGTGAATTGAACTCCGGCTTAGGTCAGTTGGTAGAGCATTGGCGCGAATAGCCAAAGGTCCTAGGTTCAAGTCCCAGGGTCGAAGGAATTTTTCTCCTATAATATTCTCATGTAATGTCCAACAGAGACAATAATCTGTGGTTCATGAATGCTTATATATATCTAGGTATTGTAGGCCTATGGTTAAATCAACATGTGCAAGAAAATTCACTGTATGCAATTGTGAAAAGAAGATGCAATGATGTAGAGCAGCGTGTCTCAACCTTTTTGAACCCGAGGACCTCTAAAGTGTCTGAAAAATTTTACGGACCCCTAATTTTACATCCCATTTTTAAAAGGAGGCCTATATTCTTAATATTTTGGGTATTAATTATAGGTCATTTTAACTAAATATGTGAAAACATTTTACTTCTTTAATTTCCACTTGCTTTATATTTTTTAATTGTGTCTGCGGACCATCTGCACCATCTTCGCGGACCATAGGTTGAGAAACGCTGATGTAGAGAAACAAATAGTAGTACAGGTTTTAGAAAAAGATACATCTTGGATTTTTTATAGGCGTGAAAACCAGACATGGTAAGAAAAATGTGTTAAAGTGTGCAGCTATAAAGAGGTTGGGGATGTGGAAACTTAAAATCAAAAGAGGTACTGTTGGAAAAGGTAATCTGAGTGAGGATGCCAAACACATTTTGACTTATCGCAATAGGACTAATAGGTTCAGAATTTAGATCTTTGTATCATACTTCAGTAATATTAATGAAAATATTGCTTATTTTAAAATAATTAGTACACATAATGCTGAAATACTCAGGCAAATAGAAAAATATATTTTCAGAGTCAAAGTAATATGGGAGGGATCCGTCAAGAATGCCTAAAATGTAGGCTATACTAGTTACTAGTTATTAGTGGAATTTTATTCTCTTTTGTTTTGTATTGTACTGTACTGTTTTTGTTTTCTTTTATGTTTTGTTTTAAGACGTACAAACAACCCTGTAAATAGTCTAAGCTAATACATCATGGATGTGAGCAGGTCCTACTAATCCACGTATAATTATGTTTGACTAGATTATTATTATTATTAGCCTATTATTATTATGTTATTATTATTATTATTATTATTATTATTATTAACAACAAGAACAGATTGCCCGTGTACTGGAATGAACTTTCGTGTCTTAAGTTAAAGCATTATGAGTAAATCCCGGTTGTAGCACTTTTAAGTGGGACTAATCGAAGTCACGATGATGTTCAAATAGCAAAACAGAATTATCACACCGATTTCAATTCCTGGATCACTCGTTTGTTACGTGCATAAGAATACAATAGAAAAGTACCTATGGATAATAAAAAGAAGTAAAATTTAATATCTTCTCATCTATGAACGTGCTTATAACTATTCACAGATCTTTCAGAGATACTTAAAATTACTACCAGGCTATATATATATATATATATATATATATATATTTATATAGTTTTTAAGTTTAAAAATCTACACTTATATACTTCAACAATTTATATCTCAAAGTATTGTAAATGTAAAAAAGCTTATAGAAAATAAAGGTGTACATTAAACATATTAAAGAAGCTCTTTAAATATCATCTGATTGCATTGAATTCTGAAATATACATAGGTTTTCCTGGCGCTGTTGATGAATAATATTCTCTCGGGATTCTAGCCATATAACTCAATTATTTTTTAAGTTATTTTACTTTTAAGTGTGAAAATATATAAAAAAAGTTTTTTCATGAATTAAAAAAGAAATTAGGCCATGAATTAATGTTAAAGATACCCAGCTGTTTAAAGTGGATGCTATATTAGTCTACTTGTCTTATTACAATTAAATGTACACTGTTCGAATAACTTAGACCTATTTTGTGAGGAAAAATAAATATTCCATTTTCGGTCCATTTTTATACTTAGCTCTCAAGGAAAGAAATGGATAGTTGCCCAAGTAAAACATTTTTTAACGCATTGGAAGTAAGATAGTTTGTATCTAGAATTATTATACAGACAATTTTTTTGGAGGGGGAGGGAAAATACTGCACAATTTTATTAATATGAACGAGAATGAAAGAGTACGGAACATTTATGCCTTTATAGAATGAGAAAAGAGAAAAATTGACTATTTTGGGTTTAAAAACTCATGTTTTGCCTTTTTATTATAAATTAATTAACGATGTTCAGATGTGTGACAGTTGGAAGATTTATTAATGGGTCCCTCGCATGCAAACTTTTAAAAACGTTTTCTCGTCATAACCTTTCTGGACACTTTTTAATGTCACAACTGTGATGCTACAAGTACGAGAATTTTAGTGAACGCAGAATAGAATATAGTCTATACTTTATTGCCAAGGACATTTACAATAAATGTATAGCGACTCAAAAACTAAATACGCACTAAAAATTAAAGTCATAAAATTCTTGTACACTTTAAAAAGGATTTGCCAAAAAAATAGATTAGATTTAATATACTTTTTAAGGAAACAGAATTAAGTGTGTAATCTTTTCAGGTAAGTGATTAAATAAAATTAATGATACCTATTCAAAGTCATTTCGAATTTTTAAAGATACACTTATTAATATATAACTTGAACATAGTAGAGTCAAATGTTAACTAATATAATTTGTAATACAGTCATTTCAAGGAAGTTATGGTATGTAGGCCTATACTCTATAAAACTGAAGTTTCAAACATTAAGCAAAGAAAAAAACAATAAAAATAATTTCTTAGAATTACACTTAAACTTCAATTTACTCTATTTTTCTAGTTATGAAGTGGTTGTAATGAATAAAAAATTTCGCCAAAAAAATGGTTATATTGCAAAAATTTGGAAAAAATATAGGCCTATATATTTTTTTTTAAATACTGCTATTCAGAGTTTCTTATACCAGAGTTATGACAGTCATGCATTCTTATATGCTCCGAATGGACGATATGTACAAAATTTCGGAAGACCTAATTATATTTATGAGTGACTTGCTAGCGTATACGTTGAAAACACTGGATAATACACAGAGACGGTTTAGG
The DNA here is from genome assembly GCA_964059195.1 of Ectobius pallidus. Classification (NCBI taxonomy): domain Eukaryota; kingdom Metazoa; phylum Arthropoda; class Insecta; order Blattodea; family Ectobiidae; genus Ectobius; species Ectobius pallidus. The sequence goes on from CAXKWD010000008.1 coordinate 105,234,557, forward strand.
ATTAAGAGCACGAGTTTTTTTTTATAATTATTATTTTTAGAAGTTTTAATTGCTTATAACGACAGAATGAAGTCGCGAGCATAATTCGTGGTAAGTAAATATCCAATTCGGCATTTGCTTTCATGATTGCGGAAACCTTGAAGAACTCCCACGTCAGATTGGCCAGCCACAGGATCTGAACCTGCATTCGGGAGGTCCTAGGTTCAAATCCCGTGGCGGCCAATTTGACAAGGGGTCTTTTTCATGGTTTTCATGACTTCGTGTCCAAACGTATTATTATCATTATCTATTATTATTATTATTATTATTATTATTATTATTATATTATTATAATAATAATAATTATTATTATTATTATTATTATTATTATTATTATTATTATTATTATTATTATTATTATTATTAGAAGAAGAAGAAATGAAATAATAGAGGCCGTAATAGCGAAAATGTTTAGGCTTAAGGTTGTATGATTTTTAATTTGAATTAAATATCATTATTCTTTTCTCGTTCTGTTGGCCTATGTATAGCCTATACAAACTTACTGATATTTGTATCAAATTAATGAATTTTATATTTTAGGAATAATTTTTAAATGAATGCTGCAAATAATCTATTTCTCTTTTGTCTCTACATACACACAATTTATCGAAAGACTATTTATGGAAAAACTTTTCACATAAAATAAGTTTAGGTATACGTGTATAAACATGACTTTGCGTAAATTTTTCAAAAATAAATTTTCGAGGTTTCCCAAACATTTATGCCAAACACTAATTTATTACAGATCACTTATTTGCAACAATAAAAAATAAAGAGGGCCTAGTACTGGCCACTGTGGAACTGTAACTTCTGTCAGCTAATTTTTAATACAAGTATGACACTTCCAATACCCCCTTTAGAAAACGTGGGCCTACTTCTATGGAGTTATTCAATGAGGATGTCTATACTTTTAATTTGCCTAATGGATGCACTCTATCTTCCATTCAAGAAATGACAAAAAGGCTTTAAAAAATACGAACCAATTCTCCCTACAAATTTGTGAGAGATTTGTTTGTTTTCAGAAGACATGAGAAGAGATTCGTATTTTAAATCATGAGCTGCAATTCATGCTATAATTCACAATTTATACAGAAATAAAGTGTACGTACCATGACCAACATTGCCACAAGCAAGTGAACATGGTGTAAGTAGTTGTTACTATTAGGCCAAATTCTTTCTTCGTCCCACATCACATACTACATTTTAACAAGATGAGCATCGTATTCTTAAATCACTCGTAAACGAATTAACAAATTAATAAAACGACTATACATTTTAATATAATTTATCAATAAACTAATCTGTATTATATTACAAAACAATTTTCTTTCACTTTCTAACAAGTACGAAGAATTAAGACGTATAAAATAGTGGATATAAATATTCAAACTAGTTTAGTGCCTGAGGAAGAGCTTGCTGTTTCAGTAAGCAGTCTTGTGAAGCTCCGATTCTCGGTTCCAGGCAAAGTTTCCGGGCGCCTGTTCGACCCGGAAGATCGACCACGACTGGCGGTACTACAGCACTAGGACCAGGGTAGGTTCCGGGAAGGGGAGGGGAAGATGCAGCAGTGGAAACTGAAATTTGCGCGGGGCGCTACTATACAACCACGGACAGACGTTGTTCGGTACCACCCCCACCATCCTGATCCCACCCACCCCCGCGAACTACAAAACCACCGACTAATTTGCACGTCACTAGCACGTACTAGGGGAAAGAAAAAATCCAACATCAATATTAATTAGTTACACAATGTTTGCATCCGTGAGAAATGTGGTTGACAGCACAGATGAACGGTCTCTCAGTCTGTGGTCCAAGAATTCCCAGATTCAAGACAGAAAAGTTCGTGGAGTTATTAAGACGAAACTTTCTTCGCTGACACGTGTAATACCAGAGTGGCAAAAGGCATGGGAAGGTCTGTATTAAACCGTATTGGCTGATTTAAATATAAGTTAGGGCCAGACAAAAATGAATGCAAAAGCGAGAAAACATTTTCCTAAAGCAAGATCATATTTAAGGAGGGTGTCCTAGGGGTCTGAACCTCTAGGTTTAAACCCACAAAATATGAGATTTTTAAACCATTATTTAGAAAAATATCAATGTTTTAGGAAAGAGGACGGAAAGATGTCAGTAATTTATAGTAATCAGTTTAAGATTCCCCAGAAACTAATTTCTAAATACGTGCTTAGCCTATAGTAAATTTAGTATTTATATCACTGTCAATACCTTCACCATCAATGTCATTCATTCATAATCAAATGACTTCATCGTAATGTCATTTATCATTCCTCATGCCTCATGCATTATGTATGATTTTTGTGTATTTCATAATTCATTACAACCATCATAACATAAATATCATAGAAATCGTCGCTAGAATACACAAAAGGAATGACGAAATTAAGTTTTAAGAGCCTGAAGAATAATATAGTGGATGGGGGCAGGTATTTAAAAGTGGTTATAATATTTGATATTTACATAGCACAAACAATGTTCCTTGCTTCAATTAAGGAAAATAAATATATTATTGTTGATAGGATAAAATGTATTATTATTATCATAACGGTTTTATTATTATTATTCTTATTATTATTATTATTATTATTATTATTATTATTACTTACATTACCATCAACACCATCGTTAATGTGAAGGGAAGGAAAAGTAGAAAAACGATGATAAGAAGTAGCAAGAAGTAAAACAAACTAAATGGAACACGAATAACTAGAAGCATAGGCCTATTCTTAGTTAGGACATTTACAAAGAATAATATTACGATGCAGAAATCATAATTATAAACTAATTGCAACACATAATAGTTATCATTCAGTAAAATCGAAATCGGTACTGATATCACCATACGATTTTTCTTTATTATATTGACTGAAGAAACAGAATTTTTTGTCTTTATAGCGAACGAAGGGAGTCAAGTGCCATTTCTAAAAACTGCCCAAAAAAATGGAACAGGTCAATACATAGAAGAGCCTAATTCATGCGAATTCCTCAAACTGATTCTCCAGTTTTCTAATGTTGTCCTCTAAATTCTTCATTTAGATAAAAGTACAATGTATTAAAAAGAAAACAATAAACCGCCCTCGATTGCCAAAACAAAGGAAAAATATTCTTGTTCGCAGAATATTTTTAACTAAATAACGGCACCTCCCCACTTCAAAGTAGTTTAAGCGCTGTATGTTATTTAATTAATTAATTAATTATCAAGTGGTCAGGAAAGATACGCCTACACAATCGGCAACTTCTCCAGCACCGTTGTACGGCAAGAAATATCTCGGCATGGTAAGGAGCATATAATTGAAATTAAACATCTTAAATGGACATCATTGACAAGATACCATTCCCCATAACCCCCCCTCCAAGACATCGAGCTCAGCCTTATGTGCAATTATTTAATTTAAAAGTCCTAAAACTGAGAAAAAAAATATTATTAAAACGTATTTTTATATCAGGAATCCATAGACATCTCTATTTTGCAAAATGAAAAAGGTGAGCTCTACTTACAGTTATGCTAATTGGTCTTGGATCTTTCTGTCCTTATGAAAAAATTGTTAATCCGGTAGGAATACTTATACATCTATCGTAATTTTAAAATGTACTACGTAAAAGAAAAATAATTCAGAAAATAATTTTCCCACAGCCAAAATGCTTGCTACCTCATTCCTGAAGTCTTATTTGTCCAGTATTCAATCCAATCATACACAAAGCAATCTCATTATAGTATTTTCTTCTTCCTTTACTACGGCTCGGCAAGGGGCTTTTACACCAGAAGTACAAAAAACTGTCAATGTCGTACACTTTGCTCCTATGTAACAGTAAACGAACATATTAGGTATGAACTGTGGATATTGATAGTTCTCAAATTCCAATAGCAAAATGACAATGGGTTAAGTCCCACCTGTCTATGAGGAAACAAATTATTGTAGAAGTAAATCACAGGAATGGCATATTTAGATCAAGCCCAGCAACAGTAAAGAAGGGAGTGCCACAAGGCTCGAATTTATTCCTCCATTATTTCTTTTGAATCACTTATGCCTATAAATGATCTTCCCATATATCTTGGCGCCGAAACAATAATGTTTGCAGATGACTATACCCGAGTTATTATAGGTATGCCTAACTCTATGGATAACGTAATAGCCACAGCTTCGCGAACTATGCTAGATTTCCGTAACTGGTGCATGAAAAATCACTTAGTTATTAATATATCTAAGACTAAATTCATACACTTTCGAAAAGTCAAACAGTATGAATGTGCGTTGTCTGTATAAACCTACATGTGACACATGGTTCTATAAATTAAAAGGACAAGAGAATGAAATTCCTCTCCAATTCATGCAGAATTCAACAGTATTATAAAAATACTCGAACAGCAGGAAGAAAGCATCTCATAAATTCACACATCGGAAATACAATGTTGTATAGGAGGAATAAAATCAATCCATAAATCTAGTTTATGTTCTGGTTTCAGAAATAAAGCATCCTGAGAAAGAAAACGGTGAAATACGAGTAGGCGCAGCCCCCAGTAGGTTGCTGTTCATAACAAAAATAAACTCGCAAGGAAAAAAATCTGTTACCGAACGAGTCTATTGTATAAGTATTCATTTTATTAATACTGTAACATTCGCGGCACTAGATAGGGCAAGCAAGCAGTTGGAAAATGGCGTCTTCGAAGACCACGTGCAATATACTATTTCAAGTAACAAATTGACATGCCGTAATATATAATATTTGAGCTGATGTTTCCGTGTAGACCGTATTCAATTGTGAAATTAATTGAAGATGGCCTTGCTATCAGGGCTCATAATCAGGGCCCGGATTCTAATGACATGTCATCTTTTTATTGACGCTGCATAGACATTGCCAACTTGTAGATAAATCCTAATCATGGCCTCTAGATTATAGAAATGCATTTTTATTAGGTCATTTTTTGTCATTTTATGCCATTTTATATTTTTAGGGCATTTATTTCAATTTTAGGTCATTATTTTGTCATTTTCATGTATTTACATTGAGTGTATTAACTTTTTTTCGAAGCTAGCAGTGCTTATCTTTGTAGTGTTGTTTGTTTAATGCAAGAAGGAAAAATTCGGCGTTAAAGTGTTGTCATGTCTCAGTTGGAAATGAGAATCAAAGAAACGACAAAATTTTGTATTTAATTACTATTGTTATTAGATTGACTTGGCACCAGAGTCTGCCACGTGCTTGGATTTGAGAGTGCAAACTACTGTTTACCCTCAATAAACAATAATATAATCCGCAGGCCACAAAAGGAAATGCCAAATTTTGACTCGCCAGTGCCTCAGTGCCAGTATAAATTTCCGTGAGAAAAGAACATTCACAACATTACAGTTATTTACAATTTTTGCAATTATGTACAAACTAGTCTATAACTATGTGTGTACAATAATAATTTTTTATAAATAAAATATCAGTTTTAGGTCATTTTTTATAATTATTAAGTAATTTTCTTTAAAATTTATGGTTATTTTATAGGTCATTTTTCAAACAATTTTAGGTCATCAGAATCCGGGCCCTGCTTATTACTGTATATAGTTGCCAGGGTAAGCGAAAATACGAAATATGACGTACCTTTATCTTGAATGTATTATACCAGTACTGTATCCTTTTTATAAACAATCAGGGGATCAAATTAAAGCAATGAGCTCTTTCTTACTGTTTAAGGACACAAAGTACCGCATTCCATCTCCAGGTACTTGAAAAATTACAACGTGCATATTACTCCGTTAGCCCCGATGCAATGGTGTCGGCAATAATATTACATTATATGCATCCTCAGATTCATCGCAGCATCGTCCATGTGCAGTCGATGAGCACAGTAGGGGAATGTTAAGAGTGTTGGGTTGGTTTTATGGTTATTTAAAGACGGAGTATATGCTGCTGCAACTTAGGCTTGTGACCGTCGCCTGTGTGCCGGAATTTTGTCCTGCGGGAGTTCTTTTACATTCAAATCTACAGACGCATATATGCACACATAAACGCCATCCACATCGGCCGGGATCAAACCCGCCACAGAAAGCGCCATATTGACTGCGCTACTGAGGCCGAAATTAGTGGTGTGTTTTAAGGATAATTTCCCCCAGGGCTAGGTATAATACCCGCAATTGCATTATTGTCAAGACCCCTAAAACTTTTCTTTTAAATTAGTAGACTGCTACATTACTTGCTAACAAAAGCGGGATTCAGTGTGCAATTTACTTAGCCCTGTACACTTTTATGAGAACTTCCTGGAGAGACAATCCCAAAAATAAAAGAATGTCTGTTGAATATACAAATAATAAGACTTTTTTTGGAAGTAACATTTTCTAACAATGTGTTGTTATGCACTCCACCTAGAATTTGGCACCTGTAAGTTATCTTGAGTAGGTTTTATGACATTTATTTCTTCTATAATATGAACAAATGTTGAAAGAAACATTCCTTGTACAAGAAATTTCAAATTAGGCAAATCATTTTTCATAACTTCATCGTTACACTTAAATAACTTTATATATATATTATTTGTACAACATGATATTATATTAATTTCTTAATATTGGATAATTGATTTAAAAAGTATTTAAAAAATCTAAACTACGAATATATAAAATTAACTTTGAAATTTGCGTATAAAATTGCAAGCCTATGGAACAAAAACAGTTGTGCAAGGAGCAAACTTGTTAAGTTTGGGGATAATCCTTGTTTACAGTATCAAAGTACTTACAACTACACATACCGTAAAATACTAAAAGCATATTTTTAGCGTGAACCCTCCGGAAAGAATTTTGAGTCATGCGTCCCAAGACTGAGATCACGATCAGATTTCTTAAGTCTACGTGGTCCGAAGATAAGCGTTGCTGACTATGGATACGGATCCCCGGGCTTGTTCCCTGGTATCTCCTTGGATTTTCGAAATAAGTCTAGGACTCTGTGTACTTAGCTTCATGAGGACAACTGAGTTACTAGTTGATAAAGAAGTAGCGACTACGTAAATAATTTTTTTTTTCAATAAGGCCGTGGTATATGCATGCTGACTACATGCATGCCATCTGGTAACTCTGTCAAAAGAGGAAATATAAAAACAGCGGGGATTGGCCTTTTCCCTTCATGGGAATGGAGTTTATTCATTGCATTCTTTTAATTTAAAAATCCTATTAGGCTAGCATCTTCGTGCGCATATCTATGCATATACGGTTTCTGAGGAAACGGCCAGTAAACAATGACCATTTTCCGATAAATTCATTGCTATGCGATAAACTTAGCTTTGATTTATGAAAAACAATTTTGCGACATGAATGCAAGCTTGTTTAAGAAGTTAGGCGCCGGGGCCATTGCCCTAGGAGCTGGAATTTTAGGGTTCAATAGGGTTCTGAGGGGAAAAGGGACTAGGACCATTGCTCCTCTTAAGAACCCTCTTGAATATTGGGTTCCAGATGGTGTAGATCCGGAGAGCGACGTGAGAGACTGGATTCAGCAAGAGATAGAGGGGAGAATGAGATTTAGGGATTATGAGTGGGAACAAGAAGCGGATAGAGAGATAGGTACAGATACAACAGAGCATGACATTCATAGCGATAATTAGCAGGTTGCATCTTGATCTTCACCATCTGGAATCATAAGTCCCCCATAACATCTAGGGGGCATGGTGTGTAAAGTAGGTTGCCTCCACGTGGTGCACACTGGGTAACGCTAAATAACCTACAAATCCAACATAAGCGACGTGTTTTAAATTACGTACTGCCTGTGCATTTAGACGTGAACACTGTAAACACAATGCGCAGTGGTATCAGTCTCAGGTGATCCATACTAGCAACACACTCCCCTTCCGTCCCGCCCTATGTCTGCGGCGCATGCAAGAGTTCACGTCTAAATCAACAGGCAGTACCGTTTAAATATTTTGCTGCTGAAGCTGCTGCACGTTGCGATTTTGAGCATGTGCGATCATTTCCTCCATTCATTAGCAAGCCAGACGCAGTTGTTAGCGAGCGTCATTTTGTGTTTTAATATTGTTAGAGCGTTTCGAAATGTTCAATCGAATGAACCGCTGGTTACATTCTCGCCCAGGTATGCGATAATCAACAAAGAGACGTCTGTTATGACCAGGGCCCGGATTCTAATGACATGTCATCTTTTTATTGATGCTGCCTAGACATTGCCAACTTCTGGATAAATCTTAATCATGCCCTCTACATTATAGAAATGCATTTTTATTAGGTCACTTTTTTGTCATTTTATGCAATTTTATATTTTTAGGGCATTTATTTCAATTTTACGTCATTATTTTGTCATTTTCGTGTCATTTGCTTCCTTATTTAGTCATTTTCATGTATTTACATTGAGTGTATTAACTTTATTTCGCCGCTAGCGGTGCTGTCTTTGAAGTGTTGTTTGTTTAATGCAAGAAGGAAAAATTCGGCGTTAAAGTGTTGACATGTCTCAGTCGGAAGTGAGAATCAAAGAAACGCCAAAATGTTGTATTATATTGCTATTGTTCATAGATTGACTTGGCACCAGATTCTGTCACCTGCTTGGATTTGAGAGTGCAAACTATTGTTTACCCTCAATAAACAACAATATAATCCACAAAAGGATGGGCCGAATTTTGACTCAGCAGTGTCTCAGTGCCAGTATAAATTTCCGTGAGAAAAGAACATTCATAACATTACAGTTATTTACAGTTTTTACAATTATGTACAAACTAGTATATAACTTTGTGTGTACAATAATAATTTTTTTATAAATAAACTATCAGTTTTTAGGTCATTTTTTATAATTATTAGGTCACTTTCTTTAAAATTTAGGGTCATTTTATAGGTCATTTTTCAAACAATTTTAGGTCATCAGAATCCTGGCCCTGCTCATAATATTTAGTACAAAATATTCACAAAAAGATTTTATAAGAAATTTATGGTTCGTGCGGAGTTTTGTAATTGACATTTTCAAGGCTCTCTCCAATTTCACGCTAGAATAATCGAATTTGGCAATCATAATACCATATTTATTTGGATCCGCTGTTAAAATAGCTTTGCAAGTAAACTAAAAAAAATACATTTTCAAATATGTTCAAAATGGACAAGCTTCTATAATTTTGATTCTACAGTAAGAGTATGAAGGTTTATGTGAATGTACTATAGTCTGTGATTTAAAAATTATGCATAACTTAAAAGGTAAGTTTTTGAAAACTAAGAATTAAGTTACACTATTTCTACTCCAAAAATCAAAGCTTCAAATTAAAGAAAACAAACATCATTAATTTATGAAGTTAATGTTTAAAATTAAATGTGCGCCTATTTTTGTAATCATATTGGAAATATGACGCGAAATTCAAAGATTTAGCAAAAAGTATGTGAAAATATAAAAATTTCGGAAATATGAGTTTTATTCACAAAAAAGATCTCGAATTGCTCATACTATTATACCAAATTTAGTGGAATTCGTATGTTCTTTCATAGGCCTACACGAAAGGAAGTGAAGTAGGCCTACGTGAGTTTCTTTGTTTAACGCTGAAGGGAAAAATCCGATTTCTCTTCTCTTAACGAACTCATACACATTTTTCATCTTTCACTCTCCTCCTTGCAGGTCACTCACTGCCTTCATCTATAATTTCGCAAAGAACAGGAATAACAAACCTGAACAAGCCATTGCGTTGTCTGGAGGAAGTGGTGTAAGGGTAATATGACACAAGAAAATACAGTGCAGTGACACGACGAGGCTTACAGAGAATGATATATAGAGACAAGGATTAACAATTGGCGATGACCGGAGAGAGTGTGATGAAATAATGGAGTCCGGGATACATGTTGCGCTTCTGTCTTCTTGTCTTGGTTCTCTTGCAATCGCGTCTTTTCTTTGCGAATTGCAACACAACCAACAGACGTTCGCTACAAAACACGAGATAGATAAACCCCACCCTCTTCTTTCTCGTATTATTCATTTTAGACAGTTCTGGAATTAAATCCAGAATCTCAAGCTATAGAAGGCTAAATCAAGGAATAGTTGAAAAAGTCTTTATTTATCGTTAAGGAAATGGTTTTTATGTTACAGAAGTATTCGGTGTTCTTTAAAGGGATAGTGGATGAAACTTCTATTTCTACAGTAGTTTATCAGTTTCTGAGTTATTCAAAAATTAGTATTAAAAAATTCGCATATTTCAAAATGAAAACTGTCACAATATTGTAATAGTAGTACTAAGGACATAAAACCCATTTCTAAAATTTAAGAAAAAATTCATGAGCACCAAACATACGAGTATTTTACTTTTTTATTGTAAGACCTATTGTCATAATCCTACCACTAAATAAACATAAACACAAGGGGAATACGGATCTAAACTCCTCATATAAGTCGTCCTATGAATTTTTCATTGCTGTAAAGTTGCGTGCACTTTAGTCAGTCCTATTATGACACAGAACAAAAGTAAGACATGAAGTATGTGAATCACGTACCGTACTCAAATATTACAAATTCGCGACATTTTCATGCATGTTATTGCAAGCAAACAGGAAGTCGTTTTTGCAAGACTGGCACGTGAGTTACAAAATAATGAGTTCCCAGTCAGCACGCTGTGGATGAAAAAATTCAAACTCCTGCTGTACTTGTAGGCTAACTTGTAGCAGACATATTAACCTATAAACAATATCTGCACAATACTACTGGTTATGTGAGCACAGATTTTACTTTCTAACAAATGTAATCTATTTTTCTTCGACCATACTAATACGCACATTATAAGAGACGTAAAAGTATCTTAATATCATCCATTTTCAATATAACACCGGTGTGGTATCGATGAATATCGAAGATGGAACGATACTGAAACCTTGAGGGCAAATGAAACTGTGTAATAAGCAACCTGTATTTAAAGTTAAATAATTTCTGTTCGAATTAATTTTAGTACTATAATAAATTTAATTAATTTCGTGATTTAAAGTCCGTTAGTTTGAGGATAAAATTACAAAAGAAGCTTCGACTTCCCCGCATGCCAATACCTGCCATCTATCGCAAAAGATGAGAACAACGAGAGCGCACTAACAGCTGATCACAGAGGTCTGCCGTCTCTTTCAATCTAAAAACCCAAAACTTAAACATTTAATTATGGTCGAACAAAAACGAACGCAAGGTCTATTCAGTGTACGGACTGACTATACAGTCCGAAAATTCTGACTCCGCTCATCCGGACATCCGGTTAATCCGTACGGATTTTTGTACTGGACAGATAAAAAATGTTGAATAATTTAATCACAAAAATATTTTGCTTTTTTAATCCTACATCAATTCATTGGATAAAACATAGTTCTACGTATACCGTAGTATTGAAACTAAATTAAGTTATGATAAAAGTTATACTTATGAAAAAAATATCGATTTTTACAGTTTTACCCATCTAAAATTTGTATTACAGTAAACTATGTGCATTTTAAGGCAAATGCCGTTAAATCCGAACTTTCGGTGATCCGGACAGTGTTCAGTCACATATAGTCCGGATTAGCAGGACTCTACTGTAATGGTAATTAAGACACTTATGATAATTATGAAACGAGCGAAGCAACACACTCGTCTCTTAATAAATCCCATTATAGGCTCGTATTACACTGTTAAACACACATTTTGTGACATGGAAATCTTTAGGTGTTTCCGATGTATTGAGGCACCCTAATAACAAATCTAAAAACAGAAATTGCCTATCACCCACGGATTTTTAGTAACAAGCGTTTATTTTTTAAATATAACAAAAAAACATCAATCATTTCAACAGTTTTGTGAGTCACTGTATGCACATTGTACCACTTTGTGTAATGTATGTATCAGCAGTGTGTTAAGACAAGTTCATTCCAGTATATTAAATGCAAGAAGTATGCACCCAAATGAGATTGTGCATTAGTAGGCATTTACCCACGTATGAAGTTACTGCATTTCTTATGTCGTCTTTACTAGCGTTTTTGTGTTCTACATACTTGGTTTATTTTTATTATTGTACTGTGATTGACTGTGAATTAACAAGTCAATACAATGCCTAGGCAGTGTGTAAATAATGTCAACAGTTTTTGTTATGAGTGTGAAAAAATAACTTTTAAATCGCAAAAACGTAATTTCACTCAACTTGTGCGAAGAGCTTACAAACTTTATTTCGGAGTTAAAGTAGGAGATCAAGATAAGTCATGGGTCCCTCACATATGTTGCAAGACTTGTATAACATTGTTAACAGGTTGATTGAAAGGTGAAAAAGTAATGTGCGATTTGCAGTATCAATGGTGTGGAGAGAACCAAAAGACCATCCAACAGATTGTTACTTTTGCCTCACTAAAATACAGGGCATCGGACCTGAAGTTCAAGGATGCTGTGCAATATCCCAATTTACCATCAGCCTGGCCCGTCAAACATAGTGAAGAACTTCCTATCCCAAACCCACCAGAATCGTGGAGTTTGGACGAAGAAGAATGTGCTGGTGATCCACCTGATGTTGTGCAATTCGCACAGGAAGTCGACAATGATCCAGACTTTCAAGTACCAACATGTTCAACAAAGCCACATCTGATTTCAAAAGCTGAATTGAATGATTTAGTTAGAGATTTAAAACTAGCAAAATCACAGTCAGAACTCCTAGCATCCAGATTAAAAGGATGGAATCTCCTCGAACGTGACGTACATATAACTGACTTTCGAAATCATCAAAAATAACTTACACATTATTTCGCTCAAGAAGGGATTTTGGTATAGGCTACTGCACGGATGTTCACAACTTATTTGATGCGTTGGGGCAGGAACATGAACCAAGCAATTTGCGCCTATTTACTGATTCTTCTAAACTTAGCTTAAAAACATTAGATCGGAACGGAAGGGGGATCTTGTATCTGAAACAGAAATTTCCGAGAGTTAGTGAGGCAAAAATTAAAGAGGGTATATTTGTGGGACCGCAAGTACGAGAAGTTATGAAAGATGGCAAAAATTAACATGCTGAATGAAGCTGAACTAAGAGCATGGAAAGCTTTTAAAATAGTTGTGACCAATTTTCTTGGATATGTCAAAGCTGAAAACTACAAAGACCTTATGACTGAATTACTTAGTGCCTACAGCGAAATAGGATGTAACATGTCATTAAAAAGTCACTTTCTGGATGCTCACCTCGATTTCATTCCTGAAAATTTGGGTGCCGTAAGCGACGAACATGGGGAACAATTCCACCAGGACGTTGCAACTTTCGAATAGCGATACCAAGGCGAATGGAGTCCTGGTTTACTTGCTGATTACTGCTGGACATTACTCCGAGATGCCGCAGTGACAAAATATCGCTAAAAAAATCTTATAATAAAATTTTGAATTAAATATAATATTAAGAACATACCGAAATTAATATATTTCAGTATAACACAAAACACTTCGTAGCAAACAAATAGTGGGTGACAGAGAAAATCCAAGGTCATTTTCTGCTTTCTGGTGAAATTTTACATGAGGTACACCTTGTTTTATCCATGTCACAAAAAAAAAGTTGATTTTTGTTTACCAGTGTTATTGGTTCATAGATAGAGAGTAGCGTATCATTCTTACTGGATTTAAATATTAAGCAATATTACAATAAAGTATTGTATTTCGTTATTATAGTTTAATATGGTTTTAATTCTGTATAGGCTTGTTCTTAATTATACCAATTATCATACTACAATAATGAAACACAATACTGATACGATAGTTAATAGTGTAAGTTACGTAGAATGACAAAAAATTAACACAAACAAATAAATAATATTTCTAAAATGTACTTATTACCCTAGCCTATATAATATGAATTATTGGTTGTTGGTCAAGTGTAAACTAATTTGATTTGAAACGTGCTGAGTAGGCCTACTTTATATCCTCAAGATAAGGATTCCTACAAACGAGCTGTACGAATAGTGATGGACCAGGAATAAAATATACAGGAACTGGAGTCCAGTTCCATTACCGCTTTACATCTAGAAATGTGAAGGATGGTGATTAGTTCTAGGAAAAGAAATTGGGTCTAAGCAATAAAAAAAACCTGAGTTCTTGTAAAGCTTTTTTTAAAATTGCTTTTCTCACCATATTCCAATGCAAAGTATTTAACATATGTTAGGGTGATACAAATTTCATAAAATTAATAATCAATTTAGAGACAAATCTGATTACAAACAGGCCTGCGCATGTTACAATGGGCAACGGACCCCCAAGTGTCCGCGGCTCACATGTAGTGAATCGCTGCATTACGTAGTTACACAAAATCCCCTCTAGGGCGCAAGTACTTCACTAGAGCTCGGTCGATCACTGGAAGTAATTCCACGCGACCAACCTAGTGGAGACATCTCTAAACCTAAATGAGAAACAAAACAAGTTCAACTAAAGAGAATTTAATAATTTATAAGGTCTAACAGTGCTGAGTCCAAAAAGGGGAGGCTAAAACAAAATTCTCTCCTTCCATTGTTATTATTACAAAAATAATATTAATAATATTAATAATAATAATAATAATAATAATAATAAAGATGGGTTTCAGCACAAAAATTATAAAGACTATGAAACCAAATATCATTGCTTTTTACATCATGAAGCATAATTCTTTGCCCAACATTTTAACCTAAATTTAATACTGAAACATGTCTAAACCCCAAAATTATCATCGCTAAATAACACATTATTTAAAAGAAAGTCTTATAAAATTATTACAAATTCATCAGATACTCCATTAACTTGTCAAAGAAGGTGTTAAAAATATAGAATATTGTATTTAATTTTAAAAATGTTAAAATAACAGAGATTTTAAAATAAATGTTTAAATATGTTTCTGTTAACTCACTAATACCCACAAGGAACAGCTTACCCGCGGGTGTCTAATGTAAAATTATAAATTTCAAATGCACGAGTAATAACATTAAAAACAAAAATTAAAAATAAATCAAAATATATTTTAGTCCCTAAGCTAATCCAAAGTAAATTCATCAAACATTTTCCCTGTGTTCTATGATCAAGAGAAAGCGACGCGACGATCTTTAGAACAAATGCGAAATCGGTTGATGGACCGGAGATATAGCCTATGGCTCAGGTACTCCGGGGGTGGAAGGCGGGGCCAAAAAAAAAAAAAAAAAGTCCCTAAGCTAATCGGTGGATTCCTTTTCTATTATTTAGATATTTCTGTACTTCATGTTACTTTTGCTTTCTTCAAGTCCAATGTTGTCATTTATGTTTATGTTATATACTAATAGGCCCTACCGGTTTTGAAGGTCTATTTTAGAAATAACAGTTATTCAAATAACTCAGGGGAATGAGGGCCCTATGTAGCCTACAAGAGTTCACGCCTTGACAAAGAGATTTGCGGAGGGAAAACTCTTCATCTTGAGTCTTGTAAGAACCTATAAGCAAAATTTGTATTTCTCGCCTCGGTAGTAGACTACTTCCATTCGTGTCCAGGTGACTCACTTGAATAACAGTCATGCCAATAGTCACAATGTACTTCTTAAAAGAAATAAGCGTATCTAACTTCCATATGTCAGAACGGTAAATGGCATCGATCATACAATCCCGTTTTTTTATATTAATTAAATTAGCTTAATTTTACATTTATAGACAGTAATTTTCAATATTATATTTTTGCAGTCCCATCTTTCTTGCGATGGGGTACGCCTTTGGGTAGTGGTTGAGGCGCTGTGCTATAAACCGGAAGGTCGTGGGTTCAATCCCCGATGAGGTCGATGGAGTTTTTCAATTGGCCTAATTCTTCTGGTGGCACTATGGCCCTGGAGTCGACTCTATTTCTAATAGAAATGGGTACCAGGAGCAATCCTGGGGGTTAAGACGACCGGTGCATAAAGCTGACAACCTTACCACCTTTACGTGCCGAATGTCTAAAAATCTTGGGAGTCTCAACCTCCTGGAACCCTCTGAGCTTCCATGGCTGTATAGGAAACACTTTACTTTTTTTTACACAGAAACAGGAAAGGGCCACCTCAGGTCACTTCTATCCATGTTATTGAACTTTGCAAAATTTTCGGGCTTAACCATTTTGATGTGGGCAATAAAGAATATCCTTATTTGCTCAGCTTTTAATTTTCTTTCTTCTTTCTAAGTTAAAGACATAATTTTAAAGCCTCTAGCTCGAACAGTTTGTTATCAAGCATAATACCATTCTCCTGTTCTCATTACCAAATTCTCAGTACCGTACAACAATAGGCTTAAGTGTTACTTAATATGTATGACTGGAATTATATCAAAAGTAGGCCAAGTATTACCATTATACATACAATACTGCGATTCTGAGGCAAAAATAATCCTAACTGTAAGCCTATGAACCGATCCGTTTCGATGATGAGATAGCCAAGGGGCACTACTTCCCTTGAAGCTGTCAGTGAATTATACACGGAAATCCCCACAGGCTGTACGTTCAACATGCAATAATTTACCTTCCAAGAATTATTATTTCAAATGAGTAAATTAGCAAACACGGTAAAAAAAACATGGACAATCTTTTAATATATACGAAATTATGCAAAGTAGTTTACTGTTCTACAGTTCTGTGCACACAGGGGAGGTACAAACAGTAAAAATTGCGAAACAACCTTTTACATAAAATGCAAGCTCATATTGTATCTAGAATTGCATCCCTAGACCAAGAATAAGCAGATCTCAAGATTGATATGAGAAACAAGTTGAAAACAAAATCATGGAATATGTATGTATCATACCGCTCCCACACTTCTTCTCTATCGCTGATTCTCTTTATTTCTGTATTAGTTTATAGTTTTTTTTTATCTCTATACCTTACCACTAGAGATTTTTATCTCTATATCCTACCACTAGTAAATAAAACCCTAGCGAACCGAAAGGTGAAATGGGGTTAATTATACTTGGAGATTCAATAATAAACCCTACCACTCTTCCTCTCTCTCTTTCTCTCTTTCTCTCTCTCTCTCTCTCTCTCTCTCTCTCTCTCTCTCTCTCTCTCGCTCTCTCTCTCGATTACACAATAAACTCCATCTGTATTATTATCTAACTTATTCTCTTGTTAACACAAAGAAAACTCTAAATCACCTCATAACCGCTTATGAATCCTGATTTCCTATTATCTTCTGCAATTCTATACAATTATAATATATTTCAATCTACTCTTATCATATACCTGAAGCTACAACTTCATGATATTAGATATATAAGCATTCATGAACCACAGATTATTGTCTCTGTAGGTCATTACATGAGAATATTATAGGACAAAAATTCCTCCGACACAGGGATTTGAACCCAGGACCTTTGGTATTCGCGCCAATGCTCTACCGACTGGAGAGAGATTCCATCTGGCACTGTGAATTGAACTCCGGCTTAGCTCAGTTGGTAGAGCATTGGCGCGAATAGCCAAAGGTCCTGGGTTCAAGTCCCCGTGTCGGAGGAATTTTTCTCCTATAATATTTTCATGATAATTAGGTTAAGGTTATGTATGTGTGAGCGGATTGTATGCCGAAAAGGAACTCTTTAGTTTTACGCTTATAAATCTTAAAATAAAATCAATTCTTCACTACCTTGCTATCTATAGCCAAAATAAATTAAAGATTTAAAAATAAAAACAAAAGAAAATAATGAAACAGAAAGAAGCAAGAAACAAAACCAAAAAAGTAAAGAAAGTTAGCATAGGGAAAGAGGACCACAGTGAAGAACCTAAAAAGAGCATGAAGAAGGAGAAAAGAAAAAAGGTAGAAAGAAAGATTTAACGAGAAAATGAGAGCAAGAAAGAAAAAGATGTAATGCAACAAGAAGGACAAGCGAAAAAGAAGAAATAAACATCAAAGTACAAACAGGAAATCAGGGGAATGAAACAAAAGTGGAAAAGGTAACTTAAAATGCAATCCAAGAGATTTGAAAAGGAAAAAACTGAAAGAAAGAAATAAGAAAACAAGGAAAGAAACAACAATTAAGTAAACAAAAGTGCTTCATTGATCTAGTCGTTAACTGCAATAATTGCTTACAACCTCCTAATTTATTATTTTCAACACGAGGGCAAGCAGCAGCATAAGAAGAAGAACAGAAAGAATAATAACAATGGAACATTATGAAGTTATGACAAAGTCATGTTTCTAGTCTCATATGATGATCAAACTAAGTGGTTAAGTGAACATAATTTGCAGATTGGACCGTTACATATTGAATATTTTATGATAGCACAAGGGGTTAGAACTTCTTAGTGAATCTGTACATAAAATACGTCAAGTGTCCTTTTCTTTCATAGTAATAAAACACCTTAACTAATCAAAGGCGAGGAATCAATTCCTAATTAAAATAAAATCTCCTTCGGCATTTGCAGCAAAGTTTTAATGACTAACGGATTTCACATTATAAAGCAATTCTCCCGATGTTTAAAAACTTCATTTTCCTGTAAGGGTGACTATTTTGCACGTGATAAATATTCCACCTTAAACCCTTATACACTTACAGATTACTGGAGATACGAATGCTATGACAATTAAAAGTACGCTATAATTAATATTACAGAAATATTTTGATATATTTTGTTGACAGCATACAGTACAAACATATTTACATCATATCATATTATATTATTTTTATAATATGATGTAAATATGTTTGTACTGTATGCTGTCAACAGAATATATCAAAACATTTCTGTAATATTAATTATAGCGTACTTTTAATGGTCATAGCATTCTTATCTCCAGTAATCTGTAAGTGTATAAGGGTTTAAGGTGGAATATTTATCACGTGCAATTCTCTCAAGTCTTCAGAAAATTGGATTAAACGTAACACAGAGGAAACGGAAAAATACACTTCCGAGAGTTTCGTTGCATTAAAGTTTACTTATTATAATATTATAGTGCTAAAACCTTTTCTTTTTCTTTATCTTAGTTTTACCTCTCTCTTTTAGGTGCTATATGCAGTCAATCATGGATAATGCCTTGTCAGCTTATTCAAATGATTATCTTGTGAAATAATGTTAATTTTCTGTTCAGAAGTAAATAACTGACAAGAGGAATCAACACAACGCAACAAAGACCGAAGACAAGGGGTGATGTTCGGCATTGTTTGGTAGCATTCATACTTATAAGTTACTAGTATAACTCGCCATTTAAGTTTTGCCTTGAATTATTAGCATTCTTTATCGAGCATTCTTATATGAGCATTCTTTATCGGGTCAGAATGCACGTTAAAATATCCCCAAAGCATCAGATCTGTAAATCTATATTTATAACTAATTAATCTTTGCTTAAGTTGGCAAATTCATGCCAAGAAATTACGGAATAGTCTAAATGCAAATAAGAAATTTCAATGTTACACGGAGATAGTTAACTATTTACTAAATGAAGTACGCAGGAATTCCAAGGTTACACTATTCATGGCTATTCGTTTAAGTTTAACAATGTACTTCATGACGTCATTTTCAATATTAAAGACTGTGTAGGCCTATTCATCTCATTCATATGAGTGAATTCAACTCTCAGAGGATGTGTGACTCACTGTCGAAAAAAAACACACACTTATTACATGCTTATGTTCAATAAGCACGTAAGACATTATTTTAAGGTCAAATTCTTTGAATGTAATGTTTGACCTTCTAGGTACTTCCACCGAATGTCTCCGTACAATTCTTCAATAACAGGATTAACGTAAGCAATATTGAAGCCATCATACAGTGCCGTAAGAACTACACCAATTTTGTATTACTATTTATTTATTCTACATAACAAAAGTATATTATAGGTACTATACAGAATGTTAATGAATAACACCGAAATATTTTACCTGTGTATAGAAGGGACATAGACAAGCAACTTTTATTAGGAGATTTTTGCTCTACGACGTAAAATGTGTATGCTACAGAACATTAAAGTCGTTAAAATCTGGTGCTCATAAGTCAATAATTAAGCGAAATAGGGTTAAAATTTTCATTAAATTTACTTCCTGCTTTCCTGTGATCGATAAAAAAAATCTGATTCTTAACCATTCATCAACAGCTATATCATAATTTAGAGTTTTCATAATCTGCTAAATGTACTGATTAATCACATGACTGGCCGCCACTGCAATAGTTTTTTTTATTTATTCATAACTCCAGTGTTAACAACGAAGTTCCTTTGTTTTGCATTTTTTTTTTCAAATGTTAGCCACGCCCTGGGACATTTTATGCTGTAACAGAAAGATTGTTATGACCACCGGCGTGGTCTTGTGGTTAGCGTCGCTGACTACAGATCCGTCGGCCCGTGTTTGATCCCCGGTACCTCCTCGGATTTTTCTGAGGTACGGTGGTCTGGCAGGGGTGCACTCAGCCTCGTGATTCAAATTGAGGAGCTACTTCATAGAGAAGTAGCGGCTCCTGTCATGAAAGCCACCACTAACGGCCGTGGGTGTCGGCATGCTGACCACATGCCCCCAATCCTGCCATCTTCCTGTGGTAGATGACGCAGCGGTCGGTGATAGGCCAAGTACCTCCAGGGATGTAGCGCCACGGAGTTTAGTTATATATATATATATACTTATGTTTTAAATATATGCATACACACAATAATTTGGCAATGAATATATTATACTTTATCTTAAAATATGAAGATATTTATACACGCATTACGATTGTCGTTCATGGAAACCAGCTGTTTCCCCTTAACATTTTATAACAATAAAGTTATAATGGTGTCAGTTTTGTAGTACATGCCAGACAGAGTCTGAAGTGATGAATTTGACTGTACTGTGAAGTTGCAGAAATAGTTTTACGAGAAAAGCTCTGAGTTGACGTGCCATCAGATACTCTCGGCGCAGGATTATCTGCTGCTCTCGCTTCCTAACTTGAGATTAATCCACCTGTCAAGACTACCTGGCTTTCCTCGAATTCCCTACAGGAACGTAGGCCTACACATCAATAGTTCTTCACAATCTAGAAATGTTTCCTACTGAACTAATATGTCGATAACAGAGACCTATGAATAAAAGATGCTGATATTCTGATTCAGATTGCGGATCAATTCGGTTTCCCAATATCAAAACAATACTTTTCCCAAGTCAGTTTTCAAAATTTCTGACGTGAGACATTATTCTGTTTCTATTCCATCTTGCAACATTCCCGATCCACATTGTCGGCCTGGGTGGCGCAGTTAGTATCGCGCTGGATTCTGTGCCCAAGTTTGCGGGTTCGATCCCGGCCCAGGTTGAAGACATTTATGTGTGCATAAATGTAATAGGCACATGTCAGTAGATATGTCATGTAAAAGAACTCCTGCGGGACAAAATTCCGGCACGCCGGCGACGGTCACGTGCCTAAGTTGCAGTACATCCCCGTTGTTAAATAACCATATACCAACCCACCTCGATTCACATTATCACACAGTAAACAGTCCAATGTGGTAATGGCTTATTCCCAGCAAAATATATACAGAGTAATACAATACAATAATACATAAATTCTAGAAACACCCCTGAATGACAAATTCTCGGGTTCGGGAGCGGATTCCTCAATGTAAGATTTAGTGAGACTTGGAAATTACAATCTATATATATAAAAATGAATGTATGTGTGTGTGTGTGTGTGTGTGTGTCCTTTATGCATTACTACACCATTCATCCGATCGCCATGAAACTTTGGGAAGTTGTTGGGTACATTCCCGGGAAGGTTTCTGTCACACTACATTTTTAATTTTAGCCTTCGTTCGCGAGTTATGAGTGAAAAACGGCAAGAAAACGTGCATTTTTTACGCTTTCGAAGCATCAGTTATTCATTTCAGTTGTCAAATCAATTGCAGAAGGCTTTGTCTATTTTTGTCATACTTTGGAAACAATAGCATCGCGATCGCTTTGGAAGGCAATGGATATCTCATGTTATTATAAACGCCAGAGAAGTTAATGATAAGGTGATGATAAGGTAATATTAAATATTTATTTAACGTGGAATATGCTTCTTATGAAAGATGGTTTACAGAAAATTCCGGGGAAGTTGCTTAGTTCGGGGTCCAGGCTACAACATTTCTATATGTAATCATAAGTAAAATCTCTTATGTAGGGTCGTTAAATCTGCCTGAAATGTAACGGAACTAGGAGGTGCCCGTGGCTTCGCCACGATAATTCTTTTAAAAATTAAAAATTAAAAATTAAGAGTATAATAATAATTAAAGCATTATATTTATTAACACTTGCACGCGAATCATTCATAAACTAAGCCATTAACAATTAATGAAACAGCTAAAATTCCTGCTTTAGAGTACATTCCACGACATGAAAGCGCCCCCTGGGAAAACTATATCAGAATCGATTATGCAGTTCCAAAGAACCTGTGAACACATAATACGTATTGTTTCTCAGGTGTTTATTGACATGAATATGATGTGAATTTTATTTTATCAAATCAGTGTAATTTTCAGAAATTATATAATGTTTCAAGGGAAGGAATGGTTTGTTTGGATTATTATTATCAGCGATATTTCAAGAGATAAAAACCATCAATATTTTACAGCTGTTGCCCCCGGCTTCGCCCGCCATTATTCATTGACTCCAGGATTTTTAAGAAAATTACACTGGTAGATTATTAAAAATGTTTGTGGTTCAGAGCTATGAAAATTGTAAGTAAAAATAAAATTAGAATATTTGTCCATTGTGTTCATTTCACTTAGGCCTTATATAATAAAGAAACGGGTTTCCTTCCTAATTTTGTAGTCGTCATGAAAGTTTACACTGCGAGAGACGAACATCGCCGAGTATACCCGATGTCTCACGAAGCGGGCGAGCAAGCACGCTATTTAGGGCCGTTGAATTGTATAAGAGTAGATAGATTATAAGTCTGGACAAATGAATATAGAAACTATGGCCTCAGTAGGCTTATTCCATTCTTCATCTATATAAATAAAAACGAATATATGGCTGTCTGTCAAATACATTTACACACATTTTTTTCATCGTGAGTTTAATCGATTTCAATTCTCATAATCTTCTGAGATTGCAGCAACGCTCGACGGGTAATCTATATAGATCTTCTACATAGCCTAGATAAAAATGAATGTATGTGTGTCTGTCCTTTATGCATTACTATGCCATTCATCCGATCATCATGAAACTTTGGGAAGTTGTTGAATACATTCCCGCAAAGGCATGCTACATTTTTAATTTTAGCTTTCGTTCGCGAGTTATGAGTGAAAACGGGATTGAGACGTACATTTCTTGCGCTTTCGAAACATCAGTTTTCAGTTGTCAAATCAATTGCAGATGACTTTGCCTACTTTCGTCATACCTTGGAAATAAAAGCATCGCGATCGTTCGAATTTTGTAAGCCCACCATGGCCGAATCGTTTGTTTATAATGTCAAGGCACGCAGACAGATGAAATTTTCACCCTAGACGGAAGAAGAATAGTGAATATAGCCCTAAATGGACAAACATTATGCAGGGTTTTTTTTAGGCCAGGGAACTCGAATCTGAGGTTATTTTTCCCATGCTGCGCTTTCTAATCGTGGAATTCACTTCAAAGCCGGATTTACAGTTGTTTCATTAATTAGGCCTATCAATCGTTTAATTTAGACCTATGAATGTTTCGTGTGCAAAGTGTTAGTAAATATAATAGTTTAATTATTTTGCTCTTAATTTGTAATCTTCCTATCAATTATTGTGGGCGAAACCGCGGGGATCTGCTATAAGTTATAATAAGCTGTAGCTTATCTATCGTTTTCTGAGGAAATAGTTTGTGTGTGATAAGTCGTTCTTCCCCATTTCAAATTCTAAATACCTATATAAAGACCTTAAAGACCTCGAGTTTGAAAATCGAAAGTCCTTCATAAGTTATTTTCGCATTTACAAAATACAAAACCCGAGCGACGCCGGGCCTTTTAAGCTAGTCTATATATATAAAAATGAATGTATGTGTGTGTGTGTGTGTGTCCTTTATGCATTACTACACCATTCATCCGATCGCCATGAAACTTTGGGAAGTTGTTGGGTACATTCCCGGGAAGGTTTCTGTCACACTACATTTTTAATTTTAGCCTTCGTTCGCGAGTTATGAGTGAAAAACGGCAAGAAAACGTGCATTTTTTACGCTTTCGAAGCATCAGTTATTCATTTCAGTTGTCAAATCAATTGCAGAAGGCTTTGTCTATTTTTGTCATACTTTGGAAACAATAGCATCGCGATCGCTTTGGAAGGCAATGGATATCTCATGTTATTATAAACGCCAGAGAAGTTAATGATAAGGTGATGATAAGGTAATATTAAATATTTATTTAACGTGGAATATGCTTCTTATGAAAGATGGTTTACAGAAAATTCCGGGGAAGTTGCTTAGTTCGGGGTCCAGGCTACAACATTTCTATATGTAATCATAAGTAAAATCTCTTATGTAGGGTCGTTAAATCTGCCTGAAATGTAACGGAACTAGGAGGTGCCCGTGGCTTCGCCACGATAATTCTTTTAAAAATTAAAAATTAAGAGTATAATAATAATTAAAGCATTATATTTATTAACACTTGCACGCGAATCATTCATAAACTAAGCCATTAACAATTAATGAAACAGCTAAAATTCCTGCTTTAGAGTACATTCCACGACATGAAAGCGCCCCCTGGGAAAACTATATCAGAATCGATTATGCAGTTCCAAAGAACCTGTGAACACATAATACGTATTGTTTCTCAGGTGTTTATTGACATGAATATGATGTGAATTTTATTTTATCAAATCAGTGTAATTTTCAGAAATTATATAATGTTTCAAGGGAAGGAATGGTTTGTTTGGATTATTATTATCAGCGATATTTCAAGAGATAAAAACCATCAATATTTTACAGCTGTTGCCCCCGGCTTCGCCCGCCATTATTCATTGACTCCAGGATTTTTAAGAAAATTACACTGGTAGATTATTAAAAATGTTTGTGGTTCAGAGCTATGAAAATTGTAAGTAAAAATAAAATTAGAATATTTGTCCATTGTGTTCATTTCACTTAGGCCTTATATAATAAAGAAACGGTTTTCCTTCCTAATTTTGTAGTCGTCATGAAAGTTTACACTGCGAGAGACGAACATCGCCGAGTATACCCGATGTCTCACGAAGCGGGCGAGCAAGCACGCTATTTAGGGCCGTTGAATTGTATAAGAGTAGATAGATTATAAGTCTGGACAAATGAATATAGAAACTATGGCCTCAGTAGGCTTATTCCATTCTTCATCTATATAAATAAAAACGAATATATGGCTGTCTGTCAAATACATTTACACACATTTTTTTCATCGTGAGTTTAATCGATTTCAATTCTCATAATCTTCTGAGATTGCAGCAACGCTCGACGGGTAATCTATATAGATCTTCTACATAGCCTAGATAAAAATGAATGTATGTGTGTCTGTCCTTTATGCATTACTATGCCATTCATCCGATCATCATGAAACTTTGGGAAGTTGTTGAATACATTCCCGCAAAGGCATGCTACATTTTTAATTTTAGCTTTCGTTCGCGAGTTATGAGTGAAAACGGGATTGAGACGTACATTTCTTGCGCTTTCGAAACATCAGTTTTCAGTTGTCAAATCAATTGCAGATGACTTTGCCTACTTTCGTCATACCTTGGAAATAAAAGCATCGCGATCGTTCGAATTTTGTAAGCCCACCATGGCCGAATCATTTGTTTATAATGTCAAGGCACGCAGACAGATGAAATTTTCACCCTAGACGGAAGAAGAATAGTGAATATAGCCCTAAATGGACAAACATTATGCAGGGTTTTTTTTAGGCCAGGGAACTCGAATCTGAGGTTATTTTTCCCATGCTGCGCTTTCTAATCGTGGAATTCACTTCAAAGCCGGATTTACAGTTGTTTCATTAATTAGGCCTATCAATCGTTTAATTTAGACCTATGAATGTTTCGTGTGCAAAGTGTTAGTAAATATAATAGTTTAATTATTTTGCTCTTAATTTGTAATCTTCCTATCAATTATTGTGGGCGAAACCGCGGGGATCTGCTATAAGTTATAATAAGCTGTAGCTTATCTATCGTTTTCTGAGGAAATAGTTTGTGTGTGATAAGTCGTTCTTCCCCATTTCAAATTCTAAATACCTATATAAAGACCTTAAAGACCTCGAGTTTGAAAATCGAAAGTCCTTCATAAGTTATTTTCGCATTTACAAAATACAAAACCCGAGCGACGCCGGGCCTTTTAAGCTAGTAACTAATAAACTTAACAACTAATAACAATAATAGTAAAAACCAAATTAATACAATGTTATACATTGTATCTGTATTATGTTGTCTTGTTTACTAATTGACAATAGTAAATAAAGTGTAAAGTAACTAGTTATGGTGATAAAAGTATAATACATATAGGCCTAAACAGGCTGCCAAATAACTGTAGTAGGCCTATGTGTACAGT
Source organism: Ectobius pallidus (assembly GCA_964059195.1). Classification (NCBI taxonomy): domain Eukaryota; kingdom Metazoa; phylum Arthropoda; class Insecta; order Blattodea; family Ectobiidae; genus Ectobius; species Ectobius pallidus. The sequence continues at coordinate 105,260,945 of CAXKWD010000008.1, forward strand.
TAAATCTTGTTTTTAATTTTATTTTTTAATTTATTAATACTGAACTGCTGAAACTCTAGAACTTTTTAATAGTCTTGTTAAATAACCTAGGACCAAGAAGGCTACTATGGTTGGAGGTGGCATTATTAGACTTTTAGGTTCAATTAATCATATTAAATCAGAGAGTTTAGTTTTAGTTTAGTTTAACTTGAATATGCTGTCCCTTCAGTTGCTTCAAAACCTGGCCTAAACCTTCAGTTTTATGAAACCTTCCGTTTTCGTTTTATTTCACAAACATTTAACTAACCAGGGATTAAACTGAACCGATGTGAAGTGATTGTTTGTAGAAATACTATATAAATCTAGTACGGAGAGAAATAGCACTTAAATCAATAAAGGAAGGAAATATTGGCGAACATGAGTAATAGATCGCATTGCAGCTCAGTGGCATTTTACAATTCCTCAGGAGCCCCCTCTGGAAAGCCTTATGGCCTCATTAATTTTTTGGTGGGCCTACTCTTTGTTTCTGCCAACCTGCAGTTGTTGCGGGGCGAATAAAACATAATTTTTTTATACAAAGGCTGTTGCTCATAACATAACATAATCTGTTAATTTAAAAGCTTTTCAGTCTCTCGAATTCAGCTGGCGTTGCAAACTAAGGATCGGCAAACTATGTGAATACTAATGAATTTAATTATTTGTAATTGATTTTCAATTGATAATAAAATGCTAGTTGCTGCCCTCATAATGTATCGCTTGAATATGGATAACCTCATTGAGAATTTAACTCACGGTTGTTTAATTTACTGTCGTTATATAACTATAATTGTTCTCAATGGTAAATTAGTTCTTAATATTAAAGACTTCTGTACAGTTTAGCCTAATAAGAATAAATCGTTGTGTGTGATGTTGAGTTTTCCCCCCTTAATAAAATTCCTGGCGACGTCCCTGTTCTCAGTACTTAATAGCATGACTTTGAACATGGCAATAGCTTGTAAAACAGAGTGTACGACCCTGAGACATATACAGTATGACACGAAAACCCAGCTTACTGTTGGGTCGTTTCGATTCCAATTGGATTACCTATTCATCCCAGTGGAGTGACAGTCAGTAGAGCAACCATGGCTTTCCTTTCTGTCATCATGTAATTATATTAACAACCGACGCTACAGAATTAATACGCTACTACAACAGTTTAGCAAGTGTGACATGACTTCCATAGGCGAAACACAAGTGAACGGTGATGATATTGAAGAAGTATAACGTGTAAAAGAAGGAACTGAAGGAGGAACAGGAAAGTCAGGTGACGCAGAAGTAAAGGTAGAAGTGGAACTAAGAGGAGAAATAGGAGAAATAAAACTCAAGAAGTGCAAGAAGCAGAGAAAGAATAATATAGGAAGAAGCATATGTAGGAAAAAGTAGAAATAAAATATAACAATTTAGAAGAAGCCGAAATAGGAGGGGTAATAATTTTTGTAGTAATAAAAGTAGAAGTAGTAGTTAAAATAGTAGAATAACAAGAAGAAAATATTTAAAAAAAGAGGATGAGGAATAGGAAGAGGAAGAAAATGACGATGATGATCTCGCATACAATTGTACACTTATTTTTACTAAAAATTAGCAATACCGTAGGTCGGCGAGAAAACAATTAACAAATCTCGATTAATTACACGAAGAAGGCTCCTTGTTATATCTTAAAAAAAATCTTGTTTTGTATGAACTAATTCAACAGTATTCCTCCCATATTGTTGGTTTCTAATGAAGAATGATTTCTTTAGTTCACAGTGTCAATTTAAATCTTTAATCTTCCACGACATAAGAAAATTAAAATTTTGTTGATAATGTCGACGAGGGCGACGACGACGACGACGACGACGACGATGATGATGATGATGATTATTATTATTATTATTATTTAAAACCTCCAGTGAAAATATAGATTCGCTACTTGTGGTCTCCTTATCACCACCTGCATTTATATGTAGTGTAGAATCTGCCCATTGCACAATAAGTTGTAGCTAATTCTTTGCAGCACAATTCACCAATCATTTACGCATTTTTAATAACAAACTGCCTAGATAAAGTCACGTAAATTATATTTGAATTGAATCTCTATTATAATTTCACTTACCATAACATATTGCTTAGACTTCAGGCATTGCTTAATCCACATCCCTTGTCCAGGCCGTCGGTTTGTAACCCTGTTGCCCTCACAAAACACACTTCATACCTTAATATCATTATTAACTTACTACCATTATTATTATTATTATTATTATTATTATTATTATTATTATTATTAATGGTATTAGAAATGGATTTTTGGAGACGTTCAACAGGAAAATCCTGGCGGGAGAAAATTCGGAATAATAGAATAAGGGAAACAATGCAAGTTGAAAAGAATATCTTGGAAATTCTAGAAAAAAGACGCTTGAGATGGTATGGGCATGTAGGCTACTCAGAATGACAGAGGATAGAATACCCAAGAAAATTTTGGATTGGAAAGTAGAAGGAAAAAGAAGAAGAGAGAAGCCCAAAGAGTGCTGGATGGATGTGATGAAAAGGAATATGGAGAGAAGAGGACAGGGACTTGTGGAGGCAGAAGATTGTTGTGGGATGAAGGAAAACCATTGTACTGTGGAATAATCCTTAATAAAATTATTATTATTATTATTATTATTATTATTATTATTATTATTATTATTATTATTATTATTATTATTATTATTATTGGTACTAATATTGTGAGTGTTGTTCATACTAAAAACGCAAAAACTGGAACAAAAATAATTCTGATAATAACTAGGGAGAAAGTGATGATGGCATTGAAATTCTGAACACACATGGGTGTAGCGGAAATGCTGAACAATGTGTAGAAGTAAATCATAACCCCTACTTGGGCACCGCAACGCAGCACGTCTAGCTCTCGCCCTTGTAGCGGAGGACATCCAGTGCTGTTAACATTGTCATAAAAACGCTCTTTTCATGCTATGCTAATTCAATGCAGTGCAGCATTTCAATATCACGTGTTTGCATGCATAAAATTAAATGATAAACAAGACAATCTATTTTTTATTCTCTCAGCAAGAGATACGCCATGTAGTATGATACTGACATGAGAATATTATAGGAGAAAATTCCTCTGTCACTGGAACTTGAACCCAGGACCTTCGGCTATTCGTGCCGCGCTACCAACTAAGTTAGCCAGAGTTCCTTTCAAAGCGCAAGATGGAACCTCTCATTAGTCATAGGCACGGATACCCGAAGGTCCTGGGTTCGAGTCCCAGGGTTATTGGAATTTTTATCCTCATGAAATGTCCACCAGTACAATAGTCTGTAGTTATGAACGCATATACCAATGATATTAACATTTTTCGTTTTCTAATTTCGACCTAAACGAAAAATTTTATTTCTTTTGCCCAAAGACAACGTACTTTTTATACGGTAAAACTATCTTAGTTTAGGTAAAATATGGATGAATTACTCCTTGAAGGGAAATAATCCCTACAGTAAATGAAATTCTAAATTTTTACTCTACTAATGACAAGTCAAGCTTCCGGTATACAGACCTAAGTAGAACCTAGGGTCCTTACGGATTAAGGTTCCCAGATTTTCAGGAAATTTACATTTGGATATGGGAAAGCTAGCAGACTATTCACCGACTGTCTTTCAATCCCACGACTGCTCCAGGTATTAATTGCGTAAAAAGTAGAGTTGGGATTATCCGATAAATGTTAACTGGTTAACTGGTTGTTCAAATAGCCAATATATCTTGTCCAGTTAACCGAATAACAGTTAACCAGATAGCTGGATAATGACGTCATTTTATCTTAGTTATTATTGATTATCCACATAATTGTTAAAAGAATTAACCACAGTGGAATTGTCTGGATAATCAACATAAAATCCAGATAATTGCAAATCATACCGAGTAAACAATGTGTTCAAATAACAATTAGCTGTTTTATCTTCTCTGCAACTAATTGTCTGTGTAGTTAACCGTAATCCAGTTATTTGTAATACAGACTGTCAATCCGATGACCATGACCATGCAGCCAGAAGTTTCCAAGAGGATAAAAAACCCTTTTTTTAGGTTATGACATGTTCGAAATTCCTTAAAGCAGTTCGGCGGGTAAGGATCGCCTGTGCTGCAGGGGTATGAGCACCCTTTACATAACCAAAATGCGAGGATAGAAAATATACAAAAATTAAAATTAATGAATGTCAGTCACCAATCACAAATGTAAGGCTAGCCTTTGCAGAAAATTCGAAATTTCTCAACTTCTAACTGATGGAACAGAATGCCGAAGATAAACTTAAATGTTATGTAAAATTACAAAATCAATGTGTTAGCTGTTTTCCTCCATGGGGTGGTAATTTTGAGTGAGATTCAGTCTGAAACATTTAAATGTCATAGAAATGGAAATCACTAGAAACGCTATCTTATCTGAACCGGATAGCACACATCACCAAATCGCTACATAATTAAGGATGGCGGTGACAAAAAGCTATTTTGTTTTCGAAACCAGATATGCCACTGGGGAATTAATTTTTAAGAATAGTATCATGGATTTACTATTAATAAGCAATCATCAATGCGAAACAATTACAAACAGCAAATGTTTTGATATATGTAACTGATTTTATTTTATTTATGATTAGATAATAAGGAGTATGTGGGAAATCGTAGTTTGTCAAGAGATTATAGGAATACTTTCAAATTCGAGCTTGTAAAAAGTATAAGTTAGGCAACTTTATAACATAGGCCTTCTGCACGTGTAACGTAGGTGTAATTATCTTCTTCTCATCATTAATTTTAATATTTCTTTTTTTAGCCTTCTGTTTGACAAGTTAATGGAGTATTTTATGAATTTGTAATAATTTGATACACTTTTCTATGCTTTTTTATTAAAAATTTGTTACTTAGTGAAGATAAATTTGGGTTTTGTTAAAGCAGGCTATTATACAATTTCGTGCCAGAATTAGATATATGCTTTAAATCTGTTTCGGAGTATATTTAGGTTTAAAGTGAGGAAGAAATTATGCATCTTCGTGTAGGAAATCTACAACAATTGGTTTCGTATTTTTAATATTTTACAGTATCCATATATAATAAGTTTTCTGTAAGTATTAACGAAGAATAATAAAGAATTACACTTAGAAAAATAAGTAATTTTACGAGTTTTTTTTACGAAGTTTGAAATTTGGACTATGCTACAGCTTACCATAGACACATAAAAACATGTAATGAAACGTATTTCGGGAAACAGAAGCCATTTCATTGCAGATTTTTATATCTAGGATGTGCGATGTAAAAATATAAACTACTATTCTACAATAAACGTAGTTAAATCATTCAGTCAAATGCATGACCTGGTGAAGCCGCAAGTGTTCACAAGGAAGCGTGGAAAGTCCATTCGCTGAATAACCATAAGACTTCAGAACTAAACAAAAATATATAGCCAAGCCTGGTCAAACTAGAAGTTAGGGCCTTGAGTGCAAAGCAGCGAGTTCGCAGGACAGGAAACGGGCAGAAACTTTCTCAATTAGGACTAACAGCATGGCGCAGCAAAATCCAAAGGTAAGAGCAAGTGAGTCTGGATAGTTTGCAGAGTGAATCTGTATATTATAATCTATACAGCAGAAGTGAATAGTTATATGCCTACTCATTCTACGTGGCAACGTTTACAATACTCCCTATGTTAATGACAATTAGGAACTTTACATTTCCCTTAGTCTGATATTTTTTAGAAAATTCATCGCTGAATTATTTACAAGGAAACTTTTAAAAGCCTGCATGCTAAAATCTACGTGCATTGGTTGTTATATGGTTATTTGACGACGGGGATGTACTGCAACTTAAGCCTGTGACCGTCGCCGGTGTGACGGAAGTTTGTCCCGCAGGAGTTCTTTTACATGCCAGTAAATCTACTGACATGGGCCTGTCACATTTATGAACATATGAATGCCAGATCGAACCCGTAACCTTGGAGACAGAAAGAAATCTAGGTGGAGAAAAACGATGGGCTGTAAGAAGACTCACTATTTCCAAACTAAGGTTCTCATGTTGAATAAGAAATATTAAATTTCACGACGGTACTGGCACACAATTTGTGTAAATATTTATCTAGTTCTACCTTTTTGTTTGTTTGTTTTTGTTTTTTTGCATCTCATTGCAATAAAAAAACGCGTCCTTCATGCTATTACAGCTATGTTTATTCTAAAGTAAAATATAACATTATTGCTTGGGGAGCATCGGATCAATTCCACATAAACAGAATCTTTGTCCTGCAGCAACGCATATTACGTACCATTTTATGCCAAGCCCCTCGATTCCCGCAAACGCTTATTTCAAACCCAGAAGATCCTCCCACTACCATGTATCATTATTTTTTAAGCCGCCTCTCTTTGCTTATTCTCATAGACACTTTTTCAAAATTATTTCTGACCACCATTCTTACAACACGCAAAATAAAAACAGCACAGCACTCTACTCATCTTTTCGAATCGTCTTCATACCACTTATGTTCTAAAATATTTTATTCACTCCCTTCTTATATCGTATCACACAAACAAATTTCATATAAGAAAATGCTTCATTCCTTTCATTTTTATTTTCTTAAATTTATCATTGAATTGAATTTTATATTAGCACGAATAAGTTATACTTATTTACTGATAAATTTTCTATGTACTGTAAAAATGCGACTAAAATATTCCAATATGCAGTGTTAATAAAGTATACGTAAATTGCAGCATGTTAAAAATTTTGTGATACAGTATTAATATTATGTATTGCATATTTTGTATTTAAAGGGTAATTTCGTAAATTTAAATGTATTTAATTTTAAGAAATGTGTTTATAAGTATGTGCATATTTATCATGAAAACACTGTACTGTGTAAGCAAATAAATTAACTAACATAACGTTCCCAATCCGCTACAGTTTAGTGCTCTGATTAACAAAAATTCGTTAAACTACGGCATAAAATAGACTGAGCAATCTTCCCGGAAACCATTTGTATGATTTGGATGACAAGAGGCATGATGGCTTTGAGACTTTTCAATTTAATACTAAAGGTGATTTCAGTCACAGTTTTCAGCAATACTGTAGTACTGAGAACTAGTTCTCCAACATAGAAGCAATAGTCGCAGCAGAAATATCTTATTAACGTACAACAAATGCAAATTATGAATTTTAAACAAATGCCTTCGATTGCATGACACGCTATACTTGCTCTGACTTAGACTGGTGATTGAAATTTAGAAAAAAAAAATTCAAAGGGCTATTATAGGTGCTGCATATCTAAATGCCTTATAACTGCAAATTCTCTAAGCTGGAACATCCATTTCCTTAGTTCAATAGCTAACTATAGTTAGACCGCTCGCCTTCCACTGCTCGGATGGGATCGAGTCTCGGTGGATCCGTGTGGAATCTGTAGTATACAAAAGGGGTCGGGGTTTATTTTCTCGGGAATTTCCCGTTTCTCCTACCATGTATTATTCCACCGTTGATCCATTCATCATAATACGACTACTAGGCCTACTTGCAATAAACGAATTATTATTATTAATTATCAAAGAGCTGCGAAATATTACAATTTATTATCGTTTTGTATATTACTATTCCGTCTACTTCATGCCCAACAATAATACAAAAATCTAGAACTGTGATTTCTGGTTTAAAAAAACTAGCCTATCGTCTGTGAGACAACCTACCTGCAGAATTGACCCTCAAAGTTTTGTTTTCGTTTTTATCCCTTTTCTCCACTCACTGTACTCACTGTACTGTACTGTACTTTAGTAGCATAGTAGAAATACAAACACACACTAATTTGGTGGTGAATGGCTTCATTTAAATCTAAACGCCATGGATATTTAATTAAAAACCCTCGGGAAAATGGTAGATAGCTCGATTGGTTGAAGACTGTCCTATTTTAAAATAGTTTGTAGGATGGTTAACTGCAATGTTTGGATTAACGACTATTATAAAAAAAATAATTACACGAAAGCAACACTGTTAGATACGCTAGATTTATTTACGGATATCTTATATCTGCTTTGCGTCTTTATACCAATTCAATCCAGCCAAGTACATTAATAAGTGGAAAACAAAAGATGCTAGCGTTCAGTCAATCATTCGGAAAAGGATTAAAGAAACCGAAAATTCGCTGTGCTTTTATAATACATTCATACAATATTATTTATATTTAGAGAGTTTCTTTGCATCTTTAATTGCATAACAGCATAGCCTACTGTTTAAACTCTGAAAACAAGAAGCGCACCACAAGAGAAATTCAGTACAATCTTTGTAGAAATTACTGTGCCACCAGTGAAACAACTTGCATAGACAAACAAGGTAATCACCAGGGCCCGGATTTTGATGACATGTCATCTTTTAACTAATACATCATGGACGTTGCCCACTAGTGCGGGTATTCTGATGGCTTGTAGATTACAAAAATGGTTATTTTTAGAGTCTATTTGGTCATTTTCCCAACATTTTTATTTTTAGGTCATTTTTAGAATTCAAAGTCATTAATTGGTCATTTTTGGCCATTTTATGGTCTTTTATTCCCACATTTCATTTTTTAGGTCATTTTTTAATTTTAAAGTAATTATTTTTTCATGTTGTGTGGTTTATTGCATTATATAGAGTTTTTGTGCATTTACTTACATTTAAAATTATGAGAACTGTAAATAAGCATAATTAAATAGATTTTGTTAGGCTATAATTTAAATTTGGATACTGAAAGAGGGTGTTTGCTGTTTTCATTTAACCGTATGTGCCAATTAACTAATTACAAGCCTATTTAATGGGGTCAAAAACATTAATGTAGAATAGATCCAAATCTGACGAATAAACTAGCATTTTCATACAAATCTTTAGGTCATTTTTTATTTTGGGTCATTTTTCTGTACTCTTCCTGTCATTTTATAGCTCATTTTTAAAGTATTTTTGGGTCATCAAAATCCGGGCCCTGGTAATCACTTAACACAGACGTCAACACCACTGTCCTAACAGAAGCGGAGTGAGGCTCACGTAATATACTTCCTATATGAAAATCTTGCCGGTTTGGCCTACAACGCAAAAAACTAAAAATATTCTGGTCAAAAAAAGAAGTATCGTCTGTAACAATAAACAAATAGGTAGAAAAATTATTAATTCGGCCAAAAAAGAAAGAACTTCTATAAACTAAACCTAACATCGAAATCTGTGATTTTTGGCTCGATATAAGTAGGGTTACCTCAACTGCCCATAGGGTCAAATAAAGGATCTAATGTACATTAAATTCTAGTTATCCAAAATACTTGGCAGAGAAATTATACACCACTATGCTGACGTACGATACTCTCGCAGGAGAATGAACTGTCAGTTATGCAGAAAGTAGACACATACCTGTCGAGGTGTTGGGGCGGTGGAGGCGGGGACCTGGGGGATGCATCCTGCAAGTCCCGGCTGCTCGGGGCAGCAGACACTCCCAGGGGCCCTCGTGACTGCGCCGGCTGACTGCAACCAAAACATCATCCAATTACCCTCGACACTCATTTTAATTATACGCTTCAAATTTATAATTATCTCATACAAGCTACAGACTCCAACATGAAATCTCTGCCGCAGCGTGATACACAAGGCAAAATACTCTACCCTAAATCCTAATTTGTTCCGTACAAAGAAAACTAAAATAGCAACTAGACATGGCAAGGACGTAATACAGGTTTCAGTTTAAAAAAATGAGTAAAATTAATTTTTCCTCTCATTAAGCAATTATGTGAGTCGGTAGCGGTCCTGCCTTCCACTCCGGCGGCCCGGGTTCGATTCCCGGCCGGGTCGGGGATTTTTCAGTAGTGAAAAATTCCTTTCCCGGGTTCAGGACTGGGTGTGTGTGTGTCCTTAGGTTTAAGTAGGTAGGGGACTGGCGCACCCCGGTAACAAATCCGCTGAGAATATCCCCTTACGGGATCACCAGGGGTCGCTCGCGACCCAGAGGAGTAACTTTAAGCAATTATGCTTTCATCTTCTAATTTGGCATGCTCAAAATTCACTATTTCTACTATCTTACTCGTTTCCATTCATTTTGTAAATAATATCAATATTGTTACGAATCATCAGAATTAAGTTGTTCCTCGTATACCGATTTGATATTTTAAAAATGATTTCTATAATTATGAGTATTTTAAAATTATTTTGTAAAATTATGCCTAAATAATTTTGCATTATTATTCCTAAATTATTATAAATAATTCGTAATTATTCCTAAATTCCTAAATAATGCTTTGCAAACAAAATGGTCGATAACATTGAAATACCTGCAACTGAAATATTTTTAATTTCAATTTCATTTGAAAGCTTACATTTTTACATACTTTCATACACATTTTTATTTTAAAATAATAATTTAAATGTCTAGTTAATGACAACATTTCACTGCATCTTAAGAACTTGTAGAATTATCATTAAAATGGTTTTGAAAAATAAAAGTTACACAAGCGTTAAACAAACCCAATGTGGATATATAGGGTTAAGAAAGTGCAAGTCAATGACCCGCTTATATTATGGTCGTGACTGGAAATAATGAAGATATCGGCTAAATTTTTTCACTTACATAAAGGTAAATTTTCAATCTTCGTTTTAAAAATGGCTTTTTTACCCTCAGAACCTGTATATCCCTCCATAACGCTATTCCCAGTTTTAACATAACAGATCAAGGGAATACAATCTGGATGAAAAGTAAATTAACACTAGACAAGTTCAGTTTTCGTTAAGTACTCGGATTCACTTTAATATGACAATTTAATTAAATTTATTTACTGATGTTAATACCATTTTAGCACAGTGTTCTGTGACATGTAACTGTACTGTCACATTTTACTGTGACATGTAACTTTTCAAAATACTTCAAATCTCAATGAACACCTTCTAATAAGCACATCCTAAAACAGTGTTTGAAAGTATCAAAGAGAAAAGTTTGTTTAGCTACCAAAAACATTGCCCCGTTCTTCTTTAGCTTTGATCATATTATAATTAAGCCTTACTACAGATTTCCTGTGAGGGGTAAATTTTCATACTTTTTCATATTCAACTTTCAAGCTCTTACTTACTCAATGACAATAGATAATTCCTAAGTATCCTAAAGGAATACAGCATTATCTATTTGATGGAACTCAGAGGTTCATTGCTGCGCTTACCAGTGCCCGCCATTCTAAGAATTAATTAATGAATAATACAGCATTATATAATTCACTATTAAGCGCTTTGTGTTTATGTTGAAGGGTAAAGCAAGAATCTGATAAAAACATTCATAATGCAGTGTGAATCAAACACGAAGCCACCGGACTTCTACCGTCGGTCGGCCGATCGCCGCGACATCTTTTACTTACTTCCGCTACTTCCATACTCCAACCTAGATTCAAGTAGGACTAATATAACACCCAAATGAAAATAAGAATTTCAGTTTAACTCACGTGTGTTAAAGTAGATACTCAAAACTCTGTCTCCTCTGATCGATACGTACCTGAAAACGACGTATAAATTTTATATGAACAGAACGTCGAACTTCTTAAGTCCCTTTAACACTGATTTATTAGAAATCCCAACGTCCTGAGACCGGCTAAGGCCGACCAATGGGACTGTGATTCGAGCGATTTGCACTTCTCCAACAAATGCTGATTCACGAAAATGTTATACAAAATCATGCAATTAATAAATAATTGGTAAGATTCTCTGTAATCAGATTGAAATCAATTATCGGATCGTCCAAATGGCTAAAGCGTCTGCGATATCGAATGTATGCAATTAAAAGACATTTGGGCCTCTGGGGACTTGGATCAATTGCACGACAAGGCACAACTGCCAATCAGAAGCTCTGCCACGAAAACAAACAAAAACTTCACCTCGTTAGTCACGCTATATAGCTAGTGCATTTACATATAATATATCTTTGTTCTATTTCGCAGGAAATCTTTCTGTAGCATAGGATGCGTGTTCTAAGCTGATTAAAAACTGTTTAACAGGCGCCCAACATATTGTAAAATAAATTGTGAAAGAAATGAAAGCTATATCTCTATTTTTGTGAAAGAAAGATTTTGAATAAGTTATAGAAAAATAACATGCAAATTGAGATTGAGAAAACCAGCGATTAAATTTTATTTGGAAGTCTTTACTTGGTGCAGTACTTTAAAAATGCCATCAACAGCACCTGTACCACATGACAAATAACGTAAAATTGTGCACAGTAAAACTTGATTTTTACTGTCCATGTCATGGTTACAAGCGCACATGCTAAAGAAGTATTTAACTAAGTATAATAAGGTTTTGGGTTATCCAATTATTGACTTTTTAAAAAACCAACACTGATTCACAGAATTCAAAATATTAGTCAACAAAGTTTTTAAAACGCTGTGATCAATTCTCACAACAATTTCTATGAACTTTTTAATGTAACTTTGTAATGTTTTGTGTTTATGTTCACTTTCGTTTATTGTTTAAAATTGTTTAAAAAACAAGTACCCGTTGATTAAATCTAACTTGTAATTGTACTTTCACCCACTTTTTTCCGTTATTCATTCTTAACTGTAAATTTTTAATTTTTAACATAGGGTATTTTGTTTGTAACTTTGTTATGTTATTGTAATTTATTTTTCGTATCTTTGTTCATGTATTTTATTTCATATAAGCAATCTCATTTATTTTTATTCTTATTTTTGGCCTAAAACTATAATATGTATGTTTTCTTTTTATATAATGTTCAAAATATAATTTTAGTATAACTGAACTGACCCCGAACACGAGCTATGCTCATGCGGGGAAATAATGCTCTTTTGTAACTGTAATAATTTTGTTTATATTATTTATATTTGTATTTGTAATAAATTTGTATTAATTTGTATTTTCTAATTTGTAATTTGTAATTTTCATGGTAAATAATAAATAAATAAATGTTAAAAATGTTTATTGCTACATTTTGAAATTTTCTGTATGTTATTATTAGACCTGGGATTAAGGCAAATGCCTATTTTGTTCCTTATGAAATAACATGAAAATTTTAAAATATGTTGATGTTTCATGATAAATCACTTACATTTATAGAGTTTAATTCTGCCCTAAAATGCCTATTTGGGCCTTTAGAGCCTATTTTACTTTTTTAGTGCCTAAAATGCCTATTTTTTACATTTAAAATTAAATTAAACTGCTGTAATTTTTACAATCATGGAAATCCTTGAATGAAGAGCAGAACAGCAAAGGGTCGGTTTTTCACAGAAACTTGATTTTCCCAAACAATTGTTGCCAAAGGAACACTGATTGACGGGGAAGCTCAAAAGAACAAGGAGCAAGCAGTAAGAAAGGACATACTGTGTCAAGTCACCAGTGTGTTGACCACACGACCATCCAATATCTGCAGGCCATGAGCTGTCCGTTATTGAAATCCAAGGCCCTTCAAGGCCTGTAGGGATCTAATTTTTCTAATGGCCCATAACTGCTTTTGATAAAATGTCCTTTTAATTCTGTATTAATTTTGCAGTTATTTCTGTTAAGAATAGATATAGCCTACCACATTTCTAGCAGTAATAAAAAGTTCACGTTACAGTTTAAGTGTATGTTATAATATTGTAAAGTCTATTTTCTGTCCATTTACACATTTTTTAAGCATATTTTAAGTGCCTATTTTCTGGTTTAAAACCCTATTTACTTGTTTTAAAAGCCCATTTTAGGTGCCTAAAACCAAGATTTTTTAGAGCCTAAAATCCCAGGTCTAGTCATAATTATAACATACTTATACTATAACTATAGCCCTAGCAAACCTAGGTAAAATAGGGCTCTTGTACTTGGAGATTTAGTAATAATATATTTAGGGTGTAGTTGATTTTATGCACTAAAATCTAAACATGTCATTTTTCATCAAAATGGCTAAATCACTTCTGTCATCCCTTAATCGAGAACCGGCTTTTTAGAGCAAGCTCAAACGCGAGGATAAGGTTACCACAACTCACCTGGCTCCAACATTTTCCCCATCAATCTAAACCAATCCATTCCACGACTCATTTATGACATAACAAGAGACCTTTGCATTATTTATGAGATTGTGTGTGGGGGACGGAAAAATGTCTGACCGTCTGTCTGTCTGTACGCGCCATAACTCAAATACACTTTATCGGATTTTCATGAAACTTGGTATACGCATTTATAATGTCCATGGGAAGATGTCTGTTGATATTGGATCAAATCGGTTGGCCGGTACCGGAATAATGCCCAGTTTAGTGCATTTTTATTATATATAACAAAAGGCCCCATAACTCAATTATGCTTTATCAGAATTTCATGAAACTTGGTATAAGCATTTATAACTTCCATGGCAAGAAGCCTATTAATTTTGGACCTAATCGGTTGACCGGTACTAGAGTAACGACTAATTAAAAGTTAAAAGTCACATGTTTTTTTTTAATTTTTGTCTACCGGTATAATTTGACAGTTAACACTATTCCTTCACATAATGCTTAACAAACAACACCGTAAAAGTGACTGAGTTGGCCAAATGGTAACGTCTTGGACTCGTATTCTGGAGGTCCCCGAATCAAATCCGGAGTCGGCCGATTTGATATGTTTTTTTTTTTAATTTAATTTTTTATTTTTATGTGAGTGCGCGATTGTCAAGGTATCACAAATCTGTAGTTCTGCTGACGCTGGTCGATTTTAATCTGATTGGAAAAACTTATTTTCTGCATATCATAATTGCAATTATAACTGATTCAACAAAAACATACTGGCACTTTGTTATATCAGTTTACCTGATTTTATTTAGTACAGGAATTGAACTGCTTGTAGGCCTATAGGTGGTCACAGTTCTTTATATTAACGATCCCCATCACACGGACTGTACCAAAGCTGAGCTCCGAGTTTATTTATGCAAAGAGAAGTGTGTTTGTGCAGAACCTAACAAGCAAATATTTGCATTCCATTTGTTTTGCTCTCTGAATCGCACATATCTCTCTCAACATTAATTTCGTTTGCATATTTTCTCGTATGGAATTTATGTAGGCTTACGTTCTCCACATTAAGAGTGGGCTTGTAAATTTACTATATACATTTCGCACTAGAGAGGACTGTAAGACGAGTAAGTCACACCGAAAAGTTTGCAAAGAGCTGCAAAAAGCATATGTGAAACGTACGAATTTCTCCACCCTAAGCATGGACTTTTCGCGTACCGACATTGTGTGAGTGCGCTTTCAGTTGACTCAGCCTCATACAAAGTCAGGCTGAACGGAAGGAGGGGGGGACCTAAGTTTGTGTAAGAAATATTGTCTGGGAAAGATTAACTCAAACGGTTTATTGTAGCAAGAAGTGCATGCAGCTATACCCGAGTCGAGCTAAGAAGGAAACCTGAAGTAAACAAAAACCAATATTGTCTGTCTCACTCTTAAGTCATACGAGTAATGTGCTAGAGTGAGACAGATGTACTGTTTTTTTTATTAGTTCAGGTTTCCTTCTTAGAACGGCCAGACTTTAGTGTACTGAATGTTTCTTGGTATTTTTCGATATCACATATGATCATCGAAAGAAGACTATTTCTTTGGCTTCCGATGAATAAAAGAATTATATTCCTTGCCGATATTTAACGCTACTGTGGCCATCGTTGTTACTACTGCAGTTCTTTTTTTTATTCCACAAACAAAACAAATTCAAAGGAAAAGGAATAACAATCTTTTTCAAAGTCTACACAAGGAATAGCAATGTTATATAATTTTTTTACCCTTAAGAAGGACGGGTAACCAATTAGTATTACATATAGGCCTAAATGGGCAAGGTTGTTTAATGTTTATTAATAAAAGCAGCAGAAACTGTACTCCCCAAAAACAAAACTCTGGATACTTCCCTGGCTGGATGTTATATTTTTGAGTTTCAACCCGAGGTTCCCTGAATCCAAAAATAGTGTTTTCAGAAACATGTCCGTATGTATGTGTCTCTTGTGTATTTCTGTGGACAGTTTAGCTCAAGAATGAAAAATCATACGGAAACAAAATTTTATATTTGGATTAGGAACCTTCTGAGGATATGACACTAAGATTGGCGACGACTTTCTCTTACTTTTAATATAATTTTATATGAAGAAAATTTCGTTATTCACGATTTTCTTTAAATTTTGTACATGAGGTGATTATATTAAGAGTTAAAACTTTTATTTGAAACATTCTTTTTTTTTTCGCAAAAATTCTCTGAAGGATAGTTGTAAGCCACCCCACTGTTTGTAGAAACTCAATCTTGCTTGGTGAACAATAAAGCTTTGCAACAGATTGAAACAACTGAATACGCGTTCTTTGCAATACGGCCTCTTATTCTACAAGGTGGGCCAAAAGTCACGCACCATAGGGATTATACTATTTTGTGATTATGTTTTCAATATGAGAACATTTCAAATCAAAACACGTCTGTAAACGGTCGCCCATGTTCCGTAGAACGTTGGACACCAAATTTGGCGTGACAGCACGGCACTCTGCTATTCGCTCTCGAAGATGGTTTTCATCCCTGATCTACACCTCGTACACTTTTGCCTTTAGGTACCCCCATATCGCAAAATCAATTGGATTTAAATCAGGAGATCGAGGAGCCCACTCTACTCGTCCTCTACGATCAATTCACTGTAAAACAAATTATATCTCTATGGTGCGTGACTTTTGGTCCACCCTGTATATTAGAGTGTAAAGGTGCATTGCCCATGCTTAGGACAAAAGAAAATTACATGAGTGCATTGATCAGATTGTATTTGGGTCACGTGTCCTTCGAGGATGCGATGCGATGTAGTAACGACATTCTCTTCACTTTTACAACCAATTTACATGAAGAGAATAGAGTAAACCTGCCAAATATGGGCCCCGGCTTAATATGGGCCCCTATGATATTCGGCGTGATTCGTATTGCCATCTTCAAATTAAAGTCAGATATCCTTCAACACGACTCAAACAGTGTCACGGTGTGTTTAGTCTGTGTGAGAACCTACCGCGAGAGCTCACACATCATCATTTTTAATTTCGTTGGTTTTGAAGTTTTTGCAGCGTTTGACGTCACTCCATATTATTCATCAGAGGTAAGATATATTAATATTTAAGTTAGTATTTCTTAAGAAGCTGTAACTGAGGTATAGAAACATTATAATACATAAAGATTTCAGACTCAAGTTGCTTGTAGAAAAATGGATGACCGCTGTACATTATACCTGCCTTTTATGGGCCAGGGGCCCATATTAGGAAGGTCATCCATTGTAAACCCAAGTAAGTGAAATAGATCCATTCTGACTGTACACAAAATTCAGTCCAAGTGAATTTCATTTGTGAGAAATGCCTGAATGGCTAAAGAAAGCATTAGCAATATTGTGTCTTAATTTTTAATAATTTTTTGTAGGGGCCCATAATAGGACATATACCTTCCTAATATGGGCCCCTCTTACTATTTAAATAATCTATTATATTTGCAATTACTGTGTAACAAAAACTCTTTTTTTGGTCTCATCATCTATAATAATTGCTATTGAATACATTTGGTGCTTTATAAAGTCTTGAAAAAATTATGAACCGGAAATATCAGCAACTTAAAAAAAGGGGCCCATATTTGGCTGGTTTCCTCTAACATTGTAATATATTATTATACTAAGATATAAAACTTTTATTCGGACATAGGAAGTCTTGTGATTCACATAAGATATTAATCAAAATATCCCAGCGAAATTCAAAGCGTTGTTGTTTCTCACTAATCATTTCTGCTTTTCTCCTTTCAGATAATTGGATTAAGAAGATCGGTAATGCAGTTGGTCGATTTTGGTAAATATTATTGACTAGCTTAAAAGACCCGGCGTCACCCGGGTTTTGTATTTCGTAATTGGAAATTAGCTTATGAAGGATTTTCAATTTTAAATTCTAGGTCCTTATATAGGCATTTATAATTTGAAATAGGAAGAACGACTTATTACACTCAAACTATTCCCTCAGAAAACGCTTGATATAGTTTTTTATGGCTCATAGAGGATCTAGAATGTTGCATCCCATCGCTTGTACAGTGCACAGCAAGCCTGGTAGAGGTTTAAATAAGAAGAAACAGAAATTCCTGTAACATAAAATTGTAATATCGAGGCGGGAAATTTCCCACTCTTATGTTACCATAAAGCATTATCACTTTCATACTTTTCTCTCCAAAAACCTGCGATATAATATAATAATATACACATTACCATACCTCGTTTTGTTTTCTCTATGTCCAGGGTAGAGAAAGTTATGTGATTCCATTATTTTAGTGGATTTCATTCTGTAATATTTATTTATAACATGAATTATTTTGATAACTTCTCTTATTTATCAAAAGTGCATTTCAATTGTTTTTTCCAAGTCCACCTGATACCATTTGGCAACAATATATTCTGTGATTTGGAATTGATAATTCTATGTAAAAAGGGATTAAGTATTTTCAAAAACATTTAATTTTTGGCATTTAGAATCAGAATTTTTCAAAATCCTTTCTTAGTGAACACCTACATTATGAAACGAAGGTACTGTCAAAATTCCAAGTCTCTACCTGTTATAGTTTAGGCTGTACGTTGATTCCTGTCATTCAGTCAATCAGTCAGTCAGTCATTCATTCAGTCAGTCAGGACAAAGCCTTTTATATATATAGAGATTTATTTTACCATATTTTAGTACTACTCGTGTTCGTGCTGGGAACTGATTTCTTTTTTAGACAACATAAAATTAAAATATCAGGAATGTATTTTTCTGTGTTATTTACTCGCGAATTTTACGAGCAATGGCGATTACGTTGAGAAATAGAGTAAAGTACGGTATCTTGTAAATAAAGTCTTATGTTGATATTTTTCGCTATTATTTAGGTATGCCAAATCGTTCAATACTTTCTGGACGACCCTCCTATATGAAATTACTTGTAAACTGATGATTTTAAAGGCAAAATGTATGATGTGATTGCAGCTTTTATACTATAGCTTTTTTCGTTACCATTAGCAATATCTGCTCTGGAAAAGTAATCTGAAAATGTCTGCAATCGAGTTCTGGAGCTATAGGAACAGAACACGACGGTACTAGTTAGCAACGTCCTTGAGAAATCTTACTTTAGCTCTCAACATAAAAAAGGCAGAAAAACAAATTAGTAACAATCGTAATACAGTTTTCATCTTTACCGACTTCTTCACCTGCTCCATCAGAATTCCTACCTGCTGAAGGTCGGCATTTAAACCACAAATCACGATGAGCGGCAAACACAAGCAGGGACAAAAAAAATGGAGTGTTTAGAGAAGAATAAAAAGGGGTTCACTGTTTCACACATTCACACGCACAGAAAATACTGGAACACATGCACCTCACACGCCCTCCAGGTATATCACGTACTTCAACCATATCTGAGTTCCCGGCCAACTCCTTATCTGGACATACTTCCTTTATCTATTATCAGCTTGATAGTAACTGTGGCGCTCTTAATCTATACTTCGATTTTTTATCAAATCCTATTTATACTGCATGGTGGGGGAGCAATAATTATAACTAGACTTCGGATTTTAGGTAAAAACCTATTTTAATCCTTAAGTGATATATGGACGAAAACTTTTATATGATAAAACTTGTATGTCATAAGTGACTACCTAAAACTGATACTTTTATAGGACCTAAAACAGCCTATTTTTACGTTAGAGCCTAATATTGCCTTCTTGCTTGTTTTTCCTCTAAAGTTCAAAATAAGTTATTTTTTGTTATACATTCTAGCATTTATTTTCAGTTCGTACTAAATTTTTAGCTCGGAATGTGCAGTACATGACACATTTGTGACGTGGTTAAATAGTAAGGAAGGTTTCGTCTTCAGTAGAAAAATTCCTTGGAATTCCCAACAATATGTAACAAAAAAATAGTTTTCTGAATCACTGAGGGATACAAGGGGTTGAATATGCTAGCGTGCGTAGCTTCTGGGCGCAGAGATTAGGTTTTCACTGTTATGGTAGTAATACAGGCCCTACAGTACTAGGGTCTATATAATTCTGTGTACCATAGGCCTATATCTGTGTCATGATTACTGATTAATGGTGACTTCAATAAATATAATATTCTGCATTGGAATTGAGATATTTCATAAAATTGGCAACTTAACGATTTATAAGAGACTATTTTACGATTTTTAGAACCTATTTTCCAATTTTAGAGCCTATTTTAGGAACCTAAGGCAGCATTTTTAGCGACCTAAAAGTCCGAAGTCTAATTATAACATATAACATGCAACAAACTCCGTGGAACGATAGGCCTTTTTTAATTTATTTTTTATTGGCCAATATGAAATTACCCAGCGTCCCTGAGCCTTAGGTTGTACCCCTAGACAAACTACAAATTTTAAATTTATAATTAATATGATAATATTATAGGAGAAAAATTCCTTTTACACTGGGATTTGAACCCAGGACCTTTGGCTATCCGTGTCAAACCTCTACCAACTGAGCTAAGCTAGAGTTCACTTTACAGTGCTAGATGGAACCTCTCTCCTATGATTGATTGCCCTTAATGGTCTACCTCCCTGGCGCTGTGAAGTGAACTCTTGCTTAGCTCTGGGAGCTTTGGTACGGATAGCCAAAAGTACTGGGTTCAGATCCCAGTGTCAGAGGAATTTTTCTCCTATAATATTATCATTGTAATGTTCAACAGAGACGGCGATCTTTGGTTCATGAATGCACATGCATATATCTATTTACAATTAGTTTGTACAATTATTAATTAAATGTTACTTTTTTCTTGTCTGTGAATTGTTTCTTGCGTCCTTTGTCACAAACGCAATTACAGTCCTTAATATTCAAAAACTAGTGAGAAGACATAAAATGTTGACAGATGCGTTGTTTAGGATCATGGCCAGCACGATCGTCCGATTTAACGCCACTGGACTTCTTCCTCTGAGTGTATGTGAAGAGTATCGTGTAAGGGAAGAATTACTTTTGCAGTTGTTCTAATGAAATAAATGAGTTTGTGTAACTTCTTTTTCCTGTCTGCTCATTCATTTGGCTCCTAAACAACGCATATGCAGACACTGGTTGATATGACAAAAAATTATCCTCTTGGGGAGCCCTATCTTTTCACAAAGTTTGTTTCAGATGTCCTGAATCACCCAAAAAGGTTCAAATTACCCGTTAAATCAGACTATGAAACAGTCTCATGAAATTCTCTACTCTAATCACAGACCTGCAATTTTCTCGTTTCTCGCTTCACATTCCAGCACAGAGTAGGCCTACTGATTCAATTGTCTCAGGATTATGCAGCTGGCCCGCGTTCGAATCCTGGTCGGGACAAGTTATCTAGGCCGGGTTTTTTTCCCCCTGTGAGACACTTTAGGATAACTTTAGGCCCTTGTGGTCCCCGATATCATCTGGGCGTCAATATCATCTTCATTCCACCCTCACCTTATTCAGAGTGTATGTACGTGTGAATGGTTCTCGTCCTATGTGTTCGTGTTGTCTCGGAGGTGGCCCCGGTATTAGGCTGATCACTCACATGGAGAGGCCTTTCATGTCTTTGTTCAAAAAGGTATGTATGTGATCCATAGATAATCCCTCTCCCGACAGGTCGCGGATATGTAAGGCCCGGGCGGCGTGGGTCGTTTAAAATGACCCTAAAAGGAGAGGTAAAACTAAGGCAAAGAACAAGAATGGTCAGAAATACAATATTTATTAAGCCTCTGTAACAATAACAAATCTTAATTAAAGAAACATAGAACTGAATTAATTCATCATGATTGAGTTAACAAAATGAATCAACTCTGTTAATAAAATATTGTATCGCTTATTCTAAATGTTCAAATTAGTTTCCGAACCAAAATCAACAAAATTATTTTATCAAATGAAGGAATCAAATAAGCGAATGAAGTTAAGGAAGCTAATTAACGGATAATTTTTAAGCGAATTGATTTTCCTGAATAAATCGGATTTCCCTTGCTGGTTCAGTTCTGATTCACATGGTAGTGTATACGAACCAGACTGTACGTGCCGCCATGTGCACCTGCTGCAGGACTTCCGATCCCGAGGATGAAGAGCAAAAACAAGGCTCTTCATTTTCCATTTCAATGAATATCCTCACAGGCAATGCTTAACAAGATCATAATTCCTGTTTTCTGTTATTATACTTCAGTCTTGAATTTTCATTCCTGCGTTAATAGCAACATAGCCTACATAGTAAATCCCTCAGGCTTTACCAAGAGTCTCCAAATTAACATACCATGAGGTTCTGGTACTACGTAGCGAGTGTTGGTGAAATGAAGGGAGATGCGGGAGATCCCCGAGAAAAATCCTGTCACGGTTTTGTCAACACCATGAATGACACGCCCGCCTGCTCCGGGATACGAAACCAAGACCACTTGCATGATGGCCCTCGCGCTAAGTTTGAGCCATCGCTAAGTATAACATACAAGGGAAACACTTTCTTTCCTTAAAAATGTATTATGATTTACCTGCAGAAATCTTCGAAACGTTTCCTGCTAACGCCAACATTTTTAAAAGTACATTGAATAGGGTATATGATAATGTATTTTTTTCTATAATATTCTCAGTATGCAATTTTTATATGTTATAGTTTTAAATAGAAATATTTTTCTTTTAATTATCAGGTATGTGGATAGCTGTTGTGATATTTAATGTGTAAGTGTACCGGGTATGTATAGTGTGTCATTTTTGTATATATGTATGGCTGGTATTTATTTAATGTGTAATGTATATGTATTTAATGTGATATTTAATGTGTAATGTCATTTATGTATATATGTATGGCTGGTATTTATTGCATCACTGCCACCGGGTTGTTGACCCACTTGCAGTGCAAGAAAATAAATAATAAAAATATATATTTATAATCACGTGTCAACTTGCCATAAGGAATATTATGCTCATTCGGGCTTGAAATAAATAAGAATTTCACAGCAGAAATACTTCGATTCAAAGCAGAGCATAGTCAAATGTAGATGAAGAGTTTAACGAAATTAATTAATTAGCGATTTAATTAAAGGTTTGCTTTATACCTTTCTCTTTCCTGCATAATGATATACTCTAATTCCAATTCCTCGCACTAGTTAAGACTTCTGCAAAAAATGAGATCGTTTCTGCTCAGCTTCGCAGAGTGTCTATTGTTCCAAATTTTCCACTCGATTACACAACAAACATGAGAAGTTCAAACGAACACTGACAATCCATCATAACTTTCTCTTTCATTAGTCTGGCAATGCACTTTACCGGAAGTTGTCGCTTTCAAAAGGAATGATATGACTTAATGTTATTCAACATGCCCGCATTTTCACCGAGTTTTTTTAATAATCGTGCATATTGCCGTGAGATGTGGAACTCTATTTTTCCCACGATCACAATAATGTTGTTTACATTCAGGATGTGGTAAATAAACAATCCTTTTTAATGCAGTCGCTCTAAAATTACAGGAAGTGCATAACAAAACCTCTAAATAATAGCCAAGGTTACATTTGCAACACATTCAAATCAATTACAGTTTTTACACTATTTTCAGTAATGCAATACCACGCGTATACAAAATCGCCAAGCACAAGGAATAAAATTGCCTGGTTTCTATAAGAAATCTACAGGGAACTCAGATAATAATGATAGATAATTATTATTGGAATATTAATTAATTGGAATTATTTCTATTGTGAAAGGAAGGGGAACTAGTTCTCATCCTTGACATAAACCGGCCTTATGGTCTTCCTTTCGACTTTATATAAAGGACATACAGTTTGGCCTATATCTCACTTAATGAACTCTCTTTATTCCAGGGATTTTTGTGAACTGGGCTGTAATATTTTTACTTCCTCTGCCCGTACCATAGGGACGTACCATAGAGGAAGTATTGTGTTCGACCCGAAATTCGAAGTCGAGTTTTTAACATAAATAAGCTATATGTTTTGAGTTACACTGAATCCAAAATTACTATAGTATTTTCAGTAACATGTCTGTGTGTGTGTGTCTGAATAGCACAGCTCGAGAATGAAGAATTGCATAAAAACATAATTTTATATTTGGATTAAGTACTCTAAGATTGGCGATTGTTATTTTTCATGCCACTTTATATGAAGAAAATTTAGTTTCTCGCTATTTTCTCAAAATATATTTGTTTAAAATTGTATCTGAAATGATTTTACGAAGAGGTAAAAACTTTTATTTGAAACTTTTTTTTTCGTAAAAATTCTCTATGACGGGTAGTTTTAGGCTATGCCAAGCCGTACTGTTTATAGTTATACAGTCAGTCTTGTCTTTGCATCAGGCTGAAACAACTGAATATGTACTCCTTGCAATGCGATCTCTTATTGTATAGGCCTATTAGAATGTTAAGGGAGAAAGAAGCATTGCCCATGCTTAGAGTAGGCCCTAACGAAGGTTATTACATCCGATTTTATTTGGATTGGACACCCTTCGGGGATGGTACAAGAAGTGTCATAACGACGTTTTCTTTATTACTTCCTCTGTCCGTACCATAAGTGCTATAGGTAGTACGTATTATATTCAACCCCGAAATTACAAATGGAGTTTTTAACATAAACACACGTTTTGATGTCCCCTTATTCCAAAAATACAATTTTCGGAAACATGTCCGTGTGTGTCTGAACAGCACGAACGAAAAAAAAATTATGAATACAATTTATTTTGTTAGGTACTTTCTGGAGGAAAACTGGTGACTTTTAATGCCTCTTTACATGAAGAAAATTTCGTTTTTCGCGATTTTCTCGAAAACGGCGCTAACGATTTTGTTTAAATTTTCTATATCTGGTGCTTAGTCCCTTTACAAAAAGCTAAAACTTTTATTTGCATGCTTAGGGCAAAGAAGTTGGGTGAGTGCATTAATCAAATTTTATTTGGGTTATGTATCCTTCGGGGATGCGATGGGATGTGGTAATGATATTCTCTTCATTTTTAAAACCAATTTACATAAAGAGAATACCATATATAATACAGTATTATACAAAAAGGCAAAACGTTTATTTAAGCAGAGGAAGTTATGTTTCACATCATATTTTCTTTTACGATTTTATCATGAATAGAACTGTGACGAATAGAATTTAGTTTTTCGTGATTTTCTCGAAAACGGCTTTAACGAGTTAGTTTAAATTTTCTGCATGAATTGTATAGAATGCAAAATATATTACACTTTATGGTATACTGTGTATCATGTTGTAGGCTACAGCTAAAACTTTAATTTGAAACATTTTCCCGATAAATTCTCTGAAGGACAGTAATAAACTACTAATTTTATACACAAACTTGTCTCACACAATGAGACTATGACTGAAACTAAGACAATGCAAACTGCGCACTGCAATACATTCGGGCATTTTACACTGGCTCACACCATTTATTTTACCTGACTACCATAAGTTAGTTCAAAAGGAACAAATGAATGAAAATAAAAAATACTACGTTTAATTCTTCATAGTCCTAAAGAGACTATTTCAAGAAATATTTTCAATGAGAAAATATATAACATGAATTTAAAATGATAATAAAACAGAATCTTCTCTGAAATGAAGAAAAATTCGCAAATGCTGCTAACGCCCTCATCGTCATAACAAATATACACACTAGAAATGGAAGGCCAGTTAATGTAAACAGTTATTTTTTTAATCATTCACAGTTTGTGACATTCTATCATCTGTCTTCACTCTTCTCATTGGAACTGCTACTTACAATATACGTGGTCCACAGAAAAAGTGAGCATCACAATATTCCCACAATGTCTCTTTATCGCTTGACAGTGTTATCACACGTAAACAAGTTTGTTACTCAATGTCAATACATGTAAACATGTTAATATAAAATTCTAAGAGGAAAAATGCAGTTTGATAGTGGTCACAATTTGTTTTAAAAACGCTGAGCAGAAACAAAATAAATAATATTAGTTGCACGTTTCCTAGTGATGTACATTACAGAAAAAACATCCACTGGCAAAATTCAAAATCTATCATGATCTCAAGGCCGTCTTAGAGGGAAATAAAGATATGAAATTCTTCGTTCTCAGAAATTAATACTATGGAGAAATAGGGAGTGCAGGTGTTTACTATAAATCATCGGTTTATAAATGTATGTGTGGAATATAAGCATAGCTGAGTAACGCTGCAATGACTGGTGACCACGAGAGGGAACATCTTCGAAAAGAAGATGGACAAGAACGTAACGACGAAAGAATCAACGAAAGAATCGAGGAATTAATCAGGATCGCATTTGGTGACCACGAGAGGGAACATCTTCGAATGGAAGAGGCACAAGAACGTAACGACGAAAGAATCGAGGAATTAATCAGGATCGCACTCTCTCAAGATGGGATTACTTCCAGTTCACCTCCAAACTGTTCACTTCAAAAAGAAAAGAGACATCTGGAAGATAGAGGTTCCAATAATGATGGTTCAATGGAACCAGCCAGTAAACGCATGAACGTACAGACTTATGATTATTCTGGTAGCAGAGGAATATGTCAACGAGCTGGAACCTCTTCTAATACACCTGCGGGTGGCATTCAAGTGAGGAGTACCTTCAACTCTCCTAATGCTTGCGGGGCTCATAGCAAATGTTCATCTGGAACCTCTTCCAATAAACCTACAGCTAGCACTCAAGTGAGGAATGTCACCGGTTGTCCTAATGCTTCCCGGACTTATAGCACATTTCCACCATGTGAAGACTCCTTCAATGAACCTGCAGCTAGCACTCAAGTGAGGAATGTCTCCGATTGTCCTAATGCTTCCCGGACTCATAGCACATTTCCACCATGTGAAGACTCCTTCAATGAACCTGCAGCTAGCACTCAAGTGAGGAATGTCTCCGATTGTCCTAATGCTTCCCGGACTCATAGCACATTTCCACCATGTGAAGACTCCTTCAATGAACCTGCAGCTAGCACTCAAGTGAGGAATGTCTCCGATTGCCCTAATGCTTCCCGGACTCATAGCACATTTCCACCATATGGAGCATCCTTCATTGAACCTACAGCTAGCACTGAAGTGAGGGATGTTTTCGATTATCCTGATGTGTGGGACACATTTCCAGATGGAGCCTTCTTCTATGAGCCTACAACTAGCACCCAAGTGAGGAATGTATCCGGTTGTCCTAATGCTTCCCGGACTTATAGCACATTTCCACCATGTGAAGACTCCTTCAATGAACCTGCAGCTAGCACTCAAGTGAGGAATGTCTCCGATTGTCCTAATGCTTCCCGGACTCATAGCACATTTCCACCATGTGAAGACTCCTTCAATGAACCTGCAGCTAGCACTCAAGTGAGGAATGTCTCCGATTGTCCTAATGCTTCCCGGACTCATAGCACATTTCCACCATGTGAAGACTCCTTCAATGAACCTGCAGCTAGCACTCAAGTGAGGAATGTCTCCGATTGTCCTAATGCTTCCCGGACTCATAGCACATTTCCACCATGTGAAGACTCCTTCAATGAACCTGCAGCTAGCACTCAAGTGAGGAATGTCTCCGATTGCCCTAATGCTTCCCGGACTCATAGCACATTTCCACCATATGGAGCATCCTTCATTGAACCTACAGCTAGCACTGAAGTGTGGGATGTTTTCGATTATCCTGATGTGTGGGACACATTTCTAGATGGAGCCTTCTTCTATGAGCCTACAACTAGCACCCAAGTGAGGAATGTATCCGGTTGTCCTAATGCTTCCCGGACTCATAGCACATTTCCACCATGTGAAGACTCCTTCAATGAACCTGCAGCTAGCACTCAAGTGAGGAATGTCTCCGATTGCCCTAATGTTTCCTCAGCAACTTCATCCACTCCTATAAAGACACATAGCACTGTCAAGGAATGTCCAATATGCTTAAATGATTTAAAGACACAAGAAATAGCAAGTCCAGGAATCTGTGACCATCAGTTTTGTGTAAATTGTTTAACAACATGGTCCAAAAAGTCAAATACTTGTCCAATAGACCGAGAGGTGTTTACGCAAATATATGTCCAACAGCCTCTGAGCAGCAAAATAGTCAGAATAATTCCAGTTGAAAACGTTCCCACATTTGGCTAATGTTCTTCACCATCGTTAAAATAGTTTCCTTTCTGTCTTACTGTACCTCAAATAAATCATAGTGAACAAATAGGACCATGCAGATTGAATGTCATACAGTGCTAGAGACAGATACGTTCGTTTGAGTGAACGTGAAGAATGGTGTCCGCCTGCTCATTACAAATACAATAAAGTGCATATTTAACTTAAACTATTTATTTCTACTTTCTCTACACGTATCATAGATACTACAGGTAGGGGATGTGTTGTGTTTCACCCTGAAAATCTATGTTAACATAAATAAACGTTTTGAGGTCCCTTCAATCCAAAATAACTATTTTAGGAACATATATGTGGGTGTGAACAACATATCTCGAGAAAGAAAAACAGTACAAAAACTAACTTGTATATCTGGATTAGGTAGCCTACCTTCAGGGGACGTTACATAAAGACTAGCGATTTTCTCTTACTTTTAATACAAATGTACAGGTAGGGGGAAAAAAGCGGACCGACCAAAATATCTCAGTTGCCGATATGAGCCACTGCTCATGCCTAGCGGCATTCACAGGATAGCAGGGAATGTATTGAAATTTGTTCTAGTGTCGGCTGTTGACTTAGTCCATTTCGAAACCCATTAGAAAATGGACACTGGTGTGGACAAGGCTCTGAAATCTGCTACAAGAGTAGGTCCGATTTTTTTCCCTACCAGAGTCGGTCCGCTTTGTTTTCCCTACCTGTACATGATGTTTTTGCGTATTTCTCAAAAACAGCTCTATAATCAGGTGCTTACACCAAGAGCTAACACGTTTACGTGAAACATTTTCTCTCTGAAGGGTAGTTATAAGCCAGAAACTCAGTCTTGCCTGTTGAGAGATAAATCTTTGCATCGAGCTGAAACAACAAAATTCGTAATCCTTGCAATACGGCCTCTCATTCTCTATTGGAATGTGAAGTGAGAAAAGTGTATTGTCCATGCTTTAGGGTAATGAGAGTTAAGAGAGTGGGTTAAATAATATTTTATATGGATTGTGTATCCTTTGGGAATACGATTCGTTTTCAGAACCACTTTCTATGAAGAGAATATAATTTTTTCCCGATTTCTCGGAAACTGTTCTAAAGATTTTGTTCAATTTCCCTACACGAATTCCAAAATGTGCATTATATATTATATTATATGTATTATTATGTGCTATAATACAGCACAATATACTGAAAACCAAATTTTATTCGGGTAGAGGAAATTATGTTTCAAGACAACATTAAGTGAAGGGTTAGCCTCTTCTGAGTATCCGCGAGAAAAAATATTTGTGCAAGGATGAGGAGTGTGTGGAGGCTGTTTAGTATTCCCTTGGCATTATATTGGAAAAATTCTGTGCGCTCAACTGTACTCTTCGTGCAGAGAATACCCAAAACTGCCGATAGCCGCTGAATCATCCACTCTCCCTACCACCTTTGACGGTCTGAATTGGCACAGAATTATAGGCCCATCGCTGCTTGTGCTAAGCACTACAATAGGATTTAGGATGTAAGAAAGATGTATGAAAAAATTGAAAATCGAAAATAATAATTTTATGAGGGGTAGGCATGCTATTAGTAAAAAGCACAAGAATTAAATTCTTCTGGAATTCCATCCCACATAATGTCAAAGGCTGTCAAACGTTGGGACAATTCAATAGAAAAATCAGTAAATTAATTCAGGGTAATGTTATTTAAATTTTTGTTTTTGTCATAAGCTCAAAATTTTTTTTAGGGTGTAATTTATAAAATTATCAATCTAATTTTGTATTCAATTTTCAATTCAATTTTGCATTCAAGATTATCTTGTAACTTAATTGTAATTAATTTAGTTTTAGGTTCAACTGTCTTATATTTAATTATAAGTAAGTGAATTTTTAACTGTAATTTTTTGACTGGCAAAGCGGAAGAGAAGGCCAAATGGCATTAGCTCTGCCAGGATAAATAAACGAATTATCATCATCATCATCATTATTATTATTATTATTATTATTATTATTATTATTATTATTATTATTATTATTATTATTATTATTACAGTTTCGGGTGTCAAAACACGAAACATCCTCTCTTTTGAAGAGAAGGGCCTTTGTTAAAGAATTTCATACAGTGAAAGAAGTGTTCTAGATAAAATTATCAGTTCGTTGCAAGTAATTGCTTCTTCCTCTTATTCTGGTTCTTCTGTTTTTCAACGCTTGGAATCGTAAGAGAGTGAAGGAGCTGTGGAATCTTTACATGCTGCCTAAAGAGGTTTTGTGTGAGGAGTGTGGGCAAGGAATTCTCAGTTAAAAAAGTTCTTCATATACACATATCAGCAACGTTTAAAAGTATATGTTTTATAAAATGTCTAGAATAGGAAATCTATACAATGCATAAAATCAAACACAAAAGTAAAATTTTAACAAAAGAAGAAGAAGAAGAAGAAGAAGAAAGAAGAAGGAAAAAAGTTCCTTATAAATCTAAGGCGCTTTGTAGAATGACAAAAGCAAAGAAGGCGTATTATTTCAAACAAGGTTATTACAAATTCATCTATCAGTACATTAAAAGGTTTTTGTATAATATAACTTTCTAACTTGGGGTATCTGAACTGTTCTGAATTCCGAACAGAATTTCAGATGCAGTGGATTCTGTGTTTCTCGATATAAGTAATCTTTGCCATTTTTTAACATAGCAGTATTAGCCACGTGTTGCAATTCTATTCTGGTCTGACCTATTTACTTTCCCATTTTTTCTTAAAACCTGGAATTAACGAAATCAAAATCACTAGCATATTTGCTAGCCTGACATGTTACACCATCTCCTCGTATATTATGAAACTAAAATATACTATGTTCAAGTAACAATTAAATCAGTGTTACTTCCCATAGGCCTGTAATCTTGTCTTGTTATTAAGTGCCAGTATGGTACTTTATGAGATTGTGTGTGGGGACGAAAAATGTCTGTCCGTCTGTCTGTCCGTCCGTCCGCGTGTCTGTACGCGCCATAACTCAAATACGCTTTTTCGGATTTTCATGAAACTTGGAAAACACATTTACAATGTCAATGGGAAGAACCCTATTGATATTGAACTAAATCGGTTCACCGGTACCAGAGTAATGCCCAATTTAGTGCCTATTTTAATAGATTGTATCGGAATTCCATGAAACTTGGTATACCCATTTATGACGTCCATGAGAAGTGCCCTATTGAATTTGAACCTAATCTGTTGACCGGTACCGGAGTAAACCCCAATTTAGTGTCTACTTTAAAGGCGCAATAACTCAAATACGCTTTATCGGATATTTATGACACTTCGTATACGCATTTATAATGTCCATGGGAAGATGTTTATTGAAATTGGACCAAATCGGTTGACCAGTACCGGAATAATGCCCAATTTAGTGTTTTTATGTTAATATATAAGTAGTCGCGATAACTCAAATATGCTTTATTGGATTTTCCTGAAATTTTGTATACCCATTTAAAATGTACGTGGAAAGACGTCTACTGATATTGGACCAAATCGGTAGACCGGTACCGGAGTAAACCCCAATTTAGTGTATATTTTAAGGACGCGGTAACTCAAATACGCTTTACCGGATTTTTATGAAACTTGGTATACACATTTATAATGTCCATGGGAAGACGTCTATTCACAATGGATAAAATCGGTTGACCTGTTTCGGAGTAATGCTCAATTTAGTGCCTATTTTATGGTAATATACGTATTCGAAAGAATTTATTTAAAAAAATGAAAATCAGTTATCTTGACAACATAGCCTATTGTTTTACTGTGATCTTATAAGGCATTGGAAATTAAAATACAGGTAGCTTTGACAAAAAACACTATTGATTTACATGCGCTTATCCAACTAGACCGTTAAAATGGCCCAGGTGGCCGAGATGGTAGACCTTTCTTCTTCCGTAAGCCCTGCGCTAATGAATAAATCTAGAGCTTAACTTGGAAATCAATTAAAAAAAAAAAAAAAAAACATATTCTGCATATCATAATTGCAGTCATAACTGATTAAACAAAAACATACTGGCACTTTGTTACATCAGTTTACCTGATTTTATTTTATGTTTTAAAAAGTCACAGCGTAGGTACATCATTTTGTGCTGAAAACACATTAAGTACTATAACGTGAAATTAGATCAACGTAATGACAAAAACATGCAGAGGAAGCTTTTGAGTGGTGCTACAAAAAGAAAGGCGGTAGAAAATATATCGGAGCCTCCCGTAAAAATAATTCACGCAGCGATTGAATCGAGTGGTGTCAGTTTAGATATTTTGATCGTTAGTGAAATCGTTCATTTTTTAACCATACCTAACGCACAGAAATAGAAATAGACATAATTTTTAACCACGCTTGATTTCTTTTAAAATCAGCCAGTCCTTAGTCTGGATAAAGTGGGAAGGAAACTGGTATCTCTTTCACTCTCCTGTTTTAACATCGCCAATGGGTTTTGGCATTGAAATTTTGTTGTTGCGGAATTTATCTACGGTGTTATCGTAAAGACGATGTTTCATGCGGATTTTGCCTATGTAAATGCGGAATTTAATCCCGACCATAAAAACAATATCTTTGAAAACCGACTAAAGCCTCTTTATTCACTTAGGTTTTCAGTTACCATGGCAGTGTAATTCCCATTATCAGAGGGCATCTGGAATTCAAATATCTGGGAACAGTAATTACAGACACGAATAATATCAAGGCAGAAATTAAATATAGACTCAAATAAAGAAATGCTTGTTTTAATGCAGTTCAGAAACTCTTATCTTTTCGTCTTCTGTCCAGAAATGTAAAAATAAAGATTTATAAGACTGTTATCTTGCCGGTTTTATTATATGGATGTGAGACATGGCCGCTAACTGATCAGGAAGAATATAGTCTGACGGTGTTCGAAAACAGGGTGCTTAGAAAAATATTTGGGCCCAAGAGGTATGAAAATGGGGA
This sequence comes from Ectobius pallidus, assembly GCA_964059195.1. NCBI lineage: Eukaryota > Metazoa > Arthropoda > Insecta > Blattodea > Ectobiidae > Ectobius > Ectobius pallidus. The sequence goes on from CAXKWD010000008.1 coordinate 105,293,903, forward strand.
CTGGAGAAATTTGCATAACAACGAGCTTCAGGACCTGTACGCTTCACCGGATATAGTAAGGGTAATTAAATCACGAAGGAAGAAATGGGCTGGACATGTTGCACGCATGGGGGAGGAAAGACGTATCTCAAAAGTATTGACTGGGAGACCCGAAGGGAAAAGACCACGGAGAAGACCTAGACGTAGATGGGAGGACAATCTTAGAATGGATTTAAGGGAAGTAGGATTTGAGAGGGTTGATTGGAGTTAGCACAGAATAGGCTTGAATGGCGGACTCAGGTAAGCGCGGCAATGAACCTTCGGGTTCCATAAAATAGATAATATTCCTTTAGGAATTGTCTATTGCAATTGAGTAAGTAAGAATCTGGAAAAGAGTACAAAGACCTTTCCAGCGAAATCCTAATAAGAGTAAATCTACAACAAAAGGACGTATCCTAGGAAACAGCACAATACACACCGGTGAAATTAGTTTTCTTTCTTTGCGAATGAAATTTCACTTCTCCTCTATTATTTGACAAGGTATTGTCCACATTAAAATAACTTTCGACTTCCTCAGTTCATGCAGACACAAGGTGTTTAAACTGATTATATGTAAGGCAGTAAGATTTATCATGTGAGCTGTCACACACAGGATAGTTCTCTGCATGTGTGCAATATGCTGATCATCAATAAAACTTCATCAGAAGAGGTATGAACGCAGTACAACGAAACAAATATCTGACTGCATTGGAGTCAAGGCAACGCGGCTTTGTAGCATAGTCATGATTTCCCATGTAAAAAGCATGAACCCTTAATTAGTCGTTACTCCGATTTGGTCCAAAATAAATAAGCTTTTGTTATGGACGTTATAAATCCGTAGCCTCTACCAAGTTTCATTAAAATCCGATAAAGCTTATTAGAGTTATCACGTGTACACACACACGGACAGACAGACGGACACAATATCCCCCACACAATCTGATAAAGTACCATTCTAGCACTTATGTGACGCTTTTATGCGTCAGTAGCAGTGAAAAGAATAAATTATGTTATTATTCGTTATAGGGCCTGTAGTAATCAATAACATCCATGGCTGGTTTAACTCACCAACTCTCAAACATTCATACATATTTTCCCGCAATAAACTGTTCTGATACCGTACTCGAAATATTGTTATGCCTATTTTTAATCCAATATGGAAGGGATAATTAACACTCATGCTTTTACAAAAGCCTGCAATTAAAATACGTGCAACTGTAACTAACAATAAAATCAATTGGATTTTAGCACGGATACTGTATTAATTAAATGAAGTGCATTTCATTGAAAGAGTCGTACGGTGTAAAACATGCTGAAGGGGATAAAATTGAAGCCGTACGTGGCAGCAATCCCAATGAAAGATAATTCTATGTGCACTTGGTGTGACTGGCACGAAATTTAATTGGTTGTTACTCGGTCCGAACAGTGTGAAAGGTAGAGGATTTATAGTAACTATCCAATTTAGAAAAGAATTAATTTAGTCGCTGCATTAGTTTTCGTTACTATAAAATTATCGCAGTACTGAATTTATATGAATTCTTTCAGGATCGGACTGGGAATGAAATTCAGTTCTGGCTCCATCACCCACACAAATAATCCTTCCATCTAATACTGACGCCATCCTACTGATTTTCATTCGTCACAAAATTATAAAATAAGTGTTTTAAATTATTGTCGATTTACGCTTTCAACCATATTAGCGAGTAATTGCAAGAAAAAATTGTGACTTTCTATACTCACTTACAGTGGCGGACGCAGAATTTTTTTCGGGGGGATTTGAATAGGTAGATAGAATACTAAAAAAATTAATTAACTTACATATATAATTAGTTTATAAAACTTTACATATATAGCCTTTTTTCAAATTTCGGGGGGATATATCCCCCCTATCCCCCCTTGCGTCCGCCACTGCTCACTTAAATACTATTTATACGCATATGTATAATTTCTGGAGTATTGTAACTTCTATCTTTTTATTTTATGCTGAGCAAAATTACCGATAGAGCTAAAAGTGTTTTTATGCTAACACATTTATAGTCAAACCGTGTAGACCTAATGTAATAATGACCAAAACGGCAGGTTCATTGTTTTAGAAATGCAATAAACAACTAGGAAATATTAAAGTATATATTTACATTAAACAACAAGAAAAGATTTTAACAGTGGACTCTTTTATCGCTTCTTTATTAATTATATTAAAACTCCGTGGCGCTACATTCCTGGAGGGACTTGGCCTACCACCCGACCGCTGCGTCATCTCCCGTAGGCAGATGGCAGGATTGGGGGGCATGTGGTCAGCATGCCGACACCCACGGCCGTTAATAGTGGTTTTCATGACCGGAGCCGCTACTTCTCTATCAAGTAGCTCCTCAATTTGGAATCACGAGGCTGAGTGCACCCCTACCAGACCTCCCTACCTCAGAAAAATCCGAGGAGGTACCGGGAATCGAACCCGGGCCGACGGATCTGTAGTCAGCGACGCTAACCACAAGACCACGCCGGCGGACATTAATTATATTAAGGTTGTCTATATTTTCTTTTTCATTGGTCATCATCATAAAAGATTCAAATTTCTGCATCTCAACCTGTATGCACAGCTGTCAGCCTTCTGGGTATTTTTCAACTCCTAAAAAATAATCGGCGCCTTTCAATGAAAAATATGAGGGGGTGCACCACGTTTGCGCGAATTCCGTCCGACCCTGGATTATTTTACCTTTTAACTACCGTGGCTATAATCGTTTGTGACACGAGGATCTGCACGTTTTAACAAAGAGCATAACTTTACTTGTGTTTTCTAAGTGTCCACTGTATGTGGGCACACTTAAGCAGATTTTCCTAGCGGTCAAAGCAGTTAAAATATTAAGAAAAACGCACATCCTCAGAAAGGTATTAGTCTGCGAATCTTTGATATTATGGCACACATACTAATAATTTGACCACTTGACCACTGTAGAAATGCAAAACGAAAAGAGAAAAGAAATTAAGAAAGAAGGAAAGAACGAGAAAAAGAGCATAAAGAATAAAAGTAAGACTGAAAGAGGGAGAATAAAAGTAAGACTGAAAGAGGGAGAATAAAAGTAAGAAAGTAAGAAAGAAAGAATAAAGGAAAAGAAAGAAAGAAAAAATAAAGGAAAAGAAAGAAAAAGAAAGGAAAAGAGAGAGAAAAGCAGAAAAGGCACTTAATTTTGCTACATTCGAAAGAGACAGAATAAAAGTAAGAAAGAAAGAAAGAAAGAAAGAAAGAAAGAGAGAAAGAAAAAATAATTGTAAAGAAAGAAAAAATAAAGGAAAAGAAAGAAAAAAGAAAGGAAAAGAGAGAGAAAAGCAGAAAAGGCACTTAATTTTGCTACATACGAAAGAGACAATAAAAGTAAGAAAGAAAGAAAGAAAGAAATAAAGAAAGAAAGAAAGTAAAAAGAAAAAGAAAGAAAGAAAGAAAGAAAGAAAGAAAGAAAGAAAAGAGAGAGAGAGAAAAGTAGAAAAGGCACTTAATTTTGCTAGATTTGAGGCTGAATTCCCCGCTGTACGTAACCAAATTACAGCAAATTATTACTGGACACGGTAGTTTCGACATGCAGGTCAGAAACATTGTATTGTAATGGCTAAGAGGGCAGGGCCCATTAAAAGCAAGCAGTAATTTCGTGCCCGTTAGGTAATATAATAGACTGCATACATGGAATCAATCTGACACTCCATCAGCTAGTTGCTACAGCCCGCCTTGTCAGTCAAACGCCACCACCAGACAACTGCAGACCATATTGTATGAGATACAGCACAAGCCAAACTGAAAAAGATGAAGCTACGTTATGCATGATGTATCATACCTGTCAAACAGGGGTAGTAAAAGTGACAACTTGTCTGTTTAAGTGGTGAGGTTTGAAAATAAGTATCTGAACAAATCTAATTAGCCTATACCAAACAGGAATAAGTGTAAGTGATGTATGACAGACCTTTTTTATTTTAGAATTCCCTCTTCGTGCAACCGTAACAGTAGGCCTACTATAAATCAATTCTTGAATTTATTTGGTTTTCTGAGAAATAAATTTAATTTGCTTTATTGTGAATTAATTATTTTTAAATATTTTATTTGAATTATGATGAATATTGTGAACGCTATTTTGAATGAAGAATGTTTAAAATAGCGTATTTAAATCGTTTCAAAGAAACAACCAAACTGATATCTTCACTAAGAATTTAAAATTTGCACTCAGAAAAATGCGCAATGGCGATTGTGTCATCTGCAATAAATACAAATAATATTCTGTACTTGGATTTTAAGATTATTGGCTTACAACGGTTCTCAATTAAAAAACCCTAAAACACCCGAAAAAATGAATGTGGCTTTCAAATTACAGAAAACATCTACTGCCAACGGTAAAATTTGAGGTGTACGAAAACAGGTAACCCGCTAATAATCGAAACTCGTCAAAGTCTCAGGCCTATAACAAAAATACTTTCCGAACAGAGGGTAAATTCAAATATCTTGTCCCCCTACGTGTAGGCAAGTTACCACAAATTCATGATGTAAGTACTGTGATAAAGGTGTGTAAAATTCTACAAGGCGGAAAGAGAAATTTTCAAGATAGTTCATGTTTAAAAAACGTTTTTTTAAGTCTACAATTACCAATGACTGTAATGTTACTTTCATGTTACCACAAATGCTCAATTATTAGTTCTAGCTAGCGGTTAAAGCGAAGTAATGAGTAACGAAAAGGTGTCTAACATCGTTGTGGGAATGTGGTTACAAATTGTGGGAATTTACCTATCGCAAGTGATGGGAGTTATTAACTGAACCTGATTTTGAGAAAACTTAAACCTAAAAAATCTCAATGAAGCACATTGAAACAGGATACAAAATTGTACAATTAATAAAAAGTTAAATGAAGGAAACATTGCTGTTACAAAACAAAATATATTGGCCTATGCTGTTTTTAAGCTTCGCCAAAAAAATTCCAATTACAACTAAACAAATATATAGTACCAGAAATCCTCTCTGGACAAGGAGCACAGATCTACTGCAAAGTAAGCCTATTATGATAAAATTAAATTCTTTGTACGGGTATACAATCCAAGATTTAAATAGGCTGTTTCTGTGTAATTACTAATTATAGAGATGGTGATGTAGTTAGCTATGCACTGAGCTACACATTGGAAATTCGTGGGTACGACCGCCAATTGTGACTGCTATTTTTCAACTATTTCAGCCCTGGGATCAAATCAGCCTGACAGAAATGAGTATTAGGAGCAATCTGGGAGTAAAAACAATAATTTCTTAAGATCTTCCCATTTCCATGTTCAGATGGTTTAAAAATTTGGCAGACCCAACCTCTAAAGACCCTACAGGTCTCCCAAGGCCCAAAATGGAGAGCACATTACGTTTGCTTCTGTAACTGTAAGAAACCAAATATTAGGTAAGTCATGAAAAAAAGTCAAGAAATCAGAATAAAATATATACATCGTTGGGTAATAGGTAGGTAATAACCTGCAACGGTCTACTGGCCCTGAGGGTTGAAGTCAAAGCATAGATCTTTAATATATGAGTATATTCTTAGAAAGAAAACAAGGGGAAAAATTAAAGAATTTCAGCATTTTGGATCCTATTAAATAGCGACCTATCTTTCCTTCTTTATTATGGGTATTTTGTGATGGTCAATACTCGTTTTACTCTTCATAAACTTCCTACAACAATAGGAAAGTATGTTATACAGTTACCCTATTCCAGAGAAGTGGACTAAGTCATACGAGGAATAAAAACGGAATTGGAATGATATTTTCACTGTATTATTTTTATTCCATTTATCATGGTTCATCACTGCGGTTAGAGAGCACACAACTGTGTAATAACGGCGTATTTTTTCGTCTCTTAACGGAACTGTCGTGAGAAAATGGCGTATCTAATGACTCGATTGGATTCGATTTCTCATACATGAGTCATGATGACTAAATAATAGGTTTCCGCATGAGAGATACAGAAGTTTTGCTAATTAGGTCTATTTGATCGTTGATTTTAGTTAAAAAAACAGAAATCTCTTCAATAAATTTCTACTTCTTGAAAAATTGAGACTTATTTATATTTTCTCATTTGTTTTTACTGAGGAACATAAAACTATTATATTCGTTAATTTAATATGAATTCGAGAAATGCAAATAAGAATTAACTAACTGGAAAATTACTGAAGTTCAGTGCATGAGAGATACAGAAGTTTTGCCAATTAGGTCTATTTGATCGTTGATTTTAGTTAAAAAAACAGAAATCTCTTCAATAAATTTCTACTTCTCGAAAAATTGAGACATTTATATTTTCTCATTTGTTTTTACTGAGGAATATAAAACTATTATATTCGTTAATTTAATATGAATTCGAGAAATGCAAATAAAAATTAACTAACTGGAAAATTACTGAGGTTCAGTGCATGAGAGATACAGAAGTTTTGCTAATTAGGTCTATTTGATCGTTGATTTTAGTTAAAAAACAGAAATCTCTTCAATAAATGTCTACTTCTCGAAAAAATTGAGAATTATTTATATTTTCTCATTTGTTTTTACTGAGGAACATAAAACTATTATATTCGTTAATTTAATATGAATTCGAGAAATGCAAATAGGAATTAACTAACTGGAAAATTACTGAAGTTCAGAGCATAAGGCTTAATGAAGAACGCAAGTTCCCTGACTGGATACTATAGGCTTATAATAATTCTCTTGGCTATTGCACATACCTCACACCAAAAACAGTTTCTACTGTTTGTGAAATTCACAACGAAATTAAATAAACTTCCTCCAGTTCCGGATTCCTTCAGATATATATAAGACATCTCTTGCAATCTACAAGGTAGGAGAACTTGTAACTCCTGTTTCATGACAGCTAACTCGCTACAAGTACTGAGACCCGTAACGTATTGTGAAAAGTGGAAGCCCACTGCACTCTAAGCCGATTTTCAACGAATCTACTGTAGACTTTGTCATGTTTTACATACTTTGTATGTATGACAGTCTCGCATAATATATTATAAGTTTATTCAAATAGGTAAATACAGGCAATGGAAGGAAAACTGCATTACGACGAGCTTCATGACATGTACTCTTCACCCGATATAGTAAGGGTAATTAAATCACGGAGGATGAAATGGGCTAGACATGTTGCACGCATGGGGGAGGAAAGACATCTCAAAAATACTGACTGGGAGACCCGAGGAAAGACGTATCTCAAAAGTATTGATTGGAAGACCCGAGGAAAGACATATCTCAAAAGTATTGATTGGGAGACCCGAAGGGAAAAGATCATCTGGAAGACCTATACGTAGGTGGGAGGACAATATGAGGATATATTTAAGGGAAGTAGAATTTGCGAGGGATGATTGGATGGAGTTAGCACAGAATAGGGTTGAATGGCGGATTCAGGTAAGCTTGGCAATGAACCTTCGGGTTCCGTAAAATAGATACTATTCCTTTAGCTTGCTGAGGAATTGTCTATTGCCATTGAATAAGTAAGTAATCAACATATTTTCTGTTGATTAGAAACTAACTACACGTTATCTAAGACAAATAATATAGAATAATCTGTACTTGCTTGCGACATCTTGAGAACGTTTCTGAAACTGTTTCGCTCAAATTTGCCTTTCCAAGCTATATTAAACAGAACTTCTAACATACGACTGGAAAAAATTCCTTCTTGTTTTATTAAAAATTCCGTTCTATTCTGAACAAGGTTTATTTATTTATTTTATGCATTAATACTTATTGGCCCCTGTCCTGGATTTCTATCAGAGGCCTCTATATGCACTACACAATTTGTACATTTTAATTTATAATTACATAGGTTTCTAAATTATTTATAACTTAATCTGAAGAATATATGTATATAAAGAAAGAGAGAGAGAGAAAGTTTAATTATTTAAGAAGAAACAAAAAACAAAAACAATGATAACTTAATAATTAACTACATTAACTACAGTAACAGGGTTTAACTATTTAAAGAATGAAAATCCACAGAACAAGTGGTTTGGAAGAGACTGTCTGTCGTCTATAATTAACACATTCAAATCTCTAGGCCAATCAATTTTAATACTTTCATAATATTCTCAATTTTAATTAGTTTGTTTTGGGTGAAGGGGGGGGAGGGGTTCGTCAACTCAAAAAGGCAATTGCTGCGTTGGGGTTAATGATTGCCAACACAGAACTTCTTGAAAATGTATGAATTAGTGCTGTCACGGCATACAGCCATCAACGGTACTGATCTAAATTTAGTACACCTTCTTGTCTCATTTCTTGTAAGCGATCAACTGGTAACACATTCTCTCTCCTAAATGTGAAATGTTTTAAGGCGTAATACGCATATACACGAAATTAGTTATAGTGAAAAAATATGGTATTAATTCTACAGAGAATAAACTTTCAAGAAGTTGATAATAAACAGTTATAGGACTTCAATTATGTTTAACATTTTTCTAATAAACACTCCTCCGTGGCGCTACATCCCTGAAGGGACTTGGACTACCACCCGACGGCTGCATCATCTACCATAGGCAGATGTCAGGATTGGGGGGTGGTCAGCACGCCAACACCCAAGGCCGTTAATGGTGGTTTCTATGATCGGAGTCGCTACTTCTCTATTAAGTAGCTCCTCAATTTCATTCACGAGGCTGAGTGCACCCCGTTCCAGACCTCCCTACCTCAGAAAAATCCGAGGAGGTATCGCGGATCGAATCCGGGCCGACGGGTCTATAGTCAGCAACGCTAACCACAAGACCACGCCGGCGGTCTCTATTAAACAGATACAAAATAATTTTTAGTGGATGTTTGATTCCTTATCCCCAATTTCACGAACTTGAGATGGCATGTCCTTACACTGGAATAAGCAAAGTTTTTCTTACATTAAATAAGTAACGAAAGTCAATACCATCTGTAAGATAATATTAATGACACCAGTCTATTTTGAGAACCGCCATGGCTAATACCGCTTATACTCAATAAGGTATTTTGAATTGTTCCCCGCAATAACCTCAGAGAGATTATATTCACAGACTCAGTCTTCCAATCTTGTCAGCTGCAGCCCGTCTTAATTAGGCTAATTATTCCAATCTCAATCAGTAGTTACTCACTGAATTCGACGACTCTGTGTGCTTTCATTAAATTGAATCAGCTGCTTTTTACAATTAATTCCGACAATCTCGTCCCTTCAGACAATCGTTTACTTAGCAACAGATATTTTAATATTCCAAGCGAATACGAAAATTCTGATCAGAACTTAAATGTTTGTAGGCCGGAGGAAGAGATCAAAGTGTGTATGTGAGTATGTGAATAGCACACACACGTATAAGTGTATACACACAAGCGCATAGTTTACCCGTACTTTAAGAGGCTATAACATAATATGTTTTAACTGTTATTTTCACCGTAAACTTCAGATATAGGCCTACAACATAATCATTACAATATTCCCGACCACAATACTAATAAAATATTCTCGGAATATCGGAATATTTCGGAATATATGAATATTACATGTATCTGAATATGGCAAAATAGTGTGTTGCCAACAGTATCGAATATGTAGCTTACAATCTATTTCACATGGGTTATTTCTCGTGTATTTATTATATTTGATAGTCTGTTTTAGCATATTGTTATTAAAACCAATACGCTTTGATCTTCTATTGCGGATTCCACAAATCGTTCCACAAAAAAACGCTATACGATTCGAATTCTTAAAAATTACTTACATATTGAACTAAGTTATATAAATTAGTGAGGTGCAAAATGGAAAACAAGGTTGTGGATGAAATTATAATAATTTTCCTGCTTCTTTTTACATGTTGAAATTGCAATTTAATGTTTTCAAAAGTGGTATATTAATGTATTTGTTTCTGATACTGAGCATTAATTTGAGAAAATAATATAACTTAATTTATGCACACATAAGTCAATATGCATGCAAGCTAAGAAATGAAAAGGCAGATAACAGAAAGATAAAGAGACTCTAAATGATTTAAATATACACAAATATGGGCGTGTGAAAGAAAGATGGAAAAAGGAAAAAAACGTTGAAAGAAGGAAGAGTAAACAAACAGAATATAATATTAGCATGTAATACAGTGAATTTTTTAAAATATGATTTTTCATAAACTTCCAAGCTCTATTAATCACTATAGTCTTAAGGAATATGGGTGTGTGGTTTGAATTTACACATTTGTAGATAACGGCAACTGACTGATAGAGCTAATAGGCATACTTATCAGAAGGTATACCTTATCTGTATTCTCTTATTGCTGATAAACAGTTCTGATAAAGTATACCGTTTATGAAGGGACTGTGCAGACTGCAAAAAATCCAATTTCGAAGGGACCGGAGTAGAACAACATTTTATTTCCCTCTCGACACTTTAACGAGTCTTGCAGATTTTACGTCGTTTTATGAGAAATTTACGGTTCGCGTAGTCAATACAAACGTGCCTGATCGAGTCGGTAGAGCACTTGAAGTGCTTCAATAATGACGAGAGCAGTTTATTGCAAAGGAACGAATTCGCTATACTACCGTCCAGGAAATAAATATTTAACGACGAAGTAGACAACAGTAGTTATCCACATTGTAAAGAAATATAAATTATTGAGACGTCAGATTTTATGTTTTATTTCCTTGCAAAAGAGCGAAAAGATGTTATAAGAACGAGGTCAATTACCTTTCATGTATCTTCTGTTCTCATCTCTTCAATTTAGCGGAACAGGAAATTGATATGAAAACGAATAAGAAAGATATAAATGAGTGGTACTTGACCAGTTATTACGTAAGAAATTGTGTCATTTTTTGGACTTCCGGAGTATACGGCCTATCTTACTCTACTTCGATATTTTTCTTTGGATCTCAGTAACACTATAGTTCAGGGGTGGCCACAACGAGGCTCGCGAGCCGCATGCGGCTCTTGAAATCACGCTAAGAGTAAAAATATGATATAGATTTTTAAAATTATATAGTTAATATAATTTAATGAAAACATATTACGAGAAAGTGAAAATCTTATTTCTGATTCAGCGCAGAGTGTATTTAGTTTTCAGAGCAAATTAAGACTCTTTCGGAAAGACCTAGAGACTAAAACATTCGCTCATTTCAAATGTTCGAAGAAAATTACTGAAAGCCTTCCTGAAGATTGTTTGTGTAAAATGGCTGGTCTTGCTAAAGAAATCAATGGAAGATTTAATAATTTGAGAACACTTAAACCTTCATTTTCATTCCTGGAAAATCCTTTGGCTGTTGATGTTGTGGGCGATGGCTGTCCTGTTTCATCATTACAAAGGATACAGTTGGAGTAGAGATGGAGCTACTGAAACTGCAAGAGGATGAAGGACTAAAAGGACTTAAACGACTTTCGGCCATAGAATTTTGGAAGAAAGTTTCAGAAGAAAAACACCTACTAACAAAAGAGTGTTCTAAAAGACTTATCTCAATGTTTGGGACTACTTATGTGTGTGAATCTCTGTACTGAACGCTTAAGTTCATTAAATCTAAATTTGATGAACATTTAAGTGACCTCGTGCGAACTGCGCTTACCAATTATCAGTCAGATTTCAAACAGCTAACAGCAAAAATGAACACTCGAAAAAGCACTTCTCAAAAGTAAAATATTACTTCTTGTTGTGTAATTGAACATAATGTTTATGTGTACAGTAAAAACAATGTGGTTCGCTTCGAACAGCTTCAAAAATTTACGGCTCCCAAAGTTAAGATTAGTGGCCACCCCTGCTATAGTCACACTACGAGGGTAAGTCAATAAGTATCCGCACTTTTTTGTTTAACCTTTTGTAGGGTCGGCCTGGGTGGCGCAGCTAGTATCGTGCTGACGTTCTGTGCCCAAGGTTGCGGGTTCGATCCCGGCCCAGGTCGGTGGCATTTATGTGTGCTTAAATGTAACAGGCCCATGTCAGTAGATTTACTGGAACAAAATTCCGGCACACTGGCGACGGTCACATGCCTAAGTTGCAGTATATTCCCGTCGTTAAATAACCATATACCAACCAATCTTTTGTAGGTTGGCTGAACCGCTTTGAGCTCGCGCACGTCGGCAAGTTTGTGTAATGTTTGACCGTTATGACTCCATTGGGTGTTGCGATATTGCAAATTAAATATGGTTGCACCGCTCAGCATTTGCACCAAAAAAGAATAGCGAGCAGTGATCCGTTTTTTGTCGTCTGAAGGTGTACCAGAAGCCGAAATCCATCGAAGATTTTCCGCACAGTATGGGGGAAATGTTTTAACATGGCGAAGCACGTATGAATGGATTGAAAAGTTCAAAAATGGTCGGACAAGCGTGAAGGACGGGGAAAGAACAGAACGGTCAACCACATTCACTAGTGACGCCAACATTGAGGAAGTGCATATCATGATTCAGACAAACCGAAGAGTGACTGTCGATGAAGGGGAAAACCATATGCAAATTATCCATGACCAAGAATTGAAGGAAGCAGTACATACGTGGATTGCTACTCAGCCGAAAACTTTTTTTCTGAGGGCATCATGAAGCTATGGAACGATGGATCAAGCGCATTGAGAAGCAAGAGGAATATGTTGAAAAATGAGGTAATTGAACGATTTGTATTAAAGAATAATAACTCTTGCTGAGTTTCTCCTAACAATAAAGCATCAAATGACATTACAATTATGTCTGTATATAATTATGAATAAAATTACAATTGAGGCGATCGAAGTGCAAGTGGTTGTAAGTCCATATACGGTAAAATGACTGATACATTTGGGCTCAAAGAAGTCACAAGTCCACCGCTGTGGCGCAGGGGATGTGTTTGCCCCTCTCACGCAGCCCATTCCTGGTAGGGACAAGTTACCTGGGTGAGGTTTTTCTGGGGTTTTCCTCACCTGTGAGACAAACGTCAGGTAACTTTAGGCCCTTGTGGTCCCCAGATATCTGGCCGTCATTATCATCTTCATCCCATCCTCGCCTTATTTGGAGTGAGTGTGTGTGTGTGTGAATGGTGTGTCTCGTCCTATGTGTTCGTGTTGTCTCGGAGGTGGTCCCGGCATTGGGCTGATCACTCAACCGAGGAGGCCCTCCGCGACTTGGGTCGCTTAAATCCTAAAAGGGAAAGGTAACACTTAGACAAAGAAAGAAAGAGAAGAATGAAAGAAGTCACAAAATAATCGAAATTCTGAAAGCTATTTTGTTTTCAAGAAAGATACACAGAAACTGAGTGCAAATTTTAAAATATATTTGCAGGAAGACAACTGGAACACAATTCATGCAGTATTTAAAGTGCTGAAATTCCCTTTCTTTCGGTCGACGGCCACCCAGTAGACTGGATTGACCGTGACCAAAAAGACCTCGCCGCCGGTAGAGAGAGTAACAGTAGCTCCGCTGTAACATTCGTGATGCCAAGACGCTTACCACTCACAAGTATACATTCCCCAACACTGACGCACTAGTCAGGGATTCCCAACCTGTGTGCAGCAAGATCTTGAAAAGTGGAAGAAACATTAACACAAAATAATTAGAATCTGGCTTGAGTTCAGAGATAACAAAGATAGCTGAATTAACCACATAATAATTTATGTTGGTTTAACGTCGACATATATTAATTTTTTATGTAAATTATTCGCTGAAGATGGCCAGAAGTTGATCTAAATATATTTGACATTTTAGTATTTTACAAATTTTACAATGACAAGGCAGATTTACCGCATTTTAAACTCAAATATTAATTAATCAGTAGAATGAAGTAGGCCTACTTTCAATCACTTTTCACTGCCTGATTGTATTGACTCGCATTTTGAACTGGAGAATACCGCAGACGAGCTTCAAAATTTTCCTTTAAGAAACAAGTGACGGTAGTTGTGATAAGTTGAAAATTATAAAAATAAAACGATAAAATTATGACGACAGACATTTGCGATTGGTTGAATTTCCACATATTCTTATACTGGATTGGTCATTGATTTATGAGCTAAAAGTCAAAATGATATAGCCTATTACGTAGACAAAACATCCGAAATGTCTTAAAATCTTGGGGACCCCCAAAACAGGAGAGGTATTCCAAGGGGTCTTTATTACTTTAAAAGTTTGGAACCGCTTTCGTGCATGAATAACTTCATTTCATACGAAAGAATAACTGGGAAGGCGAGACAAGAATCTTAGTTTGAAGAAGCGCAGTAGCAATATAAGCTTGTAGAGTGCATTCGAAGCGGCATTCTCGCGCAGATCATGATTCATGTCTCATCTGCTCAGTTATAGGCTACTGTAGGCTACATTTATTATTTAATTACAGCTTGTCACTCTTATATCACTGAATGGATAGGTTGATTCCCTATGGGTGTTTTAGGTATAGCCTAACTTTACTTGCTCAATCACGGAGCTGTGGTAATATTATATTAACATACCCTACAACAGAAGTGTGCAAAATTGCCCAAAGGAGGGGAACCTATTTTTTTAAATGAAATCGCTGATTTCGCTATTAACTTATTTCTATTAAGTGGGTATTTCGCGAAATAATGTAGGTCACTTTTTACAATTAATTGTTGTTGCTATGACACTCTGCACACTGTGTTAACCATGAAAAATTACCATATTTGAGATCGTAATATTCTATAAAACCTATAGAATTCATTTATATACTCAGTTTTTTGAAAAAAAAAAAAAAAAATATTCAAAAGGAAAGAAGAATCGCGAAGAAGTGAGCATTTATATAACCTAAAATGAAGTAATTTATACGTTCAAAAGTGCCAACTAGTGCGGATGAAATACGAAATCTGTTGAATCTACACTCTTTGCCGAAATCTAAGATAGACATCACAAACTTAGCACAGAGATAGCAGAAAAGGAGTGTATCGTGATCAGGTGATCACTGAGTAACACATGCCTCAGTTTTTGTTGTAATCGATCACAAGTATCCATAACTTCTCGGCAGCCATAGAAATAGCAGATTAAGAAACATGCTATGAAGACATGAAGAAAAAATAATACTAAAACAAATTATTTCAAATCTGAATCAAATTTTTGTACAAGGGGCATATTTCGCTATCAGTTATACATTTCGCATAATCGAACAAATTTCGCATTATTTCATGGATTCAGTTTGCTTAATAATGGTATTTTACGCATGTAAAAAGCTGAATATAGTAAAAGATAGGCCTAGCTGTTTTGTAAAATTTTGGGCTTATCGCTGTTACCAAAAAATACGGTCCCTGCCCATAAGCCGTGCGAAGATTGAAATCATAGAGTTAAAATATTATTCAAGGCTGAATAAAATCCACGTAGGTCAAATTCAAAATTATAGGCTTAAGTTTAAACCGTTAACGAAAGAGCATAAATCTAGCTGAATGTCCCACACTGAAGCACTGCTTCCCTGAAATGAACTGAATGTTATACGGTATAAGCGAGATGTCACGGCCTCTGCCCTATAAAATACGACTGTCATATGTCTTCTACATTTGTTCCGTGTAATATTGTGACACAGACAAGTAATGAAATTGTATGGGTTCAGACTTCAGGGGAGTACAAAATCCACTTGAAATAAAATCATGGAAGTTATACTATCAGGAACTAGAGAACACAACCTAATAGAGATTTCTATCAGGCGCTCATCTTGGGTAGGCCTAACCTAAGGATTACTAACCTTAAACACAATTTATTAAGTTACATTGTCAAAAGAGGACAGGGAAATTTATAATAATTACAAGAATGAATACAAAAGAGCAACTAATCAAAGTAAACTGGAAAGAAACAAGCACTTGATCGAGTCTTCTGAAAATAAGTCTAAGGCCGCATAGAGAGTGATTAAAACAGAAATGAATACAAATCACGAACATAAACATAATATCTGTCTTCAAATGTTTAACGATTTTTTATACAAAATGTTGAGAAAATTGTTAAAAATATAAATTCTCGAGGTGATAATGAATATTCTGAGGATTATCTACAGCAAGCAAAGTATGAAGGAGATATTCTTTTTAAATGGAAAGAAATCACTGTCAAAGAAATTGAAATTGAAAGAATTCCCAAAATAACTATATTTTCGGTATGAGTAATAACGTAATCAAATCGATTATTGAACACATCTTTTCACCACTTGAAAAGTGCTTTAGCACAATGAAGTAGTTTTCCTCAGTTCTATGAAAATTTCCAAAGTTATCCCTATATTCAAAAAAGGTGATCGTAACTTCCTTTAAAATTACCGGCCTATATCAGTTATTCCTACCATCTATCATCTTGCAACTCTAGGCCTACCTGCTTTAAACACGTTTGTCGTCGGCTTTCTAAAGAGAAAAATGTTACTAGAGTCAGCTGTCCATAAAAAAAAATTGCAAACCATACGCACTATAACATAGACACACATATATAAGCACACTTCTACCACATAAATGCTTCATGCTATATTCAAAGCAAGTAAACAGCTGTATAACTGTGCCTGTATCTGCTGAACTGCTTCCAGAAACAATTGTTTTATCTAAAAGAGTGAGAAAACTAGGAAATAAACCAGTTTTATTTTGAGAACACTGTTTGGGAAGAAAATAGAAATCGTCACTAAACGCCTAACGGAGGTTCTGTTGTCTTAGGAACCATTGGATATCTCCCCCTCTCGCTAGTGGGAAGAAAGAAGAAAGAAAAGAAAGAAAGAAAAAAAGAAAAAAAAAACATTATTTTGGCTGGATATATTCAGAATATTTTAATGAATTTCACAGAAGTAAGAAACGTTTTTGCTGGATTATGCTACACAGTGCCACGCTTGGGTACTACAAATAAAGCTGGAATATACAGTACACCACAGAAAATAATTATGAAGTATGAAACATGCTTCATTTTAAAACAACAAATCCGATATATCCACAACACTTCCATAAACAACCCTCTCTCCCTGCTCCACGTTTCAACACAAATCCTCTGGGAAATAGTAACGTTCTAAAGGCTGCGCTTTTATCTACGTAAAAATGTAGCATGCGAATGTAATATTTCCAGGAAGTTCTCCGTTATTGTTCTGTTTGTATTTTGCTGAGAATGTCATATAAACCCAGCAGTAGAGCGAAACATAGCTTGGAGGATAGAAAAATCTAAATAAAAAATAAAATAAAATAAGGTGTTCACAAATCTATGTTGAACATCTTAATTCAATCCAACTAACGAAAAAAAACATGATAATCTAAATGGAAACGTTCAAGCAGTGGTTAAATTTCATTGCATGATTTTAATTGTTAAGCCTTTAGAAAGGGGACACAGATATAACAGAAACAATCTACAGTACAAAAGAACTGTAGCTTTAACAAATTAACTAAGCCGGTACGTTAGAAAAGAAAAAAACTACAGTGCGTTTCATGTATGAATTAGCCAATCGTGCGGGTTTCTACGTCGCGGCGGCCACAGCTCTAATTCCCGAGCGATCGGGTGAAATATCTAAGCAAGTAAAGCAGCTAACTGTGTAATGATACAGGTTCTCACAATTAAAGTGAAAATTATACCCTTAGCAACCAGGGAAGGCGGTTGAGGCCAGGTAGGTTCCTTCACCCGCTTGGACCCTCACATTTACAAGGGCAGGAGATTAGGACCAACCGTAATTTCCTCCCCATGAGTCACCTAGTCTACTTCAATCAATCAATCTTAGATGTTTTAAATATGTCATTTTATCTTAAAATTCTTGTTATATATCAATTCTACACATAATTACAAGAAAAATGACACCAAACAATGTATAATTTACTTTAATAGGAACATAGGACTTGAAAGCAGTTTTCTTGTAACTTTTATTTATGTATTTGTTAGAAATGTTCCTATTAAAGTAAATTATACATTGTTTGGTGTCATTTTTCTTGTAATTATGTGTAGAATTGATATATAACAAGCATTTTAAGATAAAATGACATATTAAAAAAATCTAAGATTGATTGATTGAAGTAGACTAGGTGACTCATGGGGAGGAAATTACGGTTGGTCCTAAATCTCCTGCCCTTGTAAATGTGAGGGTCCAAGCGGGTGAAGGAACCTACCTGGCCTCAACCGCCTTCCCTGGTTGCTAAGGGTATACAATCAAAATAACCACGTACCTCATCACAAGATATGTTGGAAATGTCCTCCTCTTGCATCCACACAACACTGGCACCATTTTAGGAAATTTTCTTTCGCGCTCATAAGTTCAGCTTCCGAGATAAGATACAGTTAATTTATCTTGTGACATTGTCTTTAAGTTCTTCTAACAATATGTGACTATTATTTATGGGGGAACTTGAAAAATAAAGTATATAGGTCAATTTCCATACATTAGAAGAACTTATAAAGACAATATCACACGAGAAATAAACTCTATCTCGGAAGCTGAACTTATGCTCATGAAAGAAAAATTACTAAAAAGGTGCCAATATTGTATGGATGCAAGAGGAGGACATTTCCAACATCTCTTGTGATGAGGTTCGTGGTTATTTTCATTGTATTTTTAACTGTAACTTTTAGAACCTGAATCATTACACCGTTAGCGGCTTTATTTGCGTAGATATTTCATCCGATCGATCTGGAGTTAGAGCTGTGGCCGCCGCGTCGCAGAAACCCGCATGACTGGCCAACTCATATGTGAAACCCACTGTAGATAGAAGAAGTACAAGATTAACGTTAAGTCTTTCAGAGCTGAAGTTAAATAATAATATAAGCAATCATCAAGCAAATTCAACTGTGAGCTCTAAGTTTGAAATCGATGAGGAAGATTTAAGCAAATTAGATGGCTTCTTGTAGTACCAATTCTAACACGAAGGTAATAATCCTCGAATACAACTTGTTAAACGATTTGCTGTTAAAGTTACTATGTTGGCTTTTGTACAATTTTTGAGGTGACCTAAATATACGTCAGTAGCAGCAAAAGGTTGAGCATAAGTATGCTTGGAAATGATCTACTCTATATGAATAGAATATTTTAATTCAGTAAGCTCCGATACCTATTGTTTTCAATTAACTTAAATAAACTAATTAAAAATATACTTTAATTACACCATTATATGATCCTCTTCCTTTAAATTATGGTAAACAATTGAAGGGGTCGGGGGAAGTTAGTGCTAACCCTCTTTTTGAAAAAGTTGAGATTGTTGCACTTTATATTTTTTCTTAGTCACTATTTACTCCAATGTTTCTGAGCATATACTAATTTTGTCAATAATATTTTTTGTAACATAGTACAGTATGTACAAAAAAAAAAAAGATAAATAAGATTTGCAGATTTGAGCAAAGTTTAAGAATGTATGTAATATCTAAAATGAGGCGTTTGTGTGTGTTAGCACTATCTTCTCCGACCCCTTCAATTGACTGACACAGTAGAATCTACCGGGTATTCGGATATTCATATTACAAACTTCTAGGGCTGGTAGAGGGGACTAGTAGACAATATTTCGAATAGGAACCCATGTGCTACAGCCATTACAATGTGCCCCCAAGATCGTCGGACTTAACGCCATTGGACTATTTCTTCTGGGGTCATATGAAGAGTATGGTGTACGAGACACCTGTAGAGGCCGAGGAAGAACTGCTGTCACGAGTGATGGTCGCTGCACCAAGTGTGATGGAACGAGTGTACAGGAACATGATTCGTTGGTACAATGTGTGCAACGACGTTGGTGGTCGTCACATCGAGCCTCTGTTGTAGTGAGCAGTTTCGTATGGGACACATCCAGTGCTGAATACAGAAACAGATTTGTTTTTTCCACTGTTGACACAAGTGTTATTGTGATCAATGAAAGTTTTTTTGTTACTTTGGTATTGTTACCAAAATATTTGACTTTGGTCTGTAATGATCAAACGTCATTTACTTCTGTGCCTTACTTCACACTTCATTTCACATGGTGCTCTTCTGACGTCATGTACTGCCTCTCCGGTTGCAAAACAACACCGGCAAATCCGACCCATTGTAATGGCTGTAGCAAATGGGTTCCTTTTCAAAATATTGTCTACTAAGTCCCCTCTACTAGCCCTAGAAGTTTGTAATATGAATTTCCGAACACCCGGTATACAGCACGGAACTTAGCAACTGTAAGATGCAGATCAGAAAGTTAGTTTGCAAATAGCGAATAGTCTATTTTTTTCCATCGCCTTTCCTTATGTCCAGCCTCAATAATGCACAATGTGCTGTGCACAATGCCAAGGCAAGTTTACTTCCACATCGCTAACGGCGGACCTCAAGCGAAAGAAACTTCCAGTTCGAATCCCACAAGTCGGGGTAATGGTGAACTTTACAAACCATATTTGTCTTCTAAAGACTCTTGTATATCTAGCATAACATTCAAGAAGACTAATATTTGAATATCTTTATACTCGATACAAAGATGCAGTTCAAATACTGTATATCTTCTTTTTTTATTATTTTATCAAACTATTTACTTCTAAAATACAGTAAGAAAGAGGAAAACCAACACCCATAGAAGTATGTAATAAAACAGATTAATTGTATTGTACACCAAGAGTAGGGTTGCCAACATGGAAATTCAACACTAAAAAATAAGCCTACTTTTAAAAATAATAAATCCTATTCAAATCAAGAACCGGTAGTACAGGTAAACTTTATATTCATAAGTTATATAATTCAAATACAAACGCGCAGACCTATATTATTAATCATTTTTATTGTAACAAAATTCAAATCAACTTATTATCGGCTTTGAGTATAAAATACAATAGCCTATGACATTAATAGTGTATATAATTACTAAAATAAGTGATCTTACATACAACACAAAATTCAATGGCTATACATTAATATCAGCATAATTAAAACATTCAGCAAGACTTATTTTTCAGCCAAGTCAGGATTTTTAACTTGAATTGTCTAAAATTAAGCAATTTTACATTATCAGGAAGTTTGTTCAAAACGGATATTGCTATAAATACACTATAAAGGCAAGTATAATACAATAAATCATGAAGATAAAGTGTTACTAATCACAAAGTCTAATTAATGTTATATCAAAATTTTACTGTCAGGAAGGAGAACTTTGTTACAGTACTTACTATTATCAGCTGGATTATTATAATAATCACTCACTGATAATGGACTCACTCGCTTACATATTCGTTACACTATGTGCTCTGACAATGCATGTGGAACCTATAGTAAATAACTCTGATTACGATATGATTTCAGAATTTCATTACAAAACTCGATTTTGAGTGTCCTGAAAAGTGTTCAATTTTCTTCCTGCATAGTATACTGATTTCCTGGCGGAACGGTTTGCAATTCTAGCCAGGAGACATCATACTAATACTACAGTTATTACTACTATTAAAGTACTTCTGTGGAGCTCTGATTGATTCAATTGTAGTGCGGAAAAACGTATAATCGTTTAATATAATTATTTAATAATTTAAAATACATAGTAGAAAGTGATGGCACTCCAATAGCCTAAACGTGTTTCAAAATTACATTCCAAATGTTTAATTTTTGGGATTTGAATAGAATTAGAAACAGATTTACTGTATTTGGCTCTTTTACTTTCTTTCTTGGGGTACGCCGTATCGTGGTTGTTGAGGCGCTGCGCTTCAAACCGGAAGGTCGCAGGTTCGATCCTCGGTGAGGTCGTTGGAGCTTTTCAATTGGCCTAAACCTTCTGGTGGCACAATGGTCCTGGGGTCGACTCAGCCTCTAACAGAAATGAGTACCAGGAGCAATCCTGGGGTTAAAGGCGGCCGGTAAGTAAGGCTGACAACCTTACCACCTTCACGTTTCAGAATTTCTAAAATCTGAGAGTCTCAACCTCCTGGAACCCTCTGGGCCTCCATGGCCTGTATAGGGAATACTTTACTTTACTTTACTTTACTTTACTTTCTTTCTTAATAATTTATCATTTGATCTTAGAATCTTTATTAACTTTTTTGTAGTAAAGTATAGCCTATTCCAAAGGATAAGGTATCCTATGAATCAGGCAAATATTCTTACCTATAACTAACTGAAAGTTTTGTTACCTTAATTTTATCTTGATATCCCTCTCATCTCTTAGGAGCGTTCATCAGTGACTTACCTGTAAAGAAAATAAGAGAGATTAAAATCCTAGTTAACAAGCAGACCATGAATAATAAATTACTAAAATCTCGAATACAGGTTGAATACTGAAAACACGCATGTACTAAACTTTACATAATACATTAGCGAATCATAAATTAATCAACTCTACAGAAAAGAATTCCTCAGAGACCATAATAATTACTTCCCGTTCAAGTCATATGCAATCCGCATTATCACAGGAGCTACCCAAGCAAATCTTTACTTACGCCTTGTCGGGATCGTCTTCTATTAGTAATTCAATATCATTCACTTACTATGCACTGAGTTACATTTAAAATACATTCTTATCAATTTCTATCAAACCAGCACAAGTTAAACATAATAAATTATTCTTAATTTCGTACATGGATGTACACACTTTCACCTACTTTCAGTATTCTCAATTTCAGGTTCAGTAACGTACCAGTATTTCAAGTTTAATCCACGAAGGTGGCACACCGGAAAGTATACTCATGGTATGCCCAAGTGAAATTATTATTTTTCTTTTTAATTCATGCTTCAAAAATAGCTTTACGCATCCACTTGTAGGCTGCATTTATAGAACATGCAAAACAGGATTACTAATACTCCAACATCAATGATGTTATTGTTTTAATATTTTAATCACATATCTCCTTTATTTTATGATTATTATGAATAAATATTATTCTCGGCCTAGCACCTAGGTCGACAGGCACTCAAGCTTATAACTAACTGCGTTGCGATCATCAAAGAAGTCCTTACGAAGTGTAGGATGACAAAACTATAAATTTAGACTCATATTTGGTACAGTTTTGTTATGGAAACCATTCTGTACACAGAAAATAATTTATTTTTAACTTTTATTGGATGTGCACAAGAATAAAAATAAAATGACTTTAAACAATAAAATACATTCTTATATTATTAGATCGCAGGTGTCAATCACAAAATTAGAAAAAGTGAAGTTAATTCTCTCATTACTTCTGTAAGTTAGCCCATACAAAATACTGGCTACTCAATAATTCCTTTATTGCAACCAAGATGCCATATTTGATAGATGGAGCAACGGTGGAATGGTATATGACATGGGAAACAGGAGCACCCCGAAAAAACCAGCTCCAACTCTATTTTGTACATTACAAATTCCACATGGATTATCTCAGACTCGATCCCGGACCCCAGCGATGGAAGGCAAGCGGCCTAACCACTAAGCCATGAAGCGAAATTGGGAGCGCAGTTCAGGTAACATAACCGATTGTGACTTGCTTTTGATCAAAAATTGACAATCCATTTTATAATCTGACAATATAATATGAAGTCTACTTTTATGTGTAAATTGTAACTTTTTGAACTTTATTATTGGTAATACTTCCTGTAGGCCTATAATTTATAGTTAATGGTCTGTATATTACTATTATTATTACTACTGTCATTAAGTGTCAGTATGGTACTTTCACTAAAAATGTCTGTCCGTCCGTCTGTATGTGCGAAATCTCAAATAGGCTTTATCGGATTTTCATGAAACTTGGTATACAGTTGTGTATAAATATTACCACCTATTCCCTCGTATAAAATCTTTTGTTGAAAAATCAGCTCATAGCCTTGTCAAAATTAAAATTTTATGTTTGTCAATATTATAAAAACATAGTTAAAATTTATGTTTGTCAATTTGTAAAATAATTTTCGTGTATTGGACGATATATTTCGCCTATTCAGCCATCTTCAGGTCCTAAAAAAGTTATGAAAAATATTAGTTAATTGTTAATTAATTATGTGATGCAATCTTGTGTACAAAGTTTTTGACATACCTTTTCTTTCAGCAGGTGATCTTACACTGTTGGTTAATACATTGCAACTGATTATGTGGTGTGTACATTACATGGAGCTTTTGTTGGCCAGTAGGGAGAGAGTTCAAAAATGCGATTATGTTCCTGTATGCTTTCATTGATGATGCCTCTATTTTTGTTGATATATATGTGATACGATTCTATTGTGTTTAATTTCCTTCCTTTGTTAATTGATTTGATTACTGACATTGTATTTTCTATAGTATTCAGATTATGATTATGTTCTATTAAATGTTTCGCGAAATTTGATTTGTTACGGTTATATTTGAAATCTGTTGCATGTTCATTGAATCGCGTTTTAAATTTTCTCCCCGTCTGACCTACATAGAATTGATTACAATCTTTACATGTCAATTTGTATACACCACTCTTGTCATATTCGTTTACATTTTCTTTTGTTGTATTGTACAATTTATTTTTAAGATTATTGTTAGTTTTGAAACTTATTTTAATGTTTTCTCTCTTTTTGAGGACATTAGTTATTCTGTATAGATTTTTGTCAGTATAGTTAAAACATATGAATTTGTTTTTTCTATTGTTTTCTACTGGTGTTAGGTTAGTTTGAAATGATTTGTTGGTCTTGGCTTTGTGTTTATGTTTGTTGATTAATTTGTTTATTAGCTGTTTGCTATACCCATTGTTGATAGCTATTTTTTGGATAATAGTTGGTATACAGATTTATAATTTCCTTGGCAAGAAACCTGTTTATGTTGGACTCAATCGGTTGACCGGTACTGGAGTAACGACTAATTAAAGGTCACATCCTTTTTACATGGGAAATCATAACTATACTATAATGCCGCGTTGCTAATCATTGAGGGCCTTGACTCCAATGCAGTCAGATGTCTGTTTATTTCGTTCATCAAATTGAAACGAGTACTACATGAATACTGTTATATACAGAAAGTATATTTCTGTGAAATAATTAAGCGGAGTTTTTGCCAGTACATTTTGTGAAAAGTTTACATATTTAAACAATTTCTTATATCAGTGTATAGCCTACGAGTATGAATTAAAATTAAGTATCAAACTTTAGAGCTTTGTTATTCCGGAAGTCCTGCTTAATGAATCGATCTGGAGCTTAACTTGGAGATAGATTACGAAGATAACTTATTTTCTGCATAAACAAAATCATTCTGGCACATTGTTATACCAGTTTAACTGATTTTATTATTGCTATTATTGTTATTATTATTTATTAATAACAATTGACCTTGACGCCGGCTGTCGACCGGATTTCATATGTAGTTTTGTCGGCACAACTACATATGAAATCCGCACTGTATGTGAGCTAAGCTAAACTAACTTACCTTAGCTCGCGGTCGACAACTGGCATGATGTCAGATTGAAAATTAGTTAGACTCTACTAGCAAAATCCGTCGAGAACGTTTCCGTTTTTATGACCACGACTGTTATCTAATTTCAGTAATTCCAACTATGTAACTTCAATTATAAATAACTGCAAAATTAAATTAGTGCATAACTCTGATAACTGCCTAAACCCAAATTTATTGAAAGATGCATTGGGTAATAACTAGAGGATATTTGTGGCGTGGCAGATGTGAAAGCATGCTCCGCCACTACCATTCGTCTATTAACTCTGAACTTTGACCTAGCACGAAGCCACAGAAATCTTAAAAGCGAAAAGAGAAAAAGTAAAACATCTTCCTTGAAGCACCTTCTTACATGTTGTATAGATAAAAAAATGCATCCTTTTGCGACGTTCGAAATATCGATCAGAATTCTTTTCACAACTTAGTCCTCCGGCATCTTGGAACACGGATGAATTATCTTCCCCTTTCAACATATATACGTTAATGTACACATTGCCATTACATCCGTAGGAGAAAGATTTTAATAAAATTGCTTTAAAACGATCATATCGATTTAAGGGGGAAAAGATTATATCAGATACAATAATAAAATACAACTTTGGTAGCTATTAATGATAAACACAGTGTAGAATAGGCCTATGGGAAATAGTAATTAATTATATATTTAACACGATGCTCTAATGTAAGAAATTTAAAAGAAAGAATAAAGTACTATAGTGATTTTTATTACTAGACTTTTTCACATTTTCCTTTAGGTAAACATAATGTAAATATCTTGTTATGCAAATAAATAGTCATTTCGTAATAAACGCAGAAAGCGTTTGATTTATTCATCTAGGGGCTTTAAAAGAAAGTAGGCCTACAAATGTATCGTTTTGTAATGCACGAATAGTTTATATGTTTGTATGATAATATAATTTGTGATAACTAGAGCCGGATTGGTAAGCAAAATGTATTTATTTAAAAGTATATTATGTAAATAATATATTTTGTAAGTAATATTTTTTCCAGACAATCTTACTATAGCCTAGTACTTGTTAATGCATATAAATGCATTTACCGGGGTAAATGCATATTTTAAACGAAAAGGTGCACGTTTTACTCTTAAATGTGGTATTAAATTATATTTCCCCCTTTAGATAGTTAATAATTACTGGTGTCCACAGCTGTGGCTCAGGGGATGCGTTCAATCCTCTCACGCAGCGGGCCCGGGTTCGATTCCTGGTCGGGACAAGTTACCTAGGTGAGGTTTTTTCCGGGGTTTTCCCTCACCTTTGAGACAAATGTCGGGTAACTTTAGGCCCTTGTGGTCCCCGGATATCATCTGGCCGTCATTATCATCTTCATCCCCATCCTCGCCTTGTTCTGAGTGAGTGTGTGTGTGAATGGTGTGTATCGTCCTATGTGTTCGTGTTGTCTCGGAGGTGGCCCCGGCATTGGGCTGATCACTCATCCGGGGAGGCCCTCCATGTCCTTGTCTGGTCAAAAAAGTATGTATGTGATCCAAAGATAATCCCTCTCCCGACAGGTCGCGGCCCTGTAAGGCCCGGGCGGCTTGGGTCGCTTAAATCCTAAAAGGGAGAGGTAAAACTACGAGAAAGAAAGAAAGAAAAAAAAAAAGAAAAAAAAATAATTACTGGTACTTAATAAAGTAATTAATAATTACTTAATAAAGTCTCAATATATATATTTCACTTATGTAGCAAAATGTTGTCTGGTTATGGCGAAAAAGCTGTAACAGAAGAGGAATTCACTGAAGAAGAGTTGTGGATTTTTTTCACGTGCACCTGTGACATGCGATGTAGAAAGGACATTTTCATTGTATAAAACCTTCTTCACTGATAGACTTAGGAGCTTCACATGAAAACCTCAGGGCAACTTTCCTTGTCTCCTGTAATAGCCACGAATAGGATAAGATTATCTCCCCAAAAATGGTTTATTTGATTTTTGTTCATTTGTTTTTGCATATAATGGTGCATATTTTTTAAAATTATACAAGCATACTTATATGCATGTTTTATTACTCGTATTTGATTATGTACACAAATCCGGGCTCTAGTGATAACTTATTTATATGTTTGCCGAAAGGTTTTAAAAAGAGTAAATTATAATATTTCCATGAAAACCGGGAGATTAACCAAAACAAAAGCATCCCCGGTGAACATGATTTATGGCAGTATAGATTTATGAAATATGCATCTCTATGCAATATTCCTCCACGCTTTATAACTTTTATAGGCCTTACAGAGTATTTTGGAGCACAAAGTCTCGCTATTTGTCCTTTGACGCCAGAGAATCCCAACCCAGTTTCCGGATTCTTTCTAACCCATGGTTTTTATCCTCGTTTTACGAATTTGGCTGCTTCTCTCTACAACATCTCAAGAATTATATTTGGTTAAGTCTATACGGATCCGAGCTCCGTACTCCGTTATTATCGAAAAAGTGAGCAGAACGCCATTTTCTTTGACGTCGCATAATTTTTTCTGTATAACAAGCAAATAATTTTAAATACCGGTACTTGATTTCTTTATGCACATGTAATTTTACCTTAGCACTGCCAACACCATTGTAATGTAGCATACACTGCATATTTTATAATATTTATAACTTGCTCTTTGGTAACATAATAGTTTAAATTTTCATTCTCAAACAGAACGAATTATTAAGGTAGGAATCTCAACTATCCTGATTGTAACGCTGTCAGATTTTATAGTCTAAAAAAATTCAGAAAGTTTCAGTGCTCAATACGGACTTCGACTACCGGGCCATTAATATATAATAAAATAACATATTCAATTTTTCATCAACTCAAAATAAAATAAAATAAAAATTTATATTTATTGCATCAATCAAGCTGATTGAATAACTTGCTTGTAGTGAGTCATCATGCTGAAGTGTAAATATTAATCTTTAAATTACCAGTTCATGTTATTTTTTATGTTTATTTATTTATTTATTTACAATGCTAATTGAAGTGCATTTTAAATGTACATATAAATAGTCAGTAATAACAATAATTTTCTAATTTCTTCACACAAAATACTGAGTATTTTGAAAAGGGAATTCAGTTCATCTAACACGAAAGTCATTCTGCAGAGGGGAAAAAACACACAGGCCTACGTATGCATGACGATGTAAGCTTAAACATTTATGTCAACATTTTAAACTGAAAAATTAGCAGTTCTCTTTTTCTTACGGAGGACACGTTTCCCTGATCCCACTAATCACACCGCTAACGGTGGTATAAAAAGATCTCAAACTGGAAAGTCTCGCATAAAAACGAAGAGCATGACTCTCCCACTTAAAATTCCGGCACTCCGCTCCATTTGTTCTGAAGTTCCAATTTCTAACTTTACTAAGCTCATACCCAGCTGAAGCGGAAGTTACTTCCGTCCATCGATTACTAGTAATGCCTTTTGGAGTTCTTCGTACCGGTTTCTTCAGGGCTCTTTTCCTGCACTTCGTTAATTGATTTGAAATGTTCTACTTCTTACAGCAAGTTCGTAAATTCCTCTCGTTCTAATCTTGTAGGAGGAATATAACTTCTTATCACAGGCGAGAATGATTTTATGCGCATACTTTTTAGTCCTGGAAAGGAGAGAAATTAGACCAACACCGATGGTAAATACAGTATCATGCAACTGGAAGATAGGCCCATACATTCGGGAGGTCAACCAATTAAGTTCCTTATGCGATCAATCTGAGTGGGATTTTTTGCCTACTTGCAGATTCAAATTTCGGATTGGAATGTACATAATAATGACTTTGGGATACATTTTCACTGATATTGAACAAATTTGTCTTATGCTCAAATATTAACAGGTAGTGGTTAAACAGCCATTCTTCTATAAAATACACCTCATAGCAAAAAAAATAAAACTGCTCTTTCTAGTGTTAAAATCAGATATGCCTACTACAAAGTAAACTTTCTAAAATTTGAATGTACTTTCTAAAATTCTCTAAAAATTGAAATAAAAATTATGATAATCACCTACTTGGGCAGATAACGTTAGCCTTTAATACCAGTGTAGTATTTTTAAATTATATTTATTCAAATATTTTAACAGATTTTGAAGCCAGTGCAGAGGCAGGTGTCATTTTTGTCCCATCCGTTACGCAATATAATTAGTTATTTACTGTAATTTTTCAG
This sequence comes from Ectobius pallidus, assembly GCA_964059195.1. Classification (NCBI taxonomy): domain Eukaryota; kingdom Metazoa; phylum Arthropoda; class Insecta; order Blattodea; family Ectobiidae; genus Ectobius; species Ectobius pallidus. The sequence continues at coordinate 105,323,235 of CAXKWD010000008.1, forward strand.
AGCAATAATAATGAAAATTCACATGACTGCGAAGGGGACCACAAAGTAGGCTAAATAGGAAAGTATGGAACATTCTAAAAATGTATTTATATATATATATATATATTTTTAATTATCAGTTACATCGTGTACATGTCACATCCGTTACTAAAAGAATGGCTGTAAAATAGTTCTGCAAAACCTTTGGGGTCTCCAGTTCAAATCAAACGAGAATTTCCAACGGTTGTATATAATTCGCTAGCGAGTTTTGTTATTCGCGTAAGCCTGTTAAGTTATTAGTACTGTATAGGCCTATAGTATTAATTATCGACAGGTACAACCAGGTAATCTACAAGTCCCGTAGGGCTCAGCCTGAGCCGTAGTTTCACTTCGGATTTTCGCATTTGCTTAAACCAAAAAGGTGGTAAATTTTAATTCATTTGATAAATGAAACTATCTGTTTGTAAAATCAGTTAAGTTTTGCAATGGTTATTTGTGCAATAATTTGCTCTGTTTGTCCCCTTAATCACAGCTCTAGTAAGATAAGCAGTTATGTCCAAAGTAGCTTATACTATTATAGGAGAAAAATTCCTCTGACACTTGAATTTGAACCCAGGACCTTTAGCTATCCGTGCCAATGCTCTACCAACTGAGCTAAGTCAGAGTTCACTTCACAGCGCTAGATAGAGAGAGGTTCTATCTGGCGCTATGAAGTGTAATCTGGCTTAGCTCAGTTGGTAGAGCATTGGCACGGATAGCCAAGGTCCTGGGTTCAAATCCCAGTGTCAGAGGAATTTTTCTCTTATAATATTATCACGCAATGTCCAACAGAGACAATGGTTCATGAATGCATGTGTATATATCTACAAAGTAGCTTAGTAAAAAAAGATGAAGTGAATTCGGCTGTATATAATTCCCTTATCTTATTCCCATGGGTAACCCCCAGTTTCGAACATACTACGGTATAAACTCTTACGGTGACAATAGCAATTAAAAAACACGAACTTCACTTCAGATTTTAAGTAAGTTTGCCGTTAAGTGAACTTAGGCCTCAGTAATACAGTAGTCTGTAAGACAGTATAAAATGCATCTAATTTTATCACCCTAGGTGGTCATTATTCAGGCTTGACAACATGCAAAACGCTACGAAATTTACTGCGTTAACGTCACTGCTAGATGTTAGAATTTCAGTAGTAGACATGCATAACGATGGCAATTTCAACGAACTGCGAGGGGGTGGATGATGGGGGTCTGTCATTCCAGCTAATCACATCACTGAAAGCTAGTCTCTATACTTTACAATCTCGATTACAGCTGTAAATCCTATTACCATTCGTCAATTGTAAAATATTACGTAAAATGCATCATTGTGTTGTACACCCCGACTTGATGTACAACGAGTTTGTTACAATTGCTATAAAAGCAGACTGGCAACTTTATAGATGAGAGAAATCGTATTGACATAGATAAAATGCGGATGAACAGAAAATGAACGCAGAGAAATGTCGTACTTCTCTTTTTATTATTGTACACTTCAAACAACGCTTCAAAAACACACAATCCGTGAAAGAGAAAATTAACTGTGGTAATAAATCAACACACAAGTGATTTCGTAATAAACAAGCACCATTATATCATGATTACCCTATAATGAAATTGATGGTCTCGTCAGATTGTAATGAGGATATGCAGGAACCCCATAAATAATGGTCACATTGACGTCTTCATTCTAAAGCCTGTATATTTTTATGGGTAATACCACAACTTTTGATATTTTTGTTTTTAAACCAAAGGGTACTTACTAGGATTGTTTTTGCAAACTACGAGGCGCGTCCATAAAGTAAGTTTCCCTGTGGCCGTTTAAAGAAACAAAACGCAATTTCAAGGAAATATTTATTGCAACAGATACAGCAAGTATTCAGCTATTCTTCAACATAGGCTATTCACCACCGGAATTGAGACATTTGTCATACAGTTGACAACTTTTGAACATATGTGTCGTAGAAGTCTGCCGCCTGGGATCTGAACCACTGTGTGACAACAACCTCCATTTCTTTGTCATTCTCTACCATTTCGTGAGGTGTAAGAAAAGATGGAAATCACCGGAAGTGAGGTCCGGGGTGTAGAGTGTATGTTGAAACATCTCCCAGCTGAACTTTTGCAGAAGACCTGCTGGGAAGTGTTTAAACATCCACCCTACCTCGCTCCCAGTGGTTTTTATTTTTTCCTACCCCTCGGGAAATGACAGAGAAACGGTGGTGATTATCAAACAATGGTTCAAATCCCAGGCGGCAAACTTCTACAACACATGTGTTCAAAACTTGGTCCCACGGTATGACAGATGTCACAATGCGTGGAAAATATGTTGAAAAATAGCTGAACACTTGCTGTATCTGTTGCAGTAAATATTTCCATGAAAATGTGTTTTGTTTCTGTAAACTGCCCTAGGGAAACTTATTTTGTGGAAGACCCACGAATATTAAAATTAATAAAGCAGCACAAAACACTAATATCTGATAATATCTGTATTTATATAGTTAAGGATACCTGATTTCTCCCGGACCCTTCCTCTTTCTCGGGGTTAAATGTGTGTTGGGTGGAATTTTAGGATTTGGTAAAATGTCCGACAAAATCTTTTTAGTATAGTACCAAGGAATATACCAATATCATCATCATAGTGATGATAAAAGTAGACTGAGTCTTCTATTTCCTTCTTTTATTACCTGGTTGTACCTGTCGATAATTCATACATTTATTGACATATTGCAGTGAAATTTTGCACGCAAATATAATTGATATTATTGAACAAGACTATTTAGAATCAATGATGTAACTTTAATATATATATATTTTTTTTTTAATATTTCTGATGTAAAAATTTCTAAAAAAAAATAACAAGTTTTGATTTTTTTAAATATTTATGCTGCAGATAATCCAAAGGTCCTAGAATATGTTGTTCATATAATATTTACAAATAGATAGAAAAAAGAATCACTCAGAAATATTGGTATTTATGAAATTTATCAGGGAAACGGCACTTCAGTGCACAAAATTTGGCTGTAACTTTGTAATGATGATTACTCATTAACTGTAATAGTTCAATTAAATCTGAAAATAGTATGCAATTGTAGAAATAGTTAATATAGAGCACGCCAGATTGCAAGGCTACAGAACAATTCATTTATGAGGAAAAAACTAATGAAACTTCACCTGTTTTTCAGCATCGAAAGCTGTATGTCCCCCCTTAAAGATATTTGTGTCGCCGGAAGCCTTTCCCCCCCCCCCCCTGAGATCCGGTAATGATTTTCCCCTCCATACGCATTTGGTTCATTAAAATAGTAAAGCATCGCTGTTGAGAAGTTTCAGAGAGGTAAAACTGGCTACAATTTCACGGTGGTTTACTTCCAGTCTGGTAACGCCCATGGCCTTGTCCTGTCGTACAACTTAAAAATCCCAGGATACTTTTGAATTGACTCCCGCACCCAATTCTCTGCTTGACCCCAGAGACCTCATAAACAAGTTCTGAATGTCTTCAATACAATTCAGCTCACATGATAGTCAGAACTCAAATAATATCATCTTATTTAAAGAGTATTATTGTGCTTAATATTATTAAAGTATTTATTTATTCAACCAGGGGGCTATGTACCTAAACTATCATTTACGATAATTTTTTACTTACTTGTAAATGGATAATAATAACAATAGTAAAGAAAAGGAAAAGGAAAAGAGGACAAAAATAAATATACAGGAAATTAAAAAAAATAGAATGTCTGCGCGACAAAACTAAATATATTTTCTGGAGCGACTGATAGCGAGGAACCCCCCCGCCCTTTGGTAATAGCGATAAACGCGAAATGTTAAAATACGGTTTATAGCTTTATTTATGCTTAATATACCATTATTAAGCAAATAAATCCAACAAACATCAAGATATTTACTGAACTACGCGCGATATCTAAATAACCATGAAATATGTTTCCTCTATAAGGAAAATAGAAAAAAATTAATGAAACTATTATTTAAAATCATAATTCTTAGTTTTTTCTTAAAATTCTCTTCCTAGTATCCTCCTCTGTTCTGGTATCTCTATGACTATCAACAATTTATACATAGGTCTACTTATACAGATTACAGCAAGGGTTCAAGAATGTATGCCAGTCAACAGTTTCTGTGAGGACATTTTAGAAGAAAAATTCCCACGACACCGAGAATCGAATCTGTTACCTCTGTCTTTCGATTGCCGATGCTCTACGAACTAAGCTAGCATGGGTTCCACTCACGGCACCATATGAAATAATTATCCTTAACGGTAGACCTTGCTGAAAAACAATATTGACTTCATATCCAGTTTTGCCAGGCACAGTAATTTAGTAACTATAAGAGGTGATTACATCTGTCAAACTCTGGCTATAGTGTAGTTACTCATTGGATGGCCAGTCGGCTTCAAAGGTTTCGGTGTTTCTTTATGTTAATTGATCTGACTAAATCGGTCTTGGGCTTCCGCTATCCAAAACAAAAGCAACGTTGCAATATTCTCTCATTGTTATCACTGACCTCAGTTCTTCCTTCGCTTTATTCAATTCACACGTGTTATTGTTTACTGTAACTAGATCTTGCAACTGGGCATTTCACTCCACGCGGAGTAGACGACTTGCTGTCAAAATCGCCACAGGACATTCTTAGATTTTGATTGGCTGGGGTAACTTGCTGATTGGTGCGGTAAAACAAAGAACATGGGTTGAGCTGTCAACAAACATTTCCTCCTAACGAAAGGAAGCCGCCTGGGTATGCAATGAGTAACTGGACTATAGCTCAATTTGTGTATAGTGCAGTTACTCATTGGATGGCCAGTCGGCTTCAAAGGTTTCGGTGTTTCTTTATGTTAATTGATCTGACTAAATCGGTCTTGGGCTTCCGCTTTCCAAAACAAAAGCAACGTTGCAATATTCTCTCATTGTTATCACTGACCTCAGCTCTTCCTTCGCTTTATTCAATTCACACGTGTTATTGTTTACAGTAACTTGATCTTGCAACCATGCATTTCACTCCACGCGGAGTAGACGAGTAGCTGTCAAAATCGCCACAGGACATTCTTAGATTTTGATTGGCTGGGGTAACTAGCTGATTGGTGCGGTAAAACCAAAGAACATGGGTTGAGCTGTCGGCAAACTTTTCCTCCTAACGAAAGGAAGCCGCCTGGGTATGCAATGAGTAACTGGACTATAAGTATTGGCACGGAAAGCCGAAAGTCAAGGGTTCAAATTCTAGAGTCGCGGTTGGATGTAATTTTTCTCGTAAAGTGTTGCATGTAAAGTTCAACAGAAATAATACTATTTGCAGTCGGCCTGGGTTGCGCAGTTAGTATCGCGCTGGCTTTCTGTTGCGGGTTTGATCCCGGCCCAGGTCAATGGCATTTATGTGTGCATAAATGTGACAAGCCCATGTAGATTTACTGGCATGTAAAATAACTCCTGCGGGACAAAATTCCGGCACACCAGCGACGGTCATAGACCTAAGTTGCAGTAAATCCCCGTCGTTAAATAACTATATACCAACCAACAAATATTATGTGCGTTCATGGATAATTACCTAAATGTTATGGTACTACACAATAACGTAGTACCGATCGCAAAATCACTAAATTAGATTTTATTTACGCATAGACCGTGATCTGCTCGTATAAAAAATCTGATATGAAGCACCCACATAACTTCATCTACCCTTAATGTGTTCCAGCATAGAGTTCACGGCTGCATTGCAGAAGTGCGCATTAAGTCGTCTCAGACGCAAAGAAAGTCGCATTATTCGCGAGGCAAGTCTTAAAACCTAAGTTTGTGTGTGGAATGAATGGTTCCATAGAATTTAATGGGATAAATATTTATGATAAAAGTTTTAGCTCTTTGTGTAATGTACCATACGTGTAAAACATAATGTTTGTTTATGCGTTTGCCCCCAATGGTTAGTTAACGGTGGCTGTATACTGCTATTTATGCCGTAACCATCGCTGGTATGCCAGAATTTCATTTACGCCTGTTGGTGTAGTAATGTAGTTGGTCCAAAGGATGCAAAATTTTTAATTCAATTCGGCGAAGAAAGAAATGTACGAAGGGAGAACATGATGAAAAAGCATTCAAAATGAAATAAATAATATCCCTTTCTGAATATTTCTGTCAGAAAGGTGAATGTCCTTCGAATAACTGAAAAGACAAAGCGATGATGTAAATGCTCAGAATACAGTTAGATTATATTCATCTCCTTCTCTCTGTTGTTTAAACACATAATCTCGTGGTCTGTTAATAGCTCTTCTTCTATTACCTGGAGAAGAACAATAGCAAGATGTGTCACGGATACTTCACACAACTAATTTGCAAACACTAGGTTTACTCGAGACATCATGAGGCAATTGCTTCAAGATAAAGTATGTAATTTCGAATCAGACAACTGCAACGCTGTTAATATTTTTGGGTATAGTTTATTTATGAATTCTGAATATTGAAAAGAGTTCTATTATGATCTATGTCGATAGTGGCATGTTTGGATAAGGAACCACAGATTCATGAACCACAGATTATTGCCTCTGTTAGACATTAAGTGAGATTATTATAAGAGAAAAATTCCTCTGATACTGGGATTCGAAGCCAGGACCTACGGCTTCTGTACCGCTGCTCTACCAACTGAGCAAAGCAGAGTTCGCTTCACAGCGCCAGATGGAACCTTTCTCCTATGACTGATTACTGTCAGAGGATTTTTCTCCTTTAATATTTCATGTAATGTCCAACAGAGACAATAATCTGTGGTTTATAAATGCGTATATCCACCTTTAATATTACTGTACAATAACAGTGGAAGCCAGGTCACAAAAATCACTAATTAGTGTGCCTCACAGTACTGCATATGACATAACTTGTCTGTCAGTGAGGTAGACCATTAAGGGTAATCAGTCATAGGAGAGAGGTTCCATATGGCGCTGTGAAGCGAACTCTGATTAGCTCAGTTGGTAGAGCAGCGGCACGGATAGCCGAAGGTCCTACGTTCGAATCCCAGTGTTAGAGGAATTTTTCTCCTATAATTTTCTCATGTTTGGATAAGTTTTAAACATATTCCCCGTATTATTTAACTAATCATATCTGTAAATAAAATTATTTTGGGTCAAGAGAGCCTTGCTTAATCTCATTAAATGTCTTGTTGTGATTTTTAAATAGGTAATAGAGTTTCTTCAGTAGCAAACACTCACTTTAGTAATCAACCACAAAGAAATATTTCTACATTCATACATCACAATTTTACAAGAAAATGTCTACTGTACAACTTGCGCACAACCAAACAGCAAGAACTCACTGCGTGAGTATTTGCTTCTTTATGCTTTCTGTTCGTAGTCAAATTATCCGTTTACGGCATTTCTATTTTAGATGCCATTTGGAGATTCCGGCGGATTTTTAAGTTCATATCTTTTTGTTATGCACAGTAGTTTTATTTATTCCAAAGAGAATCATGGTCACATTAGGTGAAGAGTTGTGATCAACAGGTTGATTAGACTATTTAAGCCACACCCCTTTCGATTTAGACCAATAACGTATAATGATAGGCCTACTAATCAAGTCCACCTGATAAAAAAATAAACAAAGAAGAAAGTTATTGTTATTAACATTCCATAAGTTTTCGTGAGAATTCAGTGCTAAGTATATCTTTTGTCCAATTTCACAACGAACTGATGATTTCATTATAATTACATTATTTCCCACAATTTGCAAAGAAATTCGTCCAACTTTTAAAGACTGTAAGAATTCTGTATTTTTTATTTCGCATAATTTCATCACAATTTGCGAATAAATTTCATACTTGATTTGTAAGAACCCTTGGAAGAAATTTCGGTTTTACTTTAAATATAGCATGTATTGTTAAACTTGTTTAAAAAATAATATCCGTAGCCATAACTGACAGTGATGGAAACTAAACAACCTTGGAATATAAATTAATTACCAGAATTCTCAAAGTGAAGTGAGCAAAACTGTCTTTTTTAAGTCGAATCAGCCTAAATGGGTAGCACTACTTAACTCTATTAACCTGTGAGAATACACTCAAATTTTTACCCTAGGAAATTCCATTAGAAACTCACAAGATGGGTTCAATGCTAGCAAACTCATAATTAGGAGAAGAATTTCAAATGAACTTCAACTGGAGTGAATGAAATTAGCAGAAATATTGTTGTAGCTTAGAACAATGCCTTCAGGAGCTCCACTTCACAGCACACAGTAACTTGAAATTAGGATCACTTGCTATGCTCAAGGAGTGTTTCGTTTCTTATGAAATGGCTGTACCGTAAATCACTGAGCAGAGAGAAATGCAGTCTTTATTTTCATGGTACAATTAATCTACTAAATGGCAGAGGATATTCGTATGCTATCATTGTACAAGCTACGCGATTTGCAGCTACAAACGTACGTTATGAATCTTTTATTTGCAAACTACAACCTGGTTTCTTCCTGTTCTACTCCTACCTGTGTCTGGCGAATCTAGGGATGCCCATTCAAAGGTTGGACAATACGTTACCGAATAATGATCTGACTGAATTGTAGGTACCTTTCATTAATTAATTCTTAGTGTCACTGCTTCTAAAAATTGGGATTCTACAACTTATTTATTTATTTTAAGTCTACTAAACTAAAAAAATACACAGTAGACTCTATTGACAATCAAATAAAGAAAACAACATTAAGAACAACAAAAGAACACTAAAACAAATCAATTAAAACAACACACACTCAATTACAAGAATTACAAATGAATAAAGTTAACAAATAGAAGAGCAATACTTGCATTTCTTTGTGATTTTATGACTGAATGCTAAAAATTTTGCAAATATTTCTATAAAAGACTGTTCTGTATTGAAATAGATCTGTATCAAATTCATTACATAGATTATTGTACATAGTATTAAAAGGGGAGAATTCCTGTTCTGCATTTTCAATGCAAATATTTATAACTACCAATTTATAGGCCTATACCCCTATTCGTATTATTAAGATTTCATTTTTGTTTTCAAATCCAATGTTAATGTACAATGTTAATGTGTACTGTAGATCTCCGGTGAACTAGTTGTTCAAGCTGGTTAAGCCGCACTAGTTTTCGTGATAACTTGAATAACTTAAGTGAATGCTGCGTTTAGTTCTGACAACTCACATTAACCTACAATTTAATCACGCCTGGGTTGGGATTTAGTGGTGAGACATTGGATTGACGTTGTTGAAATGCTACTTCTACAACTTCTGTGACACTCAGTTCCTCAATAAATGTGTAGGACCTAATAATCTTCAGGTAATTTTTATGTAGAATAATATCTGTAAATGTCGATTTATATGTTTGTATCGACTAGGAATGAGTAAATGTAATCTGGGTGAGATCCCCAAGAACTCGCATATTATTCTCTACCACATTACCAAGGAACCCAAAATACCACGAAAAATTAATTAAAAATCAATTAAGGTGTTTGTGACTTGTTTGAAACTCTTTTCTATCACTTTCTTAAAGAATCATTCAGGAATTTGCATGATTTTTTAGCGATTTAAATTAACGCTCCACATGCCCCCCAATCCTGCCATCTGCCTACGGGAGATGACGCAGCGGTCGGGTGGTAGGCCAAGTCCCTCCAGGGATGTAGCGCCACGGAGTTTAGTTTAGTTTTAAATTAGCGCTAAATAAAGTTTTGGAATAAGCCAGATCTAAAATATAATCTTCCATTTCTTCGTGTTGTTCGTTTGACAGAAATACCACATTTATCACTTACCCACGTATACGTGCACTCTCTCTCTCTCTCTCTCTCTGTCTATCTTTCTATCTCTATCTATCCCTATTTCTATCTCTCCCTGTCTCTCTCTATCTTTATCTCTCTATCTCTATCTCTCTCTATCTCTATTTCTTTCTTTCTTTCTCTCTCTCTCTCTCTCTCTCTCTCTCTCTCTTTTACACGTAATAATACCAGCATTAACTTATTGTCAGTGCCACATTTTAATTAAGAGAAACAGAGTTGCAAGAAAACAATAAAAATGCTTAGTATCCACAAACATGGCAATTTAATTACATTTCGCTTCCTAGCTCTATCATTTCATTATCTGCTCAGCGTTTGAAGTCCTTTTACATGCCTGGCTAGACACAACGATATTAATGTCAAATAAATGCAACAAGAGTTGACAACATTTTTGCCTATACCGAGAAAATTAAGAAATGAAAACTAGAAATGAGATCTAGTTTATAATGCATTTCATGTAGGCCTACCTACTGTGGATACTTTCTGATGGAAATCCATAATAATACCTTAAGTTTTTAAAACTTCTTATAAAATTACATGGGTACGTTAAATTACAGACAGATCCTATATTTAACGCAAAATAAGATTTCTATAAAAAAAAGTACCACTGAATATTTGCACAAAACAGTAAATGTATTTACAATCCTCCAGTTGCCAAAATGAATGTTATCGTAAATGTATATCACTGCATCAGTAATTATTACATGATTATTGAAGATTTGATATTTGCAGTAATTTGCGAATTTAACTACTTTCGCCAACATAATATGCACAATCATAAACTTATGTATTTTTATATGTATTTTTAGGATATAGCTCAATATAATTTTATTAAATTTGTATTGTATAAAATATATTTGAAACGAGCGAATTTCAATTCACTTTTAGCGTTCCAACTACTTTTATTAATGCTGGTATGTAGTCATGTTACGAAATGCATTAAATACTCGTACATAGGCTTATAGGCCTACAGCATTTTACGTTAACATTACTAAAGAAAGCCACACACACTTCCTGGGGGTTCTAAATCAAACCAATTTCGTCATTCACCCTTATTTACAAGAATTGTAACTATGAGATTCTAAACGGTTTTAATTCATGTTGCGAAAATGACAACAGTGTATTGGACGAAAGTTCTTCAGTACATACTGTAGTCGCATAGTGTGATTTCGATATAACTAAATACATCGATCTTCTCCGATTGATATCCTGCAGAGTCTGGTTCCTTGCGGACACTGGTAGCTAATGTCTGGAGGGTATAAAAGAGTTTTACCGGCCGTTGTGTGCACGCATGGTTGACGGAGCTCGGAACACAGCAGGTTCGGGTCTCATGATGATGCTTCTTTTTATTTCACAGATCAGTTGCTCTTCCTAACAACACCATCCCTTCTCCTTCTTCGTGTTAGTTCTGCTCGCTGACTGCGTACAAAGTGAAGCAAGTTACTTTGCCACTAAACCCATTTGCAGTTAAGAGTTAATTGATCACTTTTCTGCTGCAATTGTGGCCTCAGTCCTACCACTTCTATCTTCTATAAAAGCTATTGAATTCACCTATTACAGCATGTAACCGAGTAGGAAAGGTGAACAGAGTAAAATTGAATCTTTTATGTTTTTTCACCAAATTTAATAACTTCTTCCCACCGTCAGAAGGGGAACTTAAACACGGCAATGGAAAAAGAGGCCCTATTACGTTTTCCAACTCTCCCTCAAAGACCAGGAGTCTCCCAAAATCAAATGAAATCTCCCGAGAAAGAGATGACATCTTAAGGAATTGTCAGATCTGCTATTAATTTTAATTACTTATTACTTTATTTTGAAACAATATGCCATTTAGGTAGATTTGAATCCTCTACACCAGTGGTTCCCAACCATTTTCAGCTGGCGACCCACCTTTCCTTATCGGAATACCTCCACGGTCCATCGGTCCATGGTGGAGTAAAAAACCTTATTTGTATCGTATCCCTTCCTTATGTACATATAACTTACCATCAAATATTGCAAATATTGTCTATATAAGCTTATATATGCTTTGTTGAAGATACAGATTGATTATTGAAAAAACAATTTGTATTCTGATTTGAAAATGGTTGGCAAAATATAAGCACTTTTTAGCAAAACAGTTATTTATTTAACAATAGATATATGTTTGCAATATATGCAACAAGTGGTTTCATACTCACTAACAAGTGTTCCTAGGTGAAGATAAAAAACTACAATTATAAAAGTACTCAAAGACCATTTTAATTTTTCAGGCAAAATTACTGTTTTTAAGTAAGAATACTATAAATGGGATTTTTGGGACTGTTTCGATTGAACTAACACGTCAATGTCAGGATTGAATGAAGATTTTTTAAATTTTAAGTCATTCTCAACATTGAGTTGATTTCTGTAGGCCTATTTGTTTTTTAGGAAAACCAAAGTTGAAAAAGTACGTTCACATAAACACGTAGTGGTTTCCGATAGTTTTAGGACCCACGTGGGTCGCGACCCACCGGTTGGGAACCGCTGCTCTACACTATTAATCAAGTTTCGATGCACAATGCTTTTATCCCCGCTGAATTTACATATTCATATAAGCATTCAAATAAAATCATCAGTGAATTATAAATCTGAATTCAACATTAAAAATTTCGGAGAAATAGCTGGTTCCCATGAATAATGACCAATAGGCCTACACGAAAATAAAAGTATTCATATTCTGATATAAATTATTATTTTATTAATGTCATAATTCTGTCTTTATACAATTTTTGTGGAGACAAATTTATACGTCAGTAGCAATCAAAAGGTTAAACTTTTAAGCTTTCACTGATTTTCTTAAACTAAGCACGCGATTGAATACATTTAACAGTACACATTTGGAACAATGAGAATTGTGATTCCACATGAATCTCTCTTACAATTTAAAATACTACTAGAATCAACTAGTTTCTTGTAAGTGAATGTAAGTTTGTAAACCACAAACAAGTCAGATTACCAAAAATGTAACTCGAAAATATGGAAAAGATCCATCAGAAATAGGCCTACTTTATAAATGGAGGCAATAACTTTCTGTCCCGGAAACTCCTTTTGTTATATTATGTAAAACAGAAATGTGATTTTTATAAAGCTCTCGGCGAATCAAACGTCGGTAATTCCTTTTGCATTCTGCCGGATTATATTATTGTTTATTGAGGGTAAAAAGTAGTTTACCCTCTCAAATCCAAGCAGATGACAGACTCTGTTGCCAAGTCACTCCAATAACCCTAGTAGGCCTAATATAATACAAAATGTTGACGTTCCTTTGATTCTCGTTTCCGACTGAGACATGACAAACTTCAACAGATATAACAGAATTTTATTTTTAAGCTTTACAAGACAAAACTTATATTTTATTTTTAAGCTTTACAAGACAGAACTTATACAATAATCTGTAATGGTGCAATAGTGCAATACAGTAATGGGTAATATTTAATATAATATAATATAAACTATAAATATAATTTTTATGGTTATTTTATTATTATGGCTGTGTGCAAGCAAGATATAACTTCAGGGAAAGATAAAACAATTTTGCGATATAGCTGAAAATCGATCTTTTAATTATTGTGGATTCAATGGCCAAATGTCTACAAGTAAAGAGTCTTTATTTTTCATCAACCTCCAAATTTGCTCCTAAACCAGCCATAAGTATTGTCAACACAACATTAAGGGCGAAGAATAACAATTATAAATAACAATAAACTGATAAACAGACAACAGAAATTGATTTTTAAGCTTTACAAGACAGATACAATAATATAAGCAACCGTCAAGTGAAATCATCAGTGGGATCTAAATTTAAAAACAATGGGAAAAAGTTAAAGAGACTAGTTGGTTTTTATTAAAGACAACCTGCCACAAGGATAAAAATCCCTCATATTTTAACATAGTATTATTCTGTAGATCTTATTTTTCTTCTTTTATACAGTTTTTTAAGTGACGAATGAATACGTCAGTAGCAGTGAAAAGGTTAAAGTCGTAAGTAGTTATCTAACGTGCACTCTCTTTCCTCTTTCGAGCAATTGCAGCAGCAATGCGCGAAGAATCAGCAGTGATTGGCAATTTATTGGCGAAATTTAGTCTCTATCCTTAGAGTAATATTATAGTAAATATTTAATCTGTAATAGTGCAATATAAATAACAGTAATGGGTAATATTTGATATAATATAATATAAACTATAAATATAATTTTTATGGTTATTTTATTATTATGGCTGTGTGCAAGCAAGATATAACTTCAGGGAAAGATAAAACAATTTTGCGATATAGCTGAAAATCGATCTTTTAATTATTGTGGATTCAATGGCCAAATGTCTACAAGTAAAGAGTCTTTATTTTTCATCAACCTCAAAATTTGCTCCTAAACCAGCCATATGTATTGTCAACACATCATTAAGGGCGAATAACAATTATAAATAACAATAAACTGATAAACAGACAACAGAAATTCATTTTTAAGCTTTACAAGACAGAACTTATACAATAATATAAGCAATCGTCAAGTGAAATCATCAGTGGGATCTAAGTTTAAAAACAATGGGAAAAAGTTAAAGAGACTAGTTGGTTTTTATTAAAGACAACCTGCTACAAGGATAAAAATCCGTCATATTTTAACATATTATTATTCTGTAGATCTTATTTTTCTTCTTTTATACAGTTTTTTAAGTGACGAATGTATACGTCAGTAGCAGTGAAAAGGTTAAAGTCGTAAGTAGTTATCTAACGTGCACTCTCTTTCCTCTTTCCAGCAATTGCAGCAGCAATGCACGTAGAATCAGCAGTGATTGGCAATTTATTCGCGAAATTTATTCTCTATCCTTAGAGTAATATTATAGTAAATATTTAATCTGTAATAGTGCAATATAAATAACAGTAATGGGTAATTTTTAATATAATGTAATATAAACTATAAATATAATTTTTATGGTTTTTTATTGTTATGGCTGTGTGCAAGCAAGACATAACTTCAGGGAAGGATAAAACAATTTTGCGATATAGCTGAAAATCGATCTTTTAATTATTATGGATTCAATGGCCAAATGTCTACAAGTAAAGAGTCTTTATTTTTCATCAACCTCAAAATTTGCTCCTAAACCAGCCATAAGTATTGTCAACACATGATTAAGGGCGAAGAATAAGAAATATAAATAACAATAATTATATATTTCCGAAGGATAGACTATGGCAGCTAAAATTCATTCAATAGGCCTATGGCTAATGGATGAATAGGTTAAACTTTTCGGAGATATATTTGATTAAATCTGTCAATTACCTCTTAAGTGACATGAACTACTGAATGCAGGAAATATTTAAACTCAGATTAAAGCATCCACTACAATGCCCGAGGCTCCCACATTATTAGTCAATCGGTACAAGAAGTTGGTAATGTAATGTCCAGATATTTTTCACTCTATAGAACATCCTCTGAAATGTTATATTCTACCTAGAATTATGTAATATATAAGACCATCTTATACCCTCAATATAAAATAAAGATGCCCAAGAAATTTTAACATAATAAAATATAAAATCTTGGTTAGTTACCGCTAGTAGAAGAATTAATAATAATAATAATTTATTTATTGCAAACAAATGTTCATAGTATGATGAATTAAGCAACGGCGAAATTATACATGGGAGGGGAAACAGATACATCCCGAGAAAGCCTGCCCCGGCTCCATTTTGTCCACCAAAATTTCCACGTGGATCCACCGAAATTCGATCCCGGGTCCCGCGGTGGCAGACAAGCGGTCTTACCACACAGCCATGAGGGGGGGCTACTACTGGGTGAATTTTTTAACTTATATTACAACAGGTTAAAACTTGTCTAAAAAATGTCTCAATATCATTCACTTAGTAGGTCATTTATTGTTTTGATTTTTCTTCTTTTAGATTTGTGTGGTTCCATCGCTTCTAGTACTTGTAATTTCTTTGTATCAGTGGCAAGCTTCTCTTTAAGCTGGGGGGGGGGGCGTGTCGTAGATTTACTGCACGTAAAAGAACTCCAAGTCTAAATTAGAGCCTCTGGACAAAATTGCTCGGCCCTTTCACGTCCAAGTAATACCTTAGTTTCCTGAGGGGGATTGAGAGGCGATGGGCTTACCACCTGTCCTTCTGCCCTCTCTCGGAAAATAAGCGTTACAAAATTCATATATAGTTAACAGAAACCGCCACTTGGATGCCCCTTCGCCCCAACATAGGGGCTATAGGGTTCCAGACAGACAGATAGACAGTGGTAAGCTTCTGGCTATCGTATTATCTTGCCCTCATGGGGACGTGAACTACACTTTGAGAACCACCGGTTTAACCATCGCATAGGAATGGAGAGTACACAAAGTAAATTCGCTCCCTGGAGAATGTCATCCTCATCAGCGGAACAGATGAGCATTACTAACGGTTCCAGTGAGCCGTGACCTTTCGCGCTTTCTCCGCCAATGATAAATCTATTCATCAATCAGGGCGACCGAACAGATTAGAATCCGGCGTAATTGCCATCTGAGATTCCTTCATCACAAACGCTCCGGTTTCCTGTTAATAATTCTCGCCCCAGGTTAAACTCAGATTAAAAACATAATTTCTGAAAATTCCCCCATCCTCACTCCAAACCGTTCCTCGCAAGATGGAATTCTAATAACCACGGGCATCAGGAAAAAGCAAAGAAAACCATCCAAGCCGATATTAGATCACTGTTGTTACATAAATTTAAGCAGTCTTGGCTTAGGACAGTCTTTTTATGTTAGCATTTTTTATTATTTGAAATTTGTAATACAGTACATTTTCATTTAACTTCTTGTATTGTTGTAAATATTTTAGTGTATTCCAGTGTGTTGTACTGAATCACCCCCGAGCACAAGCTTTGGTTTTTCGGGTGGCGTTAGAAACTACATTTATAAAAATTTTATGATTTAATTTTTATTTTTATTTAATTTATACAATATAATTGTTTAATTACTCTTTTATTGAGCCTGGTAGAGATAAGACCATTAGGTCTTCTCCTCCCCTCTACTAGGATTCCAAAAACTGCAATTACAATACAAAAATTACAAGAAAAAATGCAATAAGAAAAACAAAACATCACTGACCACTAATGTTGAGATATGAAAATATAATAATAGTAATAATAATCAAAATTATAATTCGGTAACAATTAAAATTATAATAATATCGCAGCAATAAATTTATTATTATTATTATTATTATTATTATTATTATTATTATTAATATTATTATTATTTTACATTAAATTATTGGTAACATGCAGCATCTACAAAATGCAGAAAATTCCTTTCTATCTTATTCTTTAAAAAGTTCTGGAATTTTTAAAGAAGATAATCAAAATTTTAAATTTACGAGTCGAATATATTGTTTTAATAAATAGACTAAAAGGGCTACAAAAATTTCTAATGTGTTGTTCAGGTGGCTCAACTAAACAAACATGTAAAAATTCATTAAATTATCCTTAAGTTGAATTATGATATTAGCTTGCACGCTATGTAAAAATGAAATGTGGAAACCACGTTATAAGCTTATCAATTTAATGGGCACAAGGAAGATTAATCCTTGACGTTTATGGCTGGTAACTAAAAAAAGTATTAAACGTTCGCTAAACATTATTAAAGAGGAAAGTGTTTATTACAGAAAATAACTTAAAAATCGATTCTTTTTCACTGTCAAAGGTATACTCTCCTCTCAAGAGGACTGTAATGGGCATTGTTGATCCCGAAAAAGTGTTGCAGATAAATTGCGAAAAACTTAGTTGGACAAGTTGGTTAAAAAATGCTATTACAATTAAAATAATCATGTGACTAATTATGGAGAAGAAATTAATCTTTTCGGCAAGCTTAAGAGGGTTATGTGTCCTTGGGTGATAAAGCCGGACCCCTATATTAGTGTATTATCTGGGTATACAAGCTCAATCTGTTCTTGGTATTGACATTTTAAAAATATAATTATTCCCTAAGAAAACAATTTACATATTTCTACGTATTTGACACAGTCTGCTGTGCTTGGCATATTCGGAGCCTGTTTCGAAAGATTTAAAGTAACAATTGAGAGATTTGCTGTGAAAAGGAAGCCTGAACTTCGCTTACGTTTATCCTCTACAGTCCCGAGATCAAACTAGGACAGTTGTATATATATTTTTGTACTTAATGAGTTTCTATGGGTCGAAAGAAAACAAATTTGCAAAACATAATTGGGTGGATGTATTTGGAAGTATAAAATAAGATTTAGACAGCTATTAATCGTATTCTATGGATTAATTTGTGTTATTAATGGTCAAATCAACACGGATATTCAAGAGATCAAATTTTGATTTTATTTTGAGGGGTTCTAGGGTATTTTAGGGGCAGTATCATATATGATACATTTGGTCTACATTGAAGTTTTTACGGTTATTTAGCAGACAGAGATAATAAAAAAATATAAGCATGTAATGCAGAATGTATCAAATATGACTCCGCCGGCCATCTTTACTTTGAATAGTTCACAGTGTAAGAAAAATCTGAAACCTGGTGTATCATATATGATACACTGAGACCTTAGAGGCTTTAATATTGTAATATAGTTACTTCATCCCTTTGTGTAAAGTATTCTAGAGATCCTGATGCTACAGATATTTTCTATGTTACTAAACCGTACTCTACTATACTGAACTAGGCCTATATCAACAAATTACAGGGTTGTGCATTGTTTAACATAACTATACATTTGAAAGGTTTTATTACAATATCTCCTTACATAAAACTAAATTTAGCAAGCTTATTAGTACAAAAAATTGTTATTTGAACGGAGATTCAATGATGAATAATTATTCTGCTCCATCAGTGGCTAATGCGAGAGTCTGCTTTCAGCTAAAACATTGCTGAAACAATCTAATATGTACCAATACTTAACTTGCCTCAATCCAGTAAGGAAAGTTAGTAAGCTGGTAACGGGATTGTTTTATTTCAAATAATTCTAGCAATTTACTTGCACAAACTCCAATAATTCGAAGATCTTACAGTTCTTCTTTGGACAATTTTACAGGTAAAAACTTTTCTAAGAGCTTATCGTTCGGGAAGTTGAGAAGAAAGATATGCATTTTAATTATAGTGTTTGTAGGAATATATTTGCATTTACTGCAAATTAATTTATGAATTATTTGGATTATTGAAGGTAATTATAATATTCTCTCTTCCACTAAAAGTACTCTCAGGATTACATGCAGTGGTTAGAGAATAACCACCCCAGTAAATCAGCCTCCAAGCAAAATATTCAAAATATAAAATCGATTTTATTCGGGTCAACTGAATTCAGTTAGCACAAATGGTATTCTCAGGTAACATCTGCTGTGTCTGCAAAATAATCCCATGCTTACATTATGTCGGAAGTTCAGATGTTTGTAATTAATTTTGAACACTGCCCTAGGGAGATCAGTGGTTGATGTTTTAAATGCATATTAAATACATTGAACAATCGAGAAAAAAAAACAGCGCTGTGAAACTGCCAATATAAAATACTGAACGGAAACACGGAACATACATTACCTCGTATAAAAACTGAGCTTCAAAAATTATACTGATGTAATACTATGAACTGAGTACAGATTAGTAAATATAAAAAAAAAGATTAGTAATAGGGATGGGTCCTCGATACTTTCGATACCTCGATACTCTCGATACTTGCATGGTATCGGCATCGAACGATACTTCAGAAAACTCGCTCGATACTTTTTCGATACTTTTGTAATTCTGCAACTAAGTGAGAATGCTAGTATTTTTTAACAAAAAGTTGTAAGTGGACTGTTTAAAAAACTAATTTAATTTTTAATGTAAAGTTTAAAAATAATTATAGGCCACTGATGATATTAAATGTTGTCTCATTAAATATGCAGACTTAATTAATCTAGTTGGTATTACACAGTTCTCTCAAATTTTAATTTTTAATGTACCTATTTATTGAAACTGGAAATGTTGAAGGTATCGAGTATCGAAGTATCGAGTATCGAGGAAAATATCATGTATCGGTATCGAGTATCGAGTATCGAGAAAATCTGGTATCAACCCATCCCTAATTAGTAAATAAAAAAACTGCTTTTAATCTGCATATAGAAAGCATTAATTCTCAGGTGTTTTACTGGGTGACTGACTGAATGTTCATATCCATGCAGGGAATTCCTTTACCGGCAGACAACGCCTAGTGAATTCCATCGGGCGGAGAAATATAATACACATGCACCAATGCTTTTATATCCGGCATGGAATGTGAGCTATATAAGAGAAGGATGTATTATGTTCGAAATATTTTTTTAACGGGCCGAATGTACTGCATGAAAGTAATTTACCGAAAATATTTAACAGCCTATTATTTCGACAACGTTAAGCTTAAAAAATTCTTCCAGAATTTTCCCCAGAAAGTCTAAAGAGGTTTTATTTTTATGTAGGCCTATTTACCGTTAGAGCACCAGAAGGGAGTAATTTCTCCCCTTACAATTATGAAACACAAACTAAAGATTAGTAAGACTGTATTAAAAATGCAAATAATAAATTTAATTCTCTATGGACGTGGGAAAAAAAATCAGCAGGGTACGCCAGTGATTTCCCGTCACGATGGAGGAAAAATATTATTTTGTAAACAAATGCTATAATTGTTTCATCGATATTTTAGAAAATGATTTACATGAAAACAATATAAATTCTTCCCTTTTTTTTAACAACAAATATGGTTTCATGATTTTTAAAATTATACATAACCGATATGTCCCGAATATATTCGCAGTTAATTCAATTTCACTCTGTACAGCATAACATATAACAATTTCAGCTATAAAATTGTGGTTTGAATCTATGGAGCAAACTATTTATATTAACTCTGCATTCCACAGCAAGTGGGAAGAGGGGTCTTCTGTCAACAACAGAAGATATCCGTTATGCTTGAACTGATCCCCATTTGATCAGATCTGTACAATACAAAATATAATCCCGTCACAATCTCACTCATTTTTCAGTTCTCGGGAAGATATTTTTCTCATTTTTCACGTGCTGTTTCGGACAACCATGTGAGAGTCCAATATATCGTTGCTAGCAAACACAGATTCCCACGATAAAACATCTCTCTTTGAAAACGAATAGCCTACCATTTATTTTTCTTATTCCTCTTATTTTCGCTTACATACCTTTATCCCTTTTCTCCAAATGACTAGAGGGCACAGAATAGATATAGCGCTGAAAACAATGTTTCAGTAGGATACAAGATCTACAAGAAAGTACTAATACAGTACAAGTTTCCTCCAAAACTATTATATTATTATTTATATTATTATTTGTTTTTCATGTTATGTTCCCTTGTGTAATTGTCATATTGTATGTGTTTCTGTTTTTCTTTTCTGTGTGTGTGTTTTTTTAATAGTAATAGTCAGTTATTAGTTTAATTATTATGAATATTACTTTAAATATTTAATATTAGAATCTGGTGTATTAACATAAGCGAGAATATTGCAATTGGGCATTAGCCTGTAATATTCTTAGTAAAATAAATAAATAAATAAATGTAGGTATACAATTAACACTGTGCCCTATTATATACACGCACGTTATACTTTTACTTCACACTTAAAATTTTCAGCCCTTTTTCACAGGTACAATTTCTGAAAGAGGAATCTCATGCTCAAAGTAGAATCCTGTGCTGAAGATTTATTATGAAAGAATCAAGATTCGTCCGCTAAAACCTAGCTTCGCGTACTTGTTACACTAATAGCTATTAACGGCTAGATATAATACTACTGCAAAGGAAAACCCCTCTTTTTTTTAGATAGTATCATCAACTATTAACAGTAATAATATGTTCCTTTTTTAAACCAAAACGGAAGAAACCAAAGCAGACACCTGTTTCGTTTAAATTCAGAACGGAAGTCCTTAAGAAAATTGTGTTAGCCAGCATTATTACTCTGAACAACAGAGGACGTTATATTATTTCCCGTGTAAAACATGACATTACTTTTGAACCCGTAGCCTGTTACACTAAACTAGTTATTTCATGTAATTTTCTCTGCAAAGAAGGCAGCTTGAAAATGTTCACTTCCGAGGGGAATGATTTGATATTTTGTATGAAATAAACAGTTGATTGTTTCCGGGCGGTCATGTGCAAATGTGTCTTCACGCTCTGTCTGGCAGCAAATGATGTCTCCCAGGAAACTCTATCATTAAATTTAAAAGATGAAAATGAATCTGTGTTCCTTCCTTCGAAACTCTCCTCTGCCCGTTCATTCCAGTCAACTTCTCAGTAAAAGACTGTAATCCCATAACTTAAATACTAGGGATGGGTCTTCGATACTTTCGATACCTCGATACTCTCGATACTTGCATGGTATCGGCATCGAACGATACTTCAGACAACTCGCTCGATACTTTTTCGATACTTTTGTAATTCTGCAATCCTGCAATTAAGTGAGAATGCTAGTATTTTTTAACAAAAACTTGTAAGTGGACTGTTTAAAAAACTAATTTTAGTTTTAATGTAGAGTTTAAAAATAATTATAGGCTACTGATGATATTAAATTTTGTCTCATTAAATATGCAGACTTAATTAATTTAATTGGTATTACACTGTTCTCTCAAATTTTAATTTTTAATGTACCTATTTATTGAAACTGGAAATGTTGAAGGTATCGGGTATCGAAGTATCGAGTATCGAGGAAACAATCATGTAACGGTATCGAGTATCGAGTATCGAGAAAATCTCGTATCGACCCATCCCTATTAAATACCCTATAAAACTAACTAAATCTAAACTACGTAGCGCTACATCCCTGAAGGTTTACCATCCAAGCTGCATCATCTACCGTAGGCAGATGACAGGATTGGGGGCATATGGTCAGCATGCCGACAACCATAGCCGTTATTTTTTATTTCCGTGACCGGAGCCTCTATGTCTCCATCTTAAACACCCCATACTCAGCGAAAATCTCCAAGTGGAGGTTTCACTGACAAACACTAATTCAGTTACGGTTATTTTCAGACAGAGGATGACCAGCGAAAATAGACTGTGACGAGGCGTCGCAAGAAATTTTATTAAGGGGGCAAACTCTACCTAAGTCCAAACACTATTCTTACGGTTTAGGCTAAACTATATATTAGTCTATAATATTAAGAATTAATTTACTATTGTGAACAATAATATTAATATTACGACAGTAAATTAAACTACTGTAGTGGAGTTAAATCCTGAGTAAGTTTAATCCAAATTCAAGCAATAAGTTATGAGGCAGGTATCAGTATTTTGTTATTATCAATTGAAAATCGATTTCCAATAACTAAATAGGCCTACACTGATATTCACAGAGTTTCTCGATCCCTAGTTTTGAACTCCAGCTGAATTCGACTAGGCTACAAAGTTTTTAAACTAACAGATAAGTTCTTCTGAGCAACAGCCTTGTGAAAGATGATTGTAAATACAATGATTCAGTTATAATTGTATACGTACTCAACTTATGTATTTTTTATTTTCCCTGGAACAGTTGCAGTTAACAGAGACAAAGAGTAAGCCTACCAAAAAATTAATGAGACCATAAGACATTCCAGAGGGGCCAGCTTCCCCCTTGCCCCCCCCCCCCCCATGCCGACGCCCATGGACTGTGGTGCTACTAGAACATAAAATGGCCGGAGAATTCGGTCTCGAAGCTCTAATTTGGGCCTGGAAGTTTTAACTTGCCGTAAATGAACGACATCGAACCCACGGTTTATAGTCCAGTGAGAGCACTAAGAGCTCCTAAAATGACGTTCAAAAGTAGAATACAATATAAATATTCTTTTTACTTTTTCAAATAGCTCTGAATACCAAGAATATGAGTACTAAAAATGTATCCATACATTTAAACTTAACAACCCTTAAAACATTATTACTTCAATGTATTATGTGCAATATCGGATAAAAATAGTATTTTTTTTTAGTGCGATAATTGTTTTACGGCAAATGAGTTCAACGGCTTGATATGTAAACATTTCTGAAAATTAACAATAAAATGTTGGTGAAATTTAAGATGACTAAATATTGGAGTTATAAAACACGTTTCAAATCTACATATAAGACCACAACACGTGAGAGGTTTTCAGGACATCTTTCCTTGGCAGTAAATGCACTCTGACCCTTGGAATGAAATATGTTACGTTCAAAGAAAAAAAGCTAGACGTACAAAGAAAAAACTGGACTATCGACGTAACATACAGCTCCCAACGGAATGTATATCATCTCGTATGGACCATTCTTATACTTTCATATCTGCTGGTGCCAAAATGTACTACTGTTCCGCAGACACACGATATGAAATACTTCTTCACCTTTAAATCCTCTCGGGCGTCTAGCAAACATGCGCTCCTTATAATGAGGCGGAACAATGTCTCTGGAGGCGGTAACAATTAAGAAATATCGATATACTCGTACATGCTCAGCAAGATTTAAAATAAGTTTTTCGAGTTCAGCTGGAATCAGAGGACTGCATGTTCCAACACATATCGAATGAAATAGTCCAGTGGTTTTTTACTCCACCATGGACCGATGGAGGTATTCCGATAAGGAAAGGTGGAGTAAAAAACCTTATTTGTATCGTACCCCTTCCTTATGTATATAATATAATTTACCATCAAATATTGCAAATATCTAGAAGCTTATATATGCTTTTTTGAAGATACAGATTGATTATTGAAAAAACAATTTGTGATCTGGTTTGAAAATGGTTGACAAAATATAAGCACTTTGTAGAAAAACAGTTATTTATTTAACAATAGGTATATGTTTGCAATATTTGCAACAAGTGGTTTCATACTCACTAACAAGTGATCTAGGTGAAGATAAAAACTACAATTTTTATTTACACAAAGACCATTTTAATTTTTCAGGCAAAATTGCTGTTTTTAAATAAGAATACTATATTAATGAGATTTTTGGGACTGTTTTGTTTGAACTGACTCGTCAATGTCAGGATTGAATGACAATTTTTTTAATCAAGAACCAAGAAAACAACCAAAACACGATTTGATTTGTTTCGATTTTTCTGATCTTTTCTGATGGTTTATTGGATGGTTTCTGATAGTTTTAGGATCGAATCACGACCCACCTGTAACCCTTCCGCGACCCATTGGTTGGGAACCGCTGAAATAGACGATGCCTGGCTATATCTACAAACCATCAAACGAAACGGTAGGCCTATAGCTAACTACAACCAAATATGGAATGTCCAGTCAAGTCTGTCGCATTATTCTTGAATTAATTCCTTTGGTTGCAGAAACGTCGTAGCAACACCATGTCAGTATAAGTATTTATGTAACTTAATACACGTTTTGAGGTTCCCTGTATCAAAAATAAATTTTTCAGAAAATAGTGTGTGTTTGAACAGCTTAGCTCGAAAACAAAACAAAATCCTATAAAAAATCAAATCTTATACTTTATCTTCAAAAGATGTGGCACGAAGTTTGTGACAACTTTTTCTTACTTTCACTAATAAGGAATAACTATACACTAGTTATATACGCCCTAAATACACAGTAGTTAATTGTCTGAAAAAAATGTTCTACCGGCATGTAGATCAGTTGGTAAGAGCAGCTGCACGGAGAGCCGAAGGTCCTGATTCAAACCCCGGCTATGGCATTGAATTTTCTGACTTCACCTTTCCATCTTACCCTACACACGGCCAGTGTGAAAGAATTATCATTCCAGACTAAATTAAATTTCCGAATAAGAGCTTTTCACCTCTTTAGCCTTCATCCCCCCGTACATTATAATTATTTTCATCTCATTTCTAAATCTGTGTGAATCCCCTCGGTCCTCAACCACTTTACACCACGTGGAACCAATGAGGCACCATGGCCACAAATTTAACTAACAAAAACGCCTACTCACTGGGTCACTGGATCGTAATTATTTATATGTTCAAAGCGGATAATGCTGTTCACTAAAACAAAAGAAAGGCATTGGACAGCATTGTTTTAATAAAGCAGTACAGCCGCGGGCAATCTGCTCAAGAACTGGTACTGGACCAACCGGCAAGACGTGGTCAGTTTTTTCCTCTCTCTTCGTGCTATGCACTATTACGCAGCTGGCCTGGTTGTAAGTATGCAATGCTATTGTTACACATTACTATAGCATATAAAGCACTTTCGTATAAAATTCCGGTATCAAAATTATCTGATTTTGCATTTAGATCGAATGAGAATTAAAGGTCTTATTTTCAAAATGACTTCTCTCCATGAAGTTAAATTCTAACAGGAAAGAAATTACACATCACTCATAGTAATTTTTAAAAAAATGAATTCACTATTTAATTCAGGCAAAATGTATTATGGTTTCAAACTTCATAATACTCCTTTTGCTGAGAGTCCTAATTTTAGTATCAACCAATTTAAGACTGCAAAGATTTTAATATTAATAATCAAATCTCAAATTTTTTGCCTTTCATTTTTTTATCTTAATTTTTCCCATCTATTTTTTTAATTCTAGCCTAAATGACCAATACAAAAAACATATTTGTAAAATGGAGTTCATTTTTTTTAATTTTGAACACATTATTGTAATTTTATTTTTTTATAAATTGTTTAACTGTTTTAGTTTATACCGTATATTAATTTGTAAATTTCTTTGTTTACTCGTATTAAGACATATTATAATTGCAGCCCTAAACACGTGGTTTGCTCATATGGGGGCTTTAAAAAAAGTAATTGTGTAAGATTTTGTAATGTTTAATAATACTACTTAAAACCTTGTCATGTGACCCACGTTCTAACAATTTCCAGTTTCTGCAATTTTATTTATTCACTGATAATCTGAATGTCTAATGTTATTTTTTATCTGTCTAAAATTAAATACATATCTTAAAATTAAAATGAAATAGAATAACTTTCTCTTTTCTGAGTATGTTCAGTTTCATGGAGGAAAGTCAACTTTGGAAGAAAACACAGATGGAAATACTTTACACTGAAATTATAAAATCAACTTTCGACTGTTTTAAATTTGTGATTAACGTTATTTTGGAAATAAATTGTTCTTTATACGTTCAAGGAAGGCATTCTTAATGATGTTATTAGAGTCTAAACTCGTAACCTTTTTTTATTATTAAAGATGCATCAGTTTGGAAATATACACTTACTTATGAGCTAGCTAAGCTCCGTGGCGCTACATCCCTGGAGGGACTTGGCCTACCACCCGACCGCTGTGTCATCTACCACAGGCAGATGGCAGGATTGGGGGCATGTGGTCAGCATGCCGACACCCACGGCCGTTAATGGTGGTTTTCATAACCGGAGCCGCTACTTCTCTATCAAGTAGCTCCTCAATTTGAATCACGAGGCTGAGTGCACCCCTGCCAGACCTCCCTACCTGAGAAAAATCCGAGGAGGTACCGGGTATCGAACCCGGATCTGTAGTCAGCGACGCTAACCAGAAGACCATGCCGGCGGTCACACTTAATTATGAACATAAATAAAATCTTTATCCACTCTAGATAGGCCTATTCAGCCTTTCTAGTACAACTATGTTGTTTGGAACGAAAATGTTTAAATCGTCCGCTTTTACAGACAATGGATGGTGCAGCTGATCAAGTTCGAAAGAGTAATAGAAAATGTTGTTTGCAAGAACAAATTTAAAAAGAAACTCAAAAGTTTTAATAATAAACCAATACCATCAGGATCTTCCTATATGAAGAGAGATGAAGTGTTCCCGAAAAGTTAAATTCATCCGGGTGCAAATCTGAGAATTATTTATTTTTAAAAATCGGCAGGAAATATTACAATAAAAACGTTAGCTCCTTTAATATTATAGGCCTAATCATATTTTCAGATATATCCGATATGTATACCTCAGTAGATAGAATTAATAAGGAATCTAGTGGGGTAAATCTTGGAGAATTTTCTTTATCACAAATTCAACAGACTTCGTCATGATGAAATAGAAACATTCATTTATTTCTTCACCCTGTTGGAATCCCGAGAAACCATCAACCAACTATAAACAAATTACATAGTCTTCACTGACAGAACTCACCACATTTAATAATATTCTTAATATAACATTATTATTATTATTATTATTATTATTATTATTATTACTGCAGTATTATTATTGTATTTGATTTAACATTCTATACTTTAAACCTTCTTTTAAGAGTAAGGGTAATTAAATCACGGATGAAATGGGCTGGACATGTTGCACGCATGGGGGAGGAAAGACATATATTAAAAAAAAAAAAAAAAAAAAAAATTACAGGGAGACCTGAAGGGAAACGACCACCTAGGTGGGAGGACAATATTAGGATAGATTTAAGAGATGTAGGATTTCAGAGGGATGGTTGGATGGAGTTAGCGCAGAATAGGATTGAGTGGCGGGCTCAGGTAAGCGCAGCAATGAACCTTCGGGTTCCATAAAATAGATAATACTCCTTTAGCTTACTTAGGAATTGTCTATTTCAATTGAGCAAGTACGTAAAACCTTCTTTTAGATTATGATACTGTAACCAAACATACTTTAAGAGTCCATGCCAACTAACAATCTGAGAGTGCCTCTCAAAGTCTCAAAGCTAAAATTCATTATCAGCCAATAACAGTTCGCTGAAACCAATTAGGCCAGAAGGAAAAGCGTGACAGGCTCAAAGAACTGGAGCTGGCGAGAGAAAGGAAAACTCGAAGAGCTTCAAAGTATAACTTCTAGTTGTTTGAAACTGCTGTCTGCTCTCCTGGAAACAGTTATTAAGTGCAATATTACATAATGTGTAGACAAAATCTACAACTTCACCAAACAGAAGTTTGTTTTAATGGCAAAAGCACAATGCACTGGAATTAAATTATTATGCTTTTCTCAGATTTCATTCAAGTAATCTCCGGTTGAGCTTTTATTGTATACTCGATTATCCACGCTATCAAGTTATTCTAAAATTGCAATATGTCTCAGTTTTATCAAATCTCTATTCTGTAAGAAGATATGCAAACTAATAAATGAGTCATTATTTAAAAAAATAGAAGTTGATTTTTATAATAAAGGAAAAATGGTGAACCAAAGTTGAAGAAAGTAGCGATTCGAGTTAGGTAATGTAGTAAATTGATACAAAATCTTGCTATATGTGTCTTTCTTCATGTGTTGTTTGTTTCAATAAATTCCTGTAGTACATTGGTTGTAATTTTTTACATAATACTGTATATTATCAATTATCTCTGCGTTAAAGTAAAAGTGCAACCGAGAGGCTTTGTATGTAAGGAAGACGAAATAAGTAAATAAAATTAAAAATCCTCATTTGTGTAATCTGAGTTGGAACTTTCGTTTAAGGAGAAACTGCTCTAAGAACACTAAAAACGTAAATTTCACGTTTATAAAAAATTCGCGACTGTTAAACGACAGTATTTTGGCCTAGAAGTTTTTGAAACATAAAAATAACTTTATCAATGGTAATAACCACAATTCCTGAATCCGCCACACACAAAAACCAGGTCTCTTTCTAAACTAAACTAAACTCCGTGGCGCTACATCCCTCGAGGGACTTGGCCTACCACCCGATACCCACGGCAGTTAATGGTGGTTTTCATGACCGGAGCCTCTTCTTCTCTATCAAGTAGCTCCTCAATTTGAATCACGAGGCTGAGTGCACCCCTGCCAGACCTCCCTACCTCAGAAAAATCCGAGGAGGTACCAGGGATCGAACCCGGGCCGACGGATCTGTAGTCAGAGGTCTCTTTCTACATAATGTTATATATTATGATAATATGACATATAATAAATGTTATATATTATGTAATAACCCGGACAGCGAACACACAAGTTGCAAATGGCGTCTGATTCACCACACTTCTCTCAGCTTACACTTAATCTCTCTTCTTAGGTTCACGATTTCAGCCTAATTTATTCTCAATTAAACCTAGACCATATAACGAAAAACCATTAGACCTACAAGGAAACTTAAGAGAAGAACTCTTGAAACAGTCTTTGTGTGTTCGTGAAATCATAATTTCCTGCGTAGACTTAAAATTCTGTCTTTCGTTAGGAAGTTTTGAAGCTAATTCTAAATGCATAGCGCAAAGAGTCGTGATCATTACCATTTACAATTCCCACTGCAATGAAACGAGCTACAAGAAGGGTGGCAGACACGAAGACTAATGGAAGCTCTCACTACAAAAACCTTATCACTGCTGAAGATGAGACACTGTTGCACAGAGTGCCGGATAGCTTTCGCACGCAGCCTGCGTCAGGAAAGGAAGAGCCAAAAACAAGAGGAAACGAGACCAGGGCTGAATAAGAAGTGGGAAGCAAAAACAGGAATCTCAATACTGTTATTTCATCGCACTGTTGCAAGAAGATCCATTTCAAGGAAAACTAAAGTCATGAGTGGCCATGTGGCGTCTAGCAATCATCACAAATGCGTTATCCTACACCAGGCCTGTCAAACT
Organism: Ectobius pallidus; assembly: GCA_964059195.1. Taxonomy (NCBI): domain Eukaryota; kingdom Metazoa; phylum Arthropoda; class Insecta; order Blattodea; family Ectobiidae; genus Ectobius; species Ectobius pallidus. Next base: position 105,353,443 of record CAXKWD010000008.1, read on the forward strand.
GAGGTTTTCCCAAAGGCCATATGTATCAAATTTGTTTTCTCGTGAGGGCCACACAACTGATTGAAAATTATTGTATAATATTTTTATTACTTAAACTTAGTAACATACAAATGGTTTATTCTTCAACGCAAAATAATCGAGTAGTTAAACAAAAGAAAATAGCACAATATTGTAAACTGCAACATAGACTTTATACAACAGCAACAAATATATTCACAAAAATCACAAAATGAACATCTACTTACGAGTACTTTTGTGTTTTGTCCTGAGACTACACACTTCTTTCTTAATGACAATTTTTACTATGTCTAGCTAATTTAGTTGCGACTTTCACCAGAGATGACAAAAAAGCCTTGATCTCTGAGAACTTTTTGATTTCATGAAGGAAAATAGGTGTTCACATACATTGCCATAATCCTTGTGGAACTTTTTGAAGCTTCTAAACTTTTCATAAAGATATGAAAAGAAAATAGGCATCCCCAAAATCGCCGTTTAAAACTACAAAGAAATTTAGGAAAGCTTCTGTATTCTCTGTGCAGGCCGCAGCCGCTTGTGTTTCAAATGCCTGCTCTACACCATAATATTAAATGAGAGGAAAAAATCGACCTAACTTTCTTCTTATGTCCATAACACATTTTTCATAATTCCGAGTTGGTTCATTGGCGTGTTATTGTTAAGGCCCAATATTCGATTGGTCGCGGGTTCGAAAGTAATATTGATCAATTGGTTCATGCTATTACTGCAAACATTGACATGAGCAGTGTTGGTCTTTTTACTTTTTCCCTATTACTGCTTAGTAGTTTGTTAAGTTTTGCACCGAGTGTAGTTTAATTATTTTCCACTTACAGTGAAGATGCAAAGGAAATTGCTTCCTTTTATAAGAGAAAAAGCAAAGAAAAATCAAGAGCTTCTAAAGCAAACTAATAGTTCTGAGAAGACCAAAAAAGAGTATTGCCTTACTTTAAGTAATTAATGCCCACTTTGATCTCCAAATGCTTGATTACTTTCATTTATTTCTACAGTTTGAATGCTTCCTTTGCAAATAATATAATGAAAGAAGGAACACATTGAAAAAGTTCGAAACTTGTATCGTTCGGAAAGGCCTTTCCTGAATATTGGCTCCAACAAGATATTTACTTACACCTGAGTGAATTAAATAGGTTGGTAGTATTTAGTACGATTTTAATGGAGAAGAAAAAAGAGAATGAAGAGCTGATTCAATCCTTGTACCAAGAGGGCATACAAGGGCTGCAAAAATCTCAAATATTATTAAATACAACCCTTTATTAGTGTTCGCAAAAATTATCAAACACATCAGGAAATGCAAAATATTAAAATTTAATAAATAAGGGTACTTAAGAGCATAGGCGTAACCAGGCCGACCATATGGGGGGTTATAACATCCGGGGGTCTGGGTCATACCCCCCCCAGGGAGAGGGGGGTCCTCCCCCGGAAAATTTTAAAATTAAGATGCACAATAACGAGTTTTAAGCTTCCCACGCTTTATACTCGTATTAAGTAATTTATAAGCAGACTTTAAAAAATTATACAATTTTCCTTTTTTTAATCAATGGGGGGGGGGGGGTTACGCCTCTGCTTAAGAGATTGCTCCATTGATAAAGTTTTAAATTTCGGTAATATACAGACGTAATATATAGACGTTAAAAGAAGCTAAAAAGCCTCGGGAACGTCTTTAAATAAGAAGAACTATCCATGGTACACTTCCTTTTGAAACTCTGACGCTCAGGAACTAAAAGAAGCAGAGCTACGAACTTAACTGAAATAACATTTCCAAGGTAGGGAGCCATGGGCAGAAAGAATAGAAGGATAGAAGCTGCAGCCCTTGCCGCATAAACCAACACGCACACACCCATCCTCTCAGTCGTGTTTCCCACAATTCCATTCCCCTGTGGAAAGATCTTTAACGAGTTTCTGTCTGTTTTCCCTGTAAATCCTATTTATTATAGAGTATGTTCTTAGGTTTCCTTTCATGAAATATCAAAAAATCATAACAAAAAATGAAGTTATTCCCAAGAGTGTTAAGTAATGTTTTACATAGGCTAAGGAATCTGCATGGTCGAAAAAAATGTAAGTATATTTTCGCGGAAGTTACTTAAAGGGTCTCGGATATTTACTCTTAAATAATATTTTAATATTTCGAAGGCCTTTGCCTTCTTAAAATAATGTTATGAAAGCTTTAAATAAAAGTAATTCCAAATCTCCACAGTAACTGGTTGGTGAGAAATGTAGCATAATACAAAATAATAATCTGTCTAAATAGTGTTCGCAATACAATGTATTGTAATAGATAATGGACTCCCAGGGTTAAAGACAGCCATGTTGATTCTGATTCATTCATTATAAGACAACAGACTACGAGAACGGGCCTCTGAACCCCTGCAGAAAACACCGCTGCCTCGAACATAACAGAATCCCATCCAGGCATATTTAAAAATCCTGCAGGAGGCACCAAATCAGCCAAAAGCAAATTATTTGCAAGTGGCAAGATCACTTACTGAAAAACGAATAAATTATAGTCTTCATAAACTTGTAGAAAATCGTAAAGCAGCCTCTAATTAATACACCAGCAGCCACGCCATATAATTTTAATTATATAAAGAAGTACTGTCTCAACATGAATTACTATCATTGAGACAATAGAATATTTCACTATTTTAGAAAATTGTTAAATTTTCAATGCCAAGGATTTCTTTTTAATAGGTTCATTTGGTCTCTTATCCTAAATATTATAAGTTTATAACTTATTACTAGACTTCGGACTTTTAGGTCGCTAAAACTGCTGTTTTAGGCACCTAAAATAGGCTCTAAAAATTGGAAAATAGGTTCTAAAAATCGTAAAATAGTCTTTTATAAAATCGTTAAGTTGCCAATTTTCTGAAATATCTCAATTGCAATGCAGAATATTATATTGAAGTCACCATTAATCAATAATCATGATAAAACACAGATATAGGCCTATGGTACACAGAATTATAGGCCTATAGACCTATTACTAGGGCCTGTATTACTACCATAACAGTGAAAACCTAATCCCTGCACCCAGAAGCTACGCACGCTAGCACCCTGTTAATAGTTTTTAATAGATAAACTTGACATACATTTTTTCTTGTTAGAACAAGGGATCGACTTGAACTTAATCTCTCCAAACAACTATAATTGTAACTTCCCTGAAGCGAAGCATTTTGTTTGAAAATTTATGACAATGTTCAATAGGAACTCTACTATGTAGAACCTCAATGAACAATAAAGATTATTATTATTATTATATTCAACCCCTTGTATCCCTCAGCGATTCAGAGAACTATGTTTTTTTGTTACTGGATGTGGGAGTTGGGAGAAAAACACTACATTTTCTTAGGAATTCGAAGGAATTTTTCTACTGAAGACGAAACATTCCTTACTATTTAACCACGTCACAAATGTGTCATGTACTGCACATTCCGAGCTAAAAATTTAGTACGAACTGAAATAAATGCTAGAATTTATAAGAAAAAATAACTTATTTTGAACTTTAGACGAAAAACAAGCAAAAAGGCAATATTAGGCTCTAACGTAAAAATAGGCTGTTTTAGGTCCTATAAAAGTATCAGTTTTAGGTATAGTCACTTATGAAACATGCATACACAAGTTTTTGTCCATATATCACTTAAGGATTAAAATAGGTTTTTACCTAAAATCCGAAGTCTACTTATTACACACCAAAATCTAGTTCATGCATTAGCTCTCAGCGTTCAATTGTGAAGTCTCTAAGAGATGTGATCGCTCCAAAATCTCTAGTGGAATGTGTTTTTTTATATAATTTCTTTGGTAATACAATACAATGTTACTAATATATTAATTTTTCCACTTAAATGATACATTAACTGAAAGAATAAGTAACTTACATTGAGTGCAGTCTAAGAAACATAACTTTGAAGTTGGGTTTACCCTACATTCCGTATCACGATTTTAATGTTATTAGGCCTATCAATATTGCATAGGCCTCAGGCAGTAAACTTTTAAACTGAAGCTACTGCATTGATAAAATGGGACAATAGACTTATATTCTGGAGAACACTTAGGCCTACGTTATACGAATATGTACCGCAGAAACTTAACCGCAGTTTTATTTAAATTTTATTTAAATCTTCTGCCGTGAAAATTTATTCAGTAATAAATCTGCCGGAAAAGTCAAGATTTTATTTAATAGATCATAACCGCTAAGGGTAGATTTAAAAGGATTCTTAAATGTTTATGTTAATATTTGGATCAATATAACATACCAAATCCCAGTCACACAGACAGCTATGTTCTGTTCCTTCTCTAGACAAGAACAACTCACCTGGAAAAGAAGAAAAATGGAATTAATACAGCACAGACCCACACCGTCGTCGAATAGTATTTTCTCAACATGATGATTTTGTAAATATCGATTCCATAACAATAAACTGAGGCGAAAAATAACAACATACAGTCAACTCCCGATTATCCGGGTGCGGATTAACCGTTGAGCTATTCCTTGAAAAAAATCTTTAAAAATATATATATATATTTTTTTTTTACTTGCAGTACATAAGGAAATTGCGGTCAAAAAACTAAAAGTGTTAAGAGACTATTTCAGCAAAGTGTAAAATTCCTTGAAAGTGCCAAAACCAAACTGTTAATACGGTAGTCTTAGTGTTTTATGCCGGTTGTCGACCAAGAGCTAAGCTAACATAGCTTAGCTTAGCTCATATACAGTGAGGGATTTCATATGTACTTGTGCCGGATTTCATATGTAGTTTTGTCGGCACAACTACATATGAAATCCCGCACTATATGTGAGCTAAGCTAAACTAACTTAGCTTAGCTCTTGGTCGACAACTGGCATTATTGTAGTGCTGAAACAGTTTGTGACCTCAGATGGTGAATTATTCTAGCACTGCAAGACGCTTCCACATAGGCCTATGTAAGTTTTAAATAACTTTTCAATTACAGTACAGTAAGTTTAGGTATAATTTTGTTTTAACCGTGTTTTCGTTTATCCGTGAGGTGGCTACCACCCATTAACCCAGATAATCGGGAGTTGACTGTAGATGTATAATAGATTCATCCGAACAAACACATCCGAGATGAACGAACACGTTTGAGAAAAATGTCTCGAAAACTCAGACTGAACTCGACTCGGGTTCAGTGCCAGTCCGCGAGGTTACCGAATAATTCACGTCGCTCGGTAATTGAAATTCACTGTACCACTGTATTAATTAATGGTATGAAAGTAACCATCATCAGCAACCACCACATAGATACAAACTATCCAAAACTGATGCTCCTTACTATTCAATAATGAGGGACAGACCAGAATATGTAGTATTTTAATATTTTGTATCTGTTTGCGCAGCTCTCCATCACTCCCAACAGGCTGGACGGAAATTAACTGAGGTTCATTCTGTTTTGTTCATACCTGAAAAGAGTTTAATAAAATGTGTACGCATTAAATGTGGCACAGGAAGTAAAATAAAAAAGTAATATCTAACTTTAATGTTGATTTTATAAAAATAGAAACTGCTAGAACGATATTTATGTGTTTTGCTCTTTAAAAACTTTGATAAAAGTAATATTTTACAAGTGTTACTATTAATGACTAATGGCTCCTTCACACATTTTATAAAAAATAAGTAGAAACTGCCAGAACGATATTTATGTGTTTTATCCTTTAAAAACTTTGATAAAATTAATATTTTACAAGTGTTGCTAGTAATGACTAATAGCCCCTTCACACGTTTTATAAAAAATAAGTAGAAACTGCCAGAACGATATTTGTGTTTTTTCTTTAAAATCTTTGATGAAATTAATATTTTACATGTGTTGCTATTAATGACTAATGACTCCTTTACACGTTTTAAAAAATTAGTCAAATTGTGCAACACTGTTAGCCTGGGTATTACTATTTAGAGTGATTTTTCAAATTGAAGATACCTATTGTAACTATTGTCGAGAAAAAACACACATAGGTAAGCAGTTCGTTGTGTAAGAGAAAATTAGCTAAAAGTTTCATATTTTACTCTCCCATCCTCAATACATGACGAATCTTATAATTTGGTTTTCGTGTTTTCGTATTGTGTTCATAGACATGTTCAGAGATCTTACAATTTCATCCTCATAACACTGTACAATGGATTAATAAATAATTTAATCCAGTACTTCAAATCTTGTTTCTTCCTACGATAAATTGAGCGGGGTCTGCAAGCACTATGTTTTAATTCACTACTGCACACAGCTGGCAGTGTGCCACCAACGATGACCAACCAGTTAGAAAATAGTTCTATTTTCTTACAATATTTTAACAATAAACTTGCAGAAGATACATATTTAAGCGACTCGATTCCAGTTAGTGTACGAGCTGAAAGGTTTCTAAAACTGAGAGAGAAACCTTAAATTACTAATGAAATACAGGGTACAACATGAAAATGGGATCACGAATACAAAATGAAAACTGTATGTCAAAAGTCCTTTGTAAGATAAATCGAGTAAATGTTGAAGTCGCTGAACCAACTAAATGGTACGGAGCACTCATGAATTATTCCGTAGTAATTACTTTCAAGGAGTTCAACCAGTGACATAATCCTACGGTCTTAAACTCCCAGCTGCAGAGATCAAAACAACTTCAGAGAACAAGCCGTTAAGTCAATGACATCAAAATATCATTACAGAACTACAGCTTTCGGAGCAAAAGTGAACTACACCCTTTTTCTAGGATCACGTAGTAGAAGACAGAAGTGCATTTTTCTGATGTTTTAAGAATTTTTGAGTTTTAGTGATTTTAATCAACAATAACGCCTTTATTAAAACAGCTTCACTCTTTTTAGGTGTAACTCTACAAAATAAGATGCCCTGAAGATGGTTGTATGAATCCGAAACGCCTAGGTTAAATAAAAAACAGTGGAATTAAGGTACAGTATTATGAAATTATTTTATTGATCGAGCTCAACGGTATAACCAACATGATTTTAACACTTTATATAGCCTATATGGGGTAGCGTAGTGGTTGAGACACTGCGCTACAAACCGGAAGGTCGCGGGTTCGATCCCCGATGAGGTCGTTGGAATTTTCAATCGGCCTAATCCTTCTGGTGGCACTATGGCCCTGGGGTAGACTCAGCCTCTAACAGAAATTAGTACCAGGAGCAATCCTGGGGTAAAGGCGACCGGTGCGCAAGGCTGACAACCTTACCACCTTCAAATTCCGGATTTCTAAAATCTGGGAGCCTCAACCTCCTGGAACCCTCTGGGCCTCCATGGGCTTTATAGGGAACACTTTACATTACTTATATACACTCACACTCTTGTCTTAATAATGACCATTGTAGACTCTTGGCATAATGTACTATTGTTTTACTGATAATCCGCTGATTAATGATTATAAACATATGAAGGGTTTTTTCCGGGGTTTTCCCTCACCTATGAGACAAATGTCAGGTAACTTTAGGCCCTTGTGGTCCCCGGATATCATCTGGCCGTCATTATCATCATCATCCTCATCCTCGCCTTGTTCTGAGTGAGTGTGTGTGTGAATGGTGTGTATCGTCCTATGTGTTCGTGTTGTCTCGGAGGTGGCCCCGGCATTGGGCTGATCACTCATCCGGGGAGGCCCTCCATGTCCTTGTCTGGTCAAAAAAGTATGTATGTGATCCAAAGGTAATCCCTCTCCCGACAGGTCGCGGCCCTGTAAGGCCCGGGCGGCTTGGGTCGCTTAAATCCTAAAAGGGAGAGGTAAAACTACGAAAAAGAAAGAAAGAAAGAAAGAAAGAACATATGAAGGGTGTACAACAGTTAAAGTATTGTGGGATGTAAATGGTGTAACGCTACCATTAAGTCACATGTTAATGAACAACACCGAAATGTGACAACTTTTATTAGGAGATTTTTGCTCTACGACTTAAAATGTGTATGCTACAGCGCATTAAAGTCATTACAAATTGGTGCTCATAACTCAATAATGAAGGGAAATAGGATTAAAATTTCATTAAATTGACTTCACGCCTTCTTAAGAGATCGACAAAAAACATGATTCTTAATCATTCATCTACAGCTATAGGCCTATCATAATTTAGTGTTTTCATAATCTTAAAAATTTATAGACTAATCACATGACTGGCCGCCACTGCATTAATTTTTTTATGCATACCTCCAGTGTTAACAACGACGTTCCTTTGTTTTGCTTTTTTTTTCAAATGTTAAAAGCAGTGACGGCCATGCCCTGGGAGATTTTATGCTGTAACAGGAAATATTGAATCCATAGAGAAAAAATCTCCCGATAAAAGTTGCTTGTCTATGTCCCCTCTATACACAGGTAAAATATTTCGGTGTTATTCATTAACACCCTGTATTATGGGAAATATATGTAACACTCACTCCTCCTACATCTGTATACTGTATCAGTACTCAAAAACTCATTTTATCCTTAATTTTACTTCAGATAAGTGTGGAGTAAGAGTACCATTGGATAGAGGGCATGAAGTGTAACTACATTCAATGTTCAAACAAACTATGAATGGTTTGCTATGCTGATAGCTTGTATCTTAAACGTTAATAATAAAATCCTTTTATTACATACCCTAGTCACCGGATAAAATAATCACAGAAATAAAAGGAGCAAAGAAATTTAGTAAGTAGGCTTAGATTAACAACACTTGAATAGATAAATGCAGTGAAATGAAGCAAAAAGATATAAACAAAATAGAAAAAATTACATCATCAAATAAATTACTTTCATTTCGAAATAGCATATCATTAAAAAGAGAATTGCGGTGAAGTACAAAATCCAGTCAGCCACTGTGTTCAACGCATCAGAAATCTTTTGTATGAGGGAAGTGACCCGAGAGATCATGTATCACTGTGGATTTCACTGTTCATTGTGGTGTAAGGTCCATTTCGTACCATCCCATTGTTGGAGTGAATGTGAGTTAAAAGAGGCAGCCAATGCATAACGTTAACTGTGGTATACAAAAACCACATTAAAGGACCATACAAAACTATTTCATCTTTAATGCTGGAGCTCCAGGAACTGAGTTCGCTCCAAGCTCAATAAAACGTTGCATGCTCGGTTCGTATGAACGTAAGCGGGTTGGGTATAGCTTGAAGCCGTTTCCCATGGTTTCTAACGAGACTTGCACAGGTTGTAACAAAAAAGTAGGCCAAAACTTTGGGGGAACTTTCCTTCCAAATAGACTACAAGGTAAAATTATGTTAGACTACATCAACATGGGCCTGAATATGCATTTCCTATTTAGAAACCTCTGTCTACAACTTTGGGCCGATGTTATTAGTGAATGTTTGGTGGGACCGTATGCACTCCCACATCGTCTCAATGGAAAAAGGTACAGAGTTCTTGAAGTAAGATGTATTCTATTTCTATTTTGTGCCCTTTAAGGCGGGGAGGCGGGGTGGGAACGCCCCTAAGCACCGCAGCCGCTACCGACTTATTGTGCCTACCTCCGGGATGGGATGAGTTGCGTGCCCACAGGCCTCCCCGGATCCGCAGAGCCCCCACGGAACTCCCCTACATCCAACAAGCCTAGTACCATGCCACGTGTGCACCACCCTGCGGTACCTCCAACCGGGATCCGCAACAGGTTCGCGACACACACCACCAACAACCTCTTGACCACAAGCAGCGGGGAGAACGGGAGAGGCCCCCAAAGGGCACTGACTGCCGAAGCAGACCCGATACCAGAAGTGGAAACGGGATGAGGATGAAAAGGGGGAAAGGTGAGATGAAGTGGAGAGTGTTGATGGAATGAAAGGGGAAACGGGAGAACCCCGAGAAAAACCCCCAAGGCACGGCTTCGTCCACCACGAATGACACGCCCGCCGGCCCCGAGATTTGAACTCAGGACCGCTAGCATGCCAGGCTCACGCGCTACAGCATGAGCCACCGCGCCGGCGAAGTAAGATGTAAGTCCAAGAAGTAAGTCCTGTCGGAACATGTGCCATTACGAATACGACGAAACATGTACTTCCTTCACGACGGAGCTCCTGCTCATTTCAGCCTCTCCATTTCTGAATACACGGCCCCGTGATAAATAGATAGGAAGAGGTGTACCAATTCCTTGGCCTCCATGCTCACCTGACTTGAATCCAACATATTTTTATTTGTGGGGCATTTAAAACTCTTGTGTATGCAGCACCGGTGCAAGATGAAGTTAAAGAGTCTCCGTGCTCGTATTTTGCAAGGCTATCAGATATTATGAGATACTTTACGAATATATCAGCGCATCATGCAGTCCATACGACGGCAGGTTGACGGGTGTATCCTTGCTAACGGAGGACATTTTGAACATCTCATTTGATGTTCTGTTACCACGGTTCTGTTGCTGATTACCATTTCAATAGATTTTCTGTTTTCGAGTATTCTGAGTGGTGCAGGTGTAGAGAAGGAAATAAAGCATTTTCGGAACCATGTTCATATAACATGATAATCGTAGTACTTAATTTTAAATTATGATGATACATCCTTATTCCATTGTCACAAATGAATGTCATAAAGTAAAGTAAAGATGCTCTAATAAGATTTTAGTTTCAGAAATTAAATATACTTGTGTTCTTGCATATTTACATTGTTCTTATCAAATAAATCACATTTATAATGAATTAATACATTTTTCTCTCTTGAAAAATTATGATTTTGATGGTTAGACTACATCCTTGTTCCTGGGAGGTATTCAATTATTCTTCATAACTTTTTTTTTTAATAAAAGAACCCTTTACATTGTTCTGCAATCTTAATACAAAACAAATTACCCTTCATTAAACAGTTTTACCAGTGGAGTATTTCAAATGCCAAGCAAAATACAGAAATAATGTTAGAGCCCAAAATGACAGTTCTTTATTTATTACAAAAGTTTTTTTTTAATGTCATTAATATTAAAATGGCTCATCTGTTGGTACTAAGCACAGAGAGTACTATCCGGGACAATTTGTCCGAAAGTGCGATACCATTTATACTAAGCGCTAGAGCCATTTTGTTTGCGAACAAACGGATTAATATGTGTGTGTGTGTGTGAGAGAGAGAGAGAGAGAGAGAGAGAGAGAGAGAGAGAGAGAGAGAGAGAGATCAATAGGATGTCATATAGCTAAGGAATATTTTTAAAAATCTTTTTTTAAACCGCGATTAAGAACTTGACATTATCGGAGTACAACAATGCATGCTATGGTAATATGGAAACATGGCCACAAAATTCTCAGATTGTGAATAGAAGAACAAGAATAGAAGAACCACACAGTACAAGAACACGGATCTGCACAGCCCACCCAGAGTGTCAAGATTAACGTAATACAAAACAATAATAAGCAACCAAAGCCTGCTGGAACTTCCGTAATTATAGCTTTGAGACTTTCTCTGTGGATGTAGAGAGATGGTGAATCTGCGCGGAAGGAAGCCAGGTCTACTACTGTATGTGGAAAACAAGCGTGAATGAATCACGCAACCCACGTGCACAACCAGAGATCATCAAAACACTTCCCAAATTCATACTCACGACAGACATTCAGTAGGGTACGGTAAGGTAATTTGTGGATATAGGTTATTTGGTGATATTCTTGGAAGTCGTGCCACCAGATAAGACATAATTATATTTTATGGCATGGCTCGCGGTGGACATCTTACCTCCTTAATTATCATACCTCTCAGTTAATTAGAACTTACAATATCACTTATTTCCTGATCCTGTAACGAATGTCAGTAGACATTAGAAAAATATAGCAGCAAGTTGGCACTTCTTTGCGCGTGTGTTTTTATTTCATTGAACAAGTGCAAACATTTCGCCAGATTTCATTGTTACGACGTCCCATCTGTTCTTTATAATCAATATTATTTTTCAAAGTGTGATTCAGCTTAATGACCAGTCCATGTTTCAGCACATAGCACATATCCTCTAATTAATTTTTAGAGTTTTCATTATTTTATTTGTGGTTCAAAACTACTGTACCTTTGTCTCAATTTAGTAACATAGTGACAAACATTGCCTGGAAGTAGGTTGTTTAAAAAAACTAATTTATCTAGCAGTACTTATATATTTTTATCCTGCCAACCACTCTATTTTCATGTTTTCTTCAACTCGTAGCCAAGATTAACTCAACAAAATGAAATAAAATCAGGTAAACTGATATAACAAAGTTCTTTTTGAGCGTACAGACACACGGACAGAAAGGCATTTCCCATCTACCACATAATCTCATAAAGTACCATTCTGGCACTTAATGGCTTAACTATAGATTATTATATTTTCTTGAAGAAATCTGAACACAGAAAAATATTCAGATATTGTACTACGTATATCCATATAAATAGGCATCCTCACTGAAAAAAGCAATAATTAAAGTGGGCCTAAGCCAAAATATTACATTGACTCCGTTTAATTTGTACGCTCTCTTTACCCAGGAAATCTAAGTCTCTTGACCGGTCGGAGCCATTATTTATTCAGATAATAACCCGGAGGTTTGTACATCCATCAATCTAAAAAGTCAATAATAAAGACTGTACAATACATTTTGCACTGTTTATTTTAAAAGGTTATTAATTAGTTAAATTAATATCACAGTATAGTATAACAGTAGCGAAGCTCTAATGAAAGGAAAATGCATCCTTTTGACAGATCGGTGCGACACTAGCACCCCAAGCGGCCGGCAAGATTGAACTAGCAAACAGCCATTTTTAGCATTGGAAAGATACGAATATATGGCTGTATTTCTTCTTATTTTTAAAATTACTAGAACGAGATTATTACCGGAAAGGCATACTGGTGAACTCACCAAATCATAGACTTTATGGTAATATAAAGAAGTTGTAGTTTCAAGATCGATGACATTGTATATCTTATAAAGTATCAGACCGGTTTCCCGATGTGGTCTAGTATGGATGCAAGCGTGATAATCACAAATTGGCAATTTAATTTAACAAATAACTGTTTTTGCTTACCTCTCAGGATCTTTAGGGAACCTGAAGAAAGATAAATCGAGAGATTCCTTTGGTTCCTTTGGCTATTGGTGCAGTTTATAGCACTACAAGCATTTCCATAAAATATTGTTGACATTTTTCCACTGCCTTCTAGATTGTGCATTTTTCATAAGAAACAATCACCGCCGTCTCGAGAATTACACTGCCTGTCCTATGCTTTATTTTAACATGGAGTTCAGAGTATTGTTAAATTGCCTAATTTATCCAGTAGAGGCGACACAGTTCACACCCAGATTGCCGCAATCACTAATCAAAATAAGCATTAAACAGACACAGATACTTGTGTTATTTGTTTAGAACGTAATATTATTCCAGTATATGACACTTACCTTGAAATGGAATTTTGGAGCAATAATTAAAATAAATGTAAATTAATTAGACGCATTGATAGACTATATTATGAGCACCGCCGTCTCGAGGAGTAATACAGTTTAGAAGGCAGTGATTATGAGACGGCGGTGACAGCACTACATAATCAACAATGTCGTTGCAAAAAACAAGAAGCAGTCTGGGTGTGAAAGGTGCTGCCATCTGTAATGTCGCCGAGTACGCAAAATTAGCCGTATAGGACAGGCAGTGTATACACGATTAATACAGTTTAGAAGGCAGTGGAAACAATGTAACAGATTGTGTTATCTCTCGCTCACCGCTACGAGAGCTGCAGTCGCGCCGGTTGAAAAAAACTGTATGGAGCTTCGCTACTGTTTATGTTAATATACAATAGCAAACAACAAAGAATTAAAAAAAAACGGTATACTGCCACAGTACTGTGATACTCCCTTTGGCAATTGTGTTCGCTCTGCCATATTTTAATCTTATTGTGGAGAATCCCGTCATCGAGTTTTCCGATATAAACTCCTGCAGGTAATTTTCCATCCAAATATTTGAAAAGTAGTAATGGTTTTCTGATTTAATATAATATTTAAGGACAAAATAAATAATAATATATGTTAATATTAAAACAAGTTACCTTATAATTTAAACAACATTGAAATAAAAAGTAAGTTTGCCGGCAGCAACACAGCAAAGCCCGGGGGGTGGGGGCTCTGAAATTTGCAATTAGATAATTCAATCTTTATTCTGACAGTGTATGGTGGATGGGAAAATGTCTGTCCGTCCGTGTGTTTGTATGCGCGATAACTCGAATACGCTTTATCGGATTTTTATGAAACCAAACAAGGAAACTAGGAAGGTAAGGGAACTCAGGGGTAGTAGGATCGGATTCTTTCGGACGGAGAAGAAGGTTTAGGTTATAGAACATCCGCAATACAATGCTTAACAAAAGTTATAAAAATCTTCAACAAATAGGCCTAAAGTATAGAACACAAGACTTCATCTAGGAGTTATGAATATAAAATACAAGTTTTCAATATTGGCCTATTTAACTCCATCTGTGCACTTTGTTATACCAGTTTGCTTGATTTTATTTCGAAAATATCTGGCTATGATATTCATAATCTCACACTTAAAGAAATACATTAAACACTCAGCATATTTCATTGTAATAGTTTATTTTCCACTTGTTTATAATTGTGTATCCTGTACAAACGTACACAAAATATAATTTTGAGTTCACCTTTTCGTTTTCCACATTCTCTCCTGATTTTAACTTGTTGATAATGATCATTTCTGTCTTATATTCCAATGTAGGTTATACCAACTACATTACTATTTTATTGCAAGTATTTTTGTATTTTTGAAGGTGTGCATATGATGTATTTTGTATTCATCCTGGTTGAGTGAAAGAAAAGACCATTTGGCCTTAACTCTGCAGGAAAAATAAGTGCCAGATTATTAAGAACCAGAATAGTACAGGTAAGATTACATGGCGAACGAGAAGAATGTCTGTCCGTTTGTCCGTGTATCTGTACGCGCGAAAACTCGACAAATAATAAAATCTAATTACATTTTTAAATTTTCACCTATATGACGTCATAATTGCGGAAACTGTCATCAAATTACCTACCTACTGTCACCAAATAACCTAGTATCATCATCAAATTACCTTCCCTTTCAGTGTTGTCTTTACATATTTGTAAATCAAAGTGGGTGTGTATGAATTTAGTAACACAGTGAAAAACATTGCCTGGAAGAATGGTTTCAAAATATGAGTGCAGACCGAAAAAATAATTATGTATTTTAGCTAAAAGATTTTTATTTTTTATTTAAATATATCACCACATTACCTTACCTCACCCTAAATTTAACCCTTTCAGAGACGAATTTGTATGGTTATGTAAGCAATCAAGGCTCTAGGTAGCATTGGATCAATGGGAAAAAAAATAATTACAATAGCTGACTTTCGTAAATAAGTGGATAAAAATCCTCACATTTTACATAAAGTACCACTCCATTAGTCGCACAGGTAATCTTTGTACATAATACTGTCTCTCTCACACAGCTGCATCCTTCTACAGTTGAGAGATTAATATTTCTTGTACACTTACTTTGTAACTATTACAAGTATGGAAAAATAACAACCTGTTGCAAATAATAAAAATAACAAGCTACCGAAGTTCCTGCCTACGGTATCTTTTATCGTCTCATCGACATTGATGTTTTATATAAACATGGGGGGGGGAGAGGCAAAACAAAACGCGAGAATAATTTTCATAAATACCAATATTTCTGAGCGATTCTTTTTTCTATATATTTGTAAATATCATATGAACAACATAATCAAGAATCTTTGGATTATCTGTGCGGTATAAACATTTAAAAAAAATAATTCATCACTTTTAAATTTTTTTACAAATTTTTACAACATCAATATTTAAAAAAAAAAACTATTAAAGTTAATATACTTGCATGCAAAATTCCACTGCAATATGTTAATAAATGTTTGAGTTATGAGAGAAACGGCACTTCAGTGTACAAAGTTTGACTGCATTTTGTAATGATAACTACCCATAACTGTAATAGTTAAATTAATTCTGAAAATAGTATGCAGTTTTAGAACTATTCAATATAGCGCAAGCCAGATTACAAGGCTACAGAGCAATTCGTTGCTGAGAAAAAGAAATGAACTCCACCTATTTTTCAGCGTCGAAAGCTCTATGTCCCCCTTAAGACAAGGACTATAAATTCGACAATATTTCACAATTCCTGAATCCATGGCAACTAAACAGCTTCAACAAAATATTTCTGTAAATTCTCACGTACTGAAACAAGGGTAACAAAAACAACTAACTGCTACATCCTGCGTTGCTCAAATTAAGAGAAAGAGTAACGAGTGCGTTAATAAAGGTGCCAGCACTTCTATTTCCACAGCATAGCATGCATTACAGAGTTAATGAAGTGCCTTAGCGCCATCTACTGGTGAACCAGGCAGTGCAGGGGTCAAGGAGGGACATTGCTCCTGTTGGATGCTGGGCCACCACGCCGAGGTGAGTTCTGTCACGTGCTTGCCAGGATCACACCCACTGGACAGTGACAGAGATCTCTCTCGGCCCATAACAAAGTGAACGTCATCCAGGTGTCCAGAAATCCCGGTTTTGTTTCCTATTTACAAACTGGCCTTAGTAATATTAGTAATAGTGCCTACATGACCCAGGAAATAGTCATTTCGAATTAACTCGAATCAGTATTTTACATAATACCTGATTAACAGGACAGTGTAAACATCTTGGTTATAAATATTACTAAGAGAATGTCTTAAATATCAGACATGACATTCTTTTTTTTTTCAATTCGAATTAACTCGAATCAGTATTTTACATAACACCTGATTAATAGGACAGTGTAAACATCTAGGTTATTAATATTACTAAGAGAATGTCTTAAATATCAGACATGACACTTTTTCCTTTACCTTCAAATACTGCACTTCAACCCTAAGTTGTCATCTCATTTTAATAATTTACCTTCCAACAATAACTTCAATACGAGGTCTGAAATCTCTTAAAAGTATTTCAAGTCAGCCTCCTTTCCAATCTCTAGTCAATCCAATTCTCTAGAGCCAATCAAAAAGAGATTCCATTATTATTGGAATATTGCATGAATATGAGGCACAGGCCGGATAATACATACAGGGGAATCGGAAGTATCCCGAGAAAACCTGTCTTGGGCCAATTTTGTACCCCAACATATTCACCATAGACTGATACGTGAATCAATGCCTATAATAACGACAGTAATAATAATAATAATAATACCATAATCATCTGATAGGTACATTCTATTAAACCTATGTAAAGAATTAAAAGAACAACAATAATAATGAAAAGTATCAGTAGTGCTAAACAAATATATGCCATTCGCATCCTAATTTTAAAACTATGAAATCTGAATTTAATTTGAATATTATTTTGTACAATTTTTAACAAGGTTTTCTTTGCGTGTTTTAGTTTTTTTAAGTGATGCTGGTATTTTATAATCAGAGTCATGCGAAAACAATTCGTCTTTTCGCATTAATTTAAAATGAGAGAACTCTTAGCCCGAAATAAATTCTATATGCCTGTTCCTACCTAGGCTCCTATGGACGATGATGTACAAAGTTTTAATTCATCCTAACAACTAAAGTTGTGTTTTAAACCCATTAAGAAAAGTGTAAAAGTTCTTCCGTGTAGCTGTTTTAGGAGGAAGTTGGGAAATATTCGAAATAATTTATAATTTCGTATGTCGAATAGTAAATTACAGGGAGAAACACCTGGTGTTTAGAGCATTACGTGATCTTGTAGAATGTACAGTACCCGTTATCAGCATCATGCAGTAACGAGAGTACTCCAGACCACCGGAATCTGCACTTCTCCAGGGACTTGCTTCCGCATTGTTTCTGTCGGGGGTTCGCAACCAGACTTGTCAACTCAGCAAATGTCTCGACACTCATCCTGGCCACTTAACCTCACTCTGTTTCTATCAGTTTCGAGTTATTGGATGTTCTGAAAACTTAGCTAATATCGTTTAATCATTTTGAAGTATTAGACCTACTAAACACAACATGACGCAAATATGCATAAAATATATGTATAAATATATAATATATATTGTATAAATATAAATATATAATATATATTACATAAATATATATTTTTATGTTATTACTAAAGATAGGAACTTTATGTAAAACATGTTTTTAAAAAGGTGAAAAAGTTATTTTAGTTTATAAACTGTGCAAGCAAGGTGCTAATTATTAAGGCCCGGAAGGTAATGCTATATCAGAAGATGAAATATGCATGTAAATGTGCTGACAAATTTTTAAAATATCCTCCGGAACCAATATAGTATGTTTATTAATACTTTACGTATTAAAATTATTATTACTTTCGCTAAATTAGATCATAAAAGACAAGAAATTGTGGGAGTTGTATAAATTACATTACAAAACTTTTTTAAAAACAAGGCCAATGTAAGAAATTTTAGTAAATTGATCACTAATAAAGCGGAACTTCGCATTAATTTAAACAATGAGTTCCGAAAACGTTAGGCTATAATATATTGACAATTATTGTACAGTCGATTCTCAAAATATTCACTTAGGTAAATATGAGGTAAATGTCCGAATTAACAGATATATGTACAATATTAAAAGTCTGTCAAAAATATGACGTTAAAAATGTGAAAAATTAATCAAATATGCACAAATAGTTTAATATGAAGCAAATATCCCGTCACTAATTAAATACTTATATGTAGAAAAGGAACGTTCAGTCTCAACAGACATTAACCCTGTAGTTATTTTGTTCGCAGTCGAGAATTTAGATTCTTTTTATTGCAACACCCTCAACATCAAGGATGGATTATAATTCCCTGGATTATGCTAAAGTGGGAAGCTGAGGGCAACAGGAAACGGGAAAAACTTAGAGTAAAGTGTATTAATGCTGTACGCAGGAGCATGGCTAGACGTTTCAATTGTAATCATCAGGGTCCGGATTCTGATGACCTAAAATTGTTTGAAAAATGACCTATAAAATGACCCCAAATTTAAAAAAAATGACTTAATAATTATAAAAAATGACCTAAAAACTGATATTTTATTTATAAAAAAATATTATTGTACACACAAAGTTATAGACTAGTTTGTACATAATTGTAAAAACTAAAAATGACTGTATTGTTGTGAATATTCTTTTCTCATGGAAATTTATACTGGCACTGAGGAGTCAAAATTCGGCACATCCTTTTGTGGTCTGCCGGATTATATTGTTGTTTATTGAGGGTAAACAGTAGTTTGCACTCTCAAATCCAAGCAGGTGGCAGACTCTGGTGCCAAGTCAATCTAATAACAATAGTAATATAATACAAAATTTTGGCGTTTGTTTGATTCTCATTTCCGACTGAGACATGTCAACACTTTAACACCGAATTTTTCCTTCTTGCATTAAACAAACAACACTTCAAAGACAGCACCGCTAGCGACGAAAAAAAGTTAATACACTCAATGTAAATACATGAAAATGACTAAATAAGGAAACAAATGACACGAAAATGAAAAAATAATGACCTAAAATTGAAATAAATGCCCTAAAAATATAAATTTGAATAAAATGACAAAAAATGACCTAATAAAAATGCATTTCTATAATCTAGAGGCCATGATTAGGATTTATCCACAAGTTGGCAATGTCTATGAAACATCAATAAAAAGATGACATGTCATTAGAATCCGGGCCCTGGTAATCATACTTCGCTAAGCCAAGTCAATAAATAAGTTGTAGGTCTATGTGCTTCTTCATTCAGAAGATACAGTTTGTAAGAAGTTTGTCTAAGTTTGTAATAAGTGAAAGTATTTTCAATTTGCTACACAATTAAAATACTTCGAATGCACAGTATCAGCATGAGTGTGTTCACCTAAAGACAGGATAATTATTTTCTTAAGGGAGCGCTCGGTTCTCACTTCTATGGTGTAAAAAGATTGGGTTTCTCTTCGTTTTTAAGGAATGTGAATGTTGTTCATTGTAATGAACTAGAGCTAGAATGTTAATGTGACAGATCATGTTGACTTCAGAGTTTATTGATATTATAGCCGTTATGCTTGTTTGTAATTGACTACTCTAGTACTGCCAAGTTGACGGCAAAGGAATGGAATAACTTTCTTAACAATGTAAGATTTGTTTAAGATGTAATTCGTCAGCTCTCTTATTCTCACGGCGAAATAGAAAGCAAATTGCATTAACCCTAGTAATATTTTTAATTTTCATAAATTTATCAGTCGTTATTAAAGCTATAGCTTACCTTTTGTTTGCTATGAAAATGTCCACAATAAAACAAAACATTAAAGGACACACTTTAATTGTGTTTTGGTTGCACCTTTTCCCAATGCAAGCACTTATTTTTTGTTGCATCTTTTCTCAGTGTCGGCACATTTTTGCACTTTTAAATACATTTTTTTGGCTCTTTGCCACATTTCATTCCAAACTTTTTTATTTAGGAGTTTCCTCTAATACAGTAGTTTTTCTTCAACTTATAGATCTGTATATTTTCTCCCTCCACATTTCTCTTGTGCATCTTCCTCCATTCGATGCAAATAATTAGGCCAAATAACCGTTCTGTTAAAATGTCTACCGATAGCTGTAATATGACATGTACAGGCCAAAGAATTTAAATCGTAAATATAATAAGACTGTTCCAGATAGTCATACGACGCAAATTTACAATGGGTTTGGAGTTTCTAACTGTACCTTAACTGTAAAACGTCTAAGAAGTAAACCTAATGATAATGTAACTTTCCGCAAAACTGATGCTGATTTAGAATCCATTCATGAACAATTTCGCGGTATGCAGAAGTTTTGCCGCAAGGGAAGTATCTGCAGGATTTCCTTATTAAGTTATGGTCAGTTAGCTAATACGTAGTTTTGCATACGTTACCATATTCACAAGGAACATGGATAACATCTGTGATGTAGGTCATACAATAAATTAATACAAGTAACATTTCAGTACGTCCATTAAGAAGACAGGCCTCAAAATATGTTTGTGTTCATTTGTTAGCCTTCTTGAGGTATCCACTCACCTCTATTGTGATTTCGGAGTTTCGGACCAAAGAAAATTAAATGAGATTCATCCTGATTAACTGGCTTAAACAAGCCGCCCGGGCCTTACAGGGCCTATCGGGAGAGGGATTATCTTCGGATCACATACATACTTTTTTGACCAGACAAGGACATGGAGGGCCTCCCCGGATGAGTGATCAGCCCAATGCCGGGGTCACCTCCGACACAACACGAACACATAGGACGAGACACACAATTCACACACACACACTCACTCAGAACAAGGCGATGATGGGGATGAAGATGATAATGACGGCCAGATGATATCCGGGACCACAAGGGTCTAAAGTTATCTGACATTTGTCTCACAGGCGAGGGAAAACCCCGGAAAAAACCTCACCTAGGTAAATTGTCCCGACCAAGAACCGAACCCGGGCCCGCTGCGTGAGAGGAGTGAACGCATCCCCCTGAGCCACAGCGGTGGACTGAAATGTTATATAATTACTTTTATTTTCTCACTTCTGTCATTACTACAACATTTCCAATATTAAACTTTAAAATATAAATATAATTGCTTTGTCTTATCTTTAAATCTGTTTAATACAAATATATGTTATTGTATTTATTCGTATATTTCTATTGTTGTAAATATAACATATTCTGTCCTTAATATAAATAATATTATTGATTGATTTGTCCCCTTAAGGGTGGAAGGCGGGTTGGGATGACCCCAAGCACTTCGGCCTTGCGGCCCATTGTGCCAACCTCCGGGAGTGGAATGATGTGCAAGCCCAACGGCCCCTCGACAACAGACCCCACCGCGAGCCCCCACGGAACTCCCCTACATCCAACAGATACCTCTACCATGCCACGTGTGCCACTGCCTCGGTACCTCTTACAGAGCCCCCAGGTTGGCAGCACACCAGCCAGCAACTTCAGAACCACAAGCCACGGGGAGGACGGGAGAGGCCCACAGCAGGTGCTGGGGGCGAGAGTAAACCGGAAACCGGGAAAGGAAACGGGATGATTATGAGGGGGAGGTTTGAAGATGAAATGGAGAGTGTTGGTGGAATGAGAGGGGGAAACGGGAGGATCCCCGAGAAAAACCCCCAAAGGTCACGGCATCGTCCACCACGAATGACACGCCCGCCAGGCCCGGGGTTTGAACCCGGGACCGCTAGCATGCCAGGCCCACGCGCTAAGCATGAGCCACCGTGACGGCTAAATAATATTAACTCATACTTTTCTATGATTTGTAATTCAATTTTTTGAATTAGTGTAAATAATTATTTTAGTCTAAGTTACATTATTGTATTGAACTGAACCGCCCCGGAGCACAAGCGTTGCTTCTTCGGGTGGCGTTCGAAGCCATATATGTATACAATTGCATTGTAATTTGTACAAATAAATTGAAACTGAAAAAATACTAAACTCGGTGTCCCTAATCTCAATAGAAAGACACGACCTATAATCCACCATTGCAAATCTAACTCAGTCATCCGACATGACGGCAATATGGGGCATGTGATCAGCATGGCGACTCCTACGGGCGGTATTGATAGTTTTCCTGACTTGAATCCCTTTCGAAACCTTCTTAAGTATCGGTAATCGAATTCGAGCCTACGGATCCTTGGCCAGCCACGTGCGTAAATGCGACGGTCCAATGTGTATAGATTTATAGGCAGTTGATATTATTAACAACCCTAAAAGTAGTGATTTCCTGTATTATGCTTCCCGGTGACCGTGAAATAAAAGATTTCCCCACCACTGTTCTTTAATTCATATTGCATTTTAAATGTATTTCAATACAATATTATTAAATGCATTTACAATACGCAGTACTATACCTTATCCCTCACTATGCCTTAACTCTGCGCGAGAATGGTGCTTCGAAGCCACTCCATAAGCTTATATTGCTACCGCGCATCTTCAAACCAAGCTTCTTGTCTCACCTTCCATGATATAAAACAAATCTTCATGCAGTAATGTGTCCTAGGTCAAGATATGCTTTAACTACAGCTTAATGTGGCTACCGGAGTGTATAAAGTGGATTCCACGTTCAAACGACTTCTTCCCATAACATCGTTTTTATACGAAAGAATACAATATCATTGTTCTCTAATCCAACAATCTATAGACCTACTGATTATGTAAAGGTTTTGGGGTAACATCTTTGCGGTCTGCGGATATTTATTTTCTTTGCTATTTCTGAATTGAAGTACTTACTATGAACAATACTGATTACTACACAGCTGGAAGTCATTTTGCAATGGTGTCGGCTCCACATGACTACCAGATTCTCTGTACTGTGTAGCTGTTACAGGGAAGATGTTTCTTGGAATCTAGGAAGTTCGGATTTGACTACTTGCAGTTAATGGAGTTACTGTTCACTAATTAACAAGTCTAAGGGGGGAGGTAAAATAGTGTAGGAAAAGAGGTAGTCATAAGATGAAAAATTCTGTAAATATATAATGAGTAATGAAGATGAGATTTCCATCACATTACATTCACTCCTTGAGAAAAAAAAAAGTAAGAGAAAGATTATCTCATGGCTATGGAGTGAGTAACCGTTAACAAATATTTTAACAAAATTTAAGATGAATTAGACCAAGGGTGAGCATCACCTTGCATTTTGTGCATATCTCAACCCAAACATATTTTTTAGAGTTAAAATTTCTACCTTATAGAATGAGTTAAGGGGATTGCCTGAAAAAACGGACTACATGTAATATCAACATATTCTGATGAATATTCACTGTTTTTGTACAGCATCATATAAGATGTAGATTTATGTAAGTTATTCAATATTGTTTCTCTTGAACATTAAATGAGAAAAGGTATTCTGAAAACGGGAATCGAAACCTTGATCTTTGGCTTTCCGTGACGACGCTCTACCAACCAAGCTAGTTGTCTAATACTATTTTTGCAACTCCAGGCATAAGGTTGTAAAAACAGGCCTAAAATCGAATAAATATTTTGAAACCGATCCTCATAGATATGACATTTATGAATGGTTTTATTAATTATTTAACTATCTATCAATGGACTAGAAGGCCTAGTGGCTTTTATCTTTTACCCTCATGAGAAAACCACGAACCTTTGTCTTTTTAGATTTTTATAAACATTTAGATGCCATCTGCATTTAAAAAATCCCTTTAGGTTGGCCTACAGGCGGAGGTAGATTTCGAAGTGCTTTTGGTTTAATTTATTGTCGCTGCATAGCACTCTTCTTCTTTAGCCTTGGCATGGCAAACCTGCAGTAAAGAGGAAGAGCCTACAATCAATTGTTTTGACAACAATAATAGGATATAATATTCTGGGAGGCCGTGCGCAAGATCAGCAATGAATAAAATTAGCAAAGCCGCTAAACAAGACAAAATTATGATATTATAATAATTCTTTCAAGTGTTATTATTTTCAAACATTAAAATCTCGCGTCATATGAGAGCTATCAAGAAACTATTTATTGATTTGTAGATTACTCATCAAGAGCTTTTCAACGATACCCCACAAGACGTGGTTTCAAAAGTTTCGAATATTCATCCGCCACCCCCACCCCCACCCTCACTCGAACCCCCGAATCGTTGGTGTCACTGTGAACTCCATAGGGAGTACTCTGATTTATTCAAACAAAGTTTCCCTCTATACTTCATAGGGGCCGAGATATACATTTTAAAAAATTTCAACCCCCTCCCCCGACCACCCCCTTGGGCCAATTTTGCTCATTAACGAACTTGTCCGAACTATTGGGCCTAGAAATAACATATTAAAATTTGGTTCAAATATCTTCAAAATTACGGCCGCTATCGTGTAAAGATATATATATATATAAATATCACAAAATTTTTTTTTGAACGGGCGGTGGTTTCGTACTTAGGGGAGCATGAAACGCAAAGATATGAAAGAATTTTTCGAAAATCATAAAGTGGTATCCATTGCAATAGGTAGGTTTTTCTTCGAAAATCTACCTAAAAATCAGCTTATCGACTATGAAAATCGCTTAACTCCAATTAAATACTTAAGTCATACACTGTAACATCAAAAATATATAAACCTCGTAACGCTAACTACTGCGAAATAAAAATGCGTTTTGTCTCTCCTGTAAAATTTCAGTTTTTGGAGTTAGAAGGTTTTCTCATAAGGGTATTTTTCTTTAACTAAGCTCCAATGATAAGATGAAACCAGGCTAGTTTCGCAAAAGAAGAGATCAATGCACTTCTTACTTTGTCAATGTATATTTTATTATGTATTTACTGAGCTATTTACTAACTCGTTAAAAAGGATGGTAAAATCCGCATCAGCTCTATTTATGCCCTTTCTGTATACTTACCATATATGAAATCCTAATGAAAACATTAAAATCATGAAATAATATCAACACTCATTTTAAGCATGAATTTAATACGTGATAATTAATGGATAACATTAACATGCATTCACACTGTGTCGAAATTTAATTACTGTATTTGGGAAACGCATGCGAGTCGCATGTAAAAAACAAACGAAACTTTGCAAATACAGTAACCAATGACACGTACGATGGCTAATAGGTCATGCCAAAATGTACTCAGCTTTCAGCAGAACATTAAATAGTTATGCAGAAAACAACTCAGGCTTATCGTGCCTCCTGCATTATACCAGTCCATTATTAGTCTATATTTACTATAAATAAATAACTGAAAACTGGAAATTTGAAATGGTTAAGAATACGGTTAAGAATATCTCTAGGTACTGAAAAAACCACTTATTCAAAGTATAATTTTTTGACGTGAAATAACACTTCATTACTTTAGACAATGTACCAAGGGATGTGATCTATTAATCAAATGCTTAATTGGATAAATAAAGCACATATTAGTTACAAAACATCAAATGATAATTTCGAAAAGGGCTAAGTCCTTCGTTGTTTCATATAACTTTCATTTTTAACATTAAAACACTTAGTCATAAAGTAAGGTGTTATGTTTAGTTTTATAGTTACATTTATCCTGTTTCTCTATTCATAAGGATAAAAATCACCATTCATTGTAAACAAATGTTTATTTTTATAGACAAATAAGGCAAACTCAAAAATAATAATCCTCGAAACGGTTAGAATTTTGTGTTTCTTAAAAATAGCTTTACAGGTGCTAATAGAAGAAAATTTTTAAATTCGAGATAGTGAAACAGAAATCAAGTAATTGTTTATGGTTTGTATATCACCATAATGGATACATTGAAATCCACAAAAGCAGTCTGGTTATAGTTTTAAAAATCGGAGTGTTCTTTTTAAAAATACTGTATCGTAAATTATTTCAACATTGCTTTTATTCTCTAAAGTTACCGCAATAGTCGAATAGCCTAAGTAACAAACGACACTCCTCTTCCAATAGTTTTTAACATTGTTCTATTACTCTCTTATAGATTTAAATTATCTACTTCATATTTTGTGTGCTGAGAATCTGCTATTTATAACACAAATTATCTTTTGAAATTATAGTTTTTTATACCATCTTCCATCAAGTCATTATCTGAATAATGCATTAATTTTAAATAATTTTCTTACTTATTGCTTTTTATGCTAACCTTAAACAAATTGTCGGAATGCTCTAAATTTCTACTAGTCATTACTAATTTACTAGTTTATTATATTTTGTTTTGTTAATATATATATAATAATGTTGTAAATAATATATATATTATTTACAATATTATTCTTGTAAACTTATTACTTTGCAAAACTCTGTATGAATATTCCATTAATTTAATAGTTTTGTTGATTTATTTTATTTTGTTAAGTCTTCTTTTGTTGTCAATTTGTAACGCTCTGTACTGTGTTTTCTGCAAATAAAATCACTATTACAACTCCCAGTTTCGACATGAAATTGTAACAGAAATGAACTATTATAGGCCCTACCACCACGAGGTAGACTTATCGAGATTAAAGTTAGCAAATTGTGAAATTCCAGCAGGACCTGCAGCTGTTACGAGTAGTCCCATTTATCTGGAACTGTGGGAGAAACAGTATCGCTTGCTCGGGTGTTTTATGTTTCTTTCCCCCACATTCTGTAACGGTGGAAAGCACATGGATAAGATAAAGATATCACACCATTGTTGCTTGTTTACGACGTTAACTTTACGAGGAATTATATTTTATGTCTGCAATGTTTAATTCTGTGTTTCTGTTCTCTGTTTAAAATGTAAATTCAATTTTGTTTCGTTTGCTTAGGCCATTGATCCAGTAATTACTACACCTTTATTACGCCATTACATAACAGTTTACAAAAAATGCAATTACAAAGACTATTAGGCCGATTTATAACTTTATGATAAGAGTAGGCTATATTTGTCATACAGGCAGTGTAAGTGAATGGGCAGAAATACTACAAAGCCAATGTCCCACGATCCAATTTTTGGTCCAAATGTCTACAATCCATCAGATTGGATCGTGTGACGTGGCCGACTGTCATTGCACACAATTTCATAGTATATTTCCCATGCAATTGCATTGCATGCAATGGAACAGAAACGTTATACTGTAGTGGATTTTAAAAATTGCAAATGGTATAATCATTGTCAATTCAGGCAGGGACTTACCTTCATAGTCTCATATGTTTAATGAATTTAATATATGTTAAAATTCAGGACAAAGTAAGAACCCATTTTCTTTGTTTTACCCCAAAAAAAATTCCTGGGCCGAGATAAAGGCCACCAAAGATGGCGTCTCAGATGCCATTTCTCGAGTGTGATTTTCGGAAAAAACTTTAAAGTGCCTATTTCTGGAAAGGTTCAAGATATCTTGTTGTTTCTTTTTTTATTTGAAAGGTAATGTTCTGCGCAATAATGTTTTTGTTAAATTATGACACATACTTGACACCTCAAATTAAATATACACTGTTTTAAGCTCCTTGAGTTTAAACTGACTGCATTAACAATATTACAGCAATATCAATAATTGTATTTAAATGATTTTTTTTATTATTATTTTTTACTCAAACCTTGCTCAATTTCTATAAATGTAAAACTTGCTTAAGGTACCGGTATGTAGGCCTATATGTAGGTAGAAATTTTCTAATATTAGTAATGCAATATAGAAATAAAATATAAAATACACTGAAAATATTAAGCATTTTTACTTCAGAATCAGCAACCTATCAGACATAAAGTGCACAATTTATCCTAATACCAACGGATCATACCAACCAAATTTTATCAAAATTCAACACTTTATTTTTAAAAACTTACAGGATTATACTAAAATTTCAAGCCAATAAAACTGAAATATACAAAAAAGTCCATAACATAATGTTCGATAATGTTTAAATGAGTAAATTAAAATTCCCTTTAGGCAGGCCTACAGGCTGAGGTAGATTTCAAAGTGCTAAATCTCGCCTTATATGAGAGCTATCGAAAAACCAGTTATTGATTTGTAGAGTACTTATCAAGAGCTTTTCAACGATACTTCATAAGACGTGGTTTCAAAATGTTCTAATTTCCATCCCCCCACCAACCACCCCCACTTGTACCCCCAAAACCCCGAATCATTGGTGTCACTGTGAACTCCATAGGGAGTACTCTAATTTATTCAAACAAAGTTTCCCTCTACACTTCATACGAGCCGAGATATAAATTTTTCAAAATTTCAACCCCCTCCCCCGACCCTCCCCTTGGGCCAATTTTGCTCATTAACGAACTTGTCCGAACTATTGGGCCAAGAAATAACATAATAAAATTTTGAAGATATTTGAAGATAAAAAAAATTGTGATATATATATATATATATATATATATCACAATTTTTGTTATATATATATATCACAATTTTTTTTTTTTTAATTTGGCGGTGGTTTCGTACTTAGATAAACGTAAAGATATGAAAGAATTTTTAGGAAGTCATAACATGGTAAAGATTGCAATAGGTAGATTATTCTTCGAAATCTACCTAAAAACATAAAGAAAATGGATGAAAAACCATTCACACGCTTACTAGGCTACATACTGAAGTAATTTGTAGTACAAAGTTCAAAGAAATATGGAATTCTACTTGTGATTTTCCTTCTGGGAAGACGTTATGAGGTGCGTCATTCAGATAAAACCGTTACTTCCTTCCAGAATGTGGACAGAATAATAAAAATTGAATCCTAGTTGTAGGTTAAGAACTTGTTGACATAAATCTGTTGATGTTGTCACCGGCACCGTTCATGGCCTACAGAAACTAGTCACGATGTGAGTTACATTAAATCTAATATCTAGGGTAAGATAAATTGAAAATGTACGGTATGAACTAATTTAATTGAGGCAAACACGTAAAACATAGACTATACAATTTTACGATCTTGTAGACAGACAAGAATGAAAAAAAGGACATTAACTGGAAATGAGACTAGCAGACTCAGATGAGGAAAATCCACATGACGAAACTAAGTTATATTCTACCGGTAGAGTGAAAAAAATATCTTTCAACATTACACCTTCTAGATAGAAGAGACGTTTTCTACATCGATGGAAAACAACCGAACTTTTGCTACATCGATGTTTCTCCCCGATATCGATGTTTTTTTAATATTTACAGTACCAAAGTAAGATTAATAGGCCTTTTTTGGTTCTAAGATATAATTTTATTTACAGCAGTCTAATTTCCCAAAACATCGATTTTTTACATCGATAGTTTTCATGGTAATATTTCAGTTTAGTTATGAATTTTGTCTTAATTTTTTGAAACAATGACTTTAAAAAAATATACATCGATGTTTTCAGATCGATATTATCATTACATCAATGGTTAAAGCCGATTTTAACATCGATGTTCCTAATTTTCCTGAGTTACGTAGTTCTGAGAACGGAATGCAGGTTACACTTATCTGGTAGTATCAAAAGCATAAAACAATAACTCCCAGCTCGGTTTCCAAATGACCCCCACATCTGCCATCTACCAATAAAATCGAACGACGAAGGTAGAACTCGCAGTGGTCCCTCCTATGGTTAGTTAAGTTACGGCAAATAAATTAAGTTAGTTTAGTTTAGGATTAATAATTTCGTTTATTTATTTAAAGTTTACTATTCGCAACATTAAAACATGGGGATAATGCCTTCTGTTTCCAAGTAACTTCCAGATTTATGTCCAAGTAACTGCAAATAAGATCAACAAATGTTCTGAGTCGGAGGAACCGATAAAACAGAAAGTGCAAAGGTAGTCATCCATGTCTGACATCCTTAACTTGAAATTAAGTGAAACGAGAATAACAGATGTTGCAGGTAATTCACGTATGCATCCTGATACTTGTCTCGCCACTGCTACACTACGTGCAAAACTTAACGACGCATGAAGAAAAACAGTAGACCTGCAAATTATTACACACGCTTGATGCAGGTGAAATGAATGTTTTATAGCTCAAGAACAAATAATTAACTTCTTCCTTTTTCTTTCTTCCTCTTGTTTTCTTCCTCACCTTTCTTCTTTTACCACAATCATCATTATCACCATCATCGTCATTATTATTTTTATTATTATTATTATTATTATTATTATTATTATTATTATTATTACTATTATTGTCATTATTATCATTATCATATCCAAGTTATATAAACTTCAAGACTTCAGTTATAACTACAACAAACCCACTTCTAAAACATTAAAAGAGAATGTTAAACATAAACCAATAAAAAAATCTGATATGAAACACTAAACCTCCTGTACCCTTAATCTATTTCAGAGTAGAATACACCTAAAACCCAAATTTATGTATGAAATTAGTGGCTTAAATATATCCTCCAGAGAATTTATTGAAGAAAAAAAAATGAACTAAGGTTATGGAGTAGCCTTCGTATTCAGTTGTTCCAACCTATTGCAAAGATTTATTGTCAGTTTCTATTAACTGTACCCGGCCTATGCCTAACCATTCTTCAACGAATTTTTGCGCAAAAAAATTTTCAAATAAAAATTTTAGGTCTTAGGATAAGCACCTCATGTATAAAATCGTAAGAGCCGTTCTTGAGAAAATTGCGAAAAATGAAATTTTCAAATGAAGTGGCAAGAAGTAAGAGGACGACATCGACAATCTTCGTGTCACATCCCCAAATATCAAATTTTGTTGTTATTCTTGAGACAGACACACATACACAGATATCTTTCTGAAAATAGCATTTTTTTAATTCATACACCTCAAAAGGTGTAAATTATGTTAAAAACTCCTCATAGGAATTTCATGGTCGAACACAATACTTCCTCTACTATAGTACCCTTACAAGTAGAGAGACAGAAAAGAACAATATCGAGAAAATTGAAAAGATATAAAGGTCAAGAGAGAATATCAAATGTGAAAAAAATATAGACAAGAAAGAGAAACGATAAATAAAGAGAAAAGAGAAAAAAGAAACAGAGGAGTGGGAAAGTTAAAGATAAAAAAGAGAGAGAAACAGACGTATTTATTAGCCAAAATTTTATTTCTGGGGGGAACGGCACATGCATTTATGACGAACACTCTAAAACGAATTTTTAACCTTACAATTTATTTCATCTTGAAGCACACTCATGTAATAAGGACCGCTTGGCTCTATCCTTGACTTTTTGAGCTCGTTTAAATGAAAATTAGACTACTATACTTTCAAGAGATAAACAGTTTAAACTTTAATGTATTACATGCGGAATGTGCTGGAAAGCACAAGAGGAGACAAAAGAGTGATTATGAAGGCAAGAATTCTCATTAGCAAGTTATTTATTCCCAAGACGAGATTAATTTTTGCGTTTATGGGATTCCCAGACTACAATGTCTATGCGTGTAATCTCGTAGAAACAATTAAATACACCACAATAGTCTGAATGCGGCCCTTAAAACTGTAATATCTGGACAATGTGCATTAAAACTCCATTTTCTAATTTAACTATGGGACAAAAGGCTAGATGCACGTAAAACACTACACGATGAAGAAAAAATCTATAACTGGAATGTTTCTTAAATTTGTATTTAAGATAAGAATTAGAGTAGGGCCTACTCCAGTGCCAAATAAACTAAGCATAGTAAAAAAAATGAGGCATTTAGAAAGATAATCATGTGGTATCTTACTCTGTGTTCTATAATCATTTTATTATTTTTAATTTATGCAATATAAGACTGAAAACTTCTATTATGCCGTGTATGTATATATACATTTGTTTTGATAAATTTATTTTTCTATAATTAATAAATTTCATACCGTTTGTGGTGAAGTAAGATATGGTAAACAAGTTTTTCCAACTTATACCACAAATTATATTAAAATGCAGAAATTATTTGATACGAGGGTAACTAATATCTTAAATAGAATAGAGAGAAGAATAAAATATTCAAATTGCAATTACCTAGTATTATAATATGTATCAAATTTCAATTGTTATATTAAAATTCACCGTTGTTGGGTGTATGGATAAGTAAATTATATCCTTAAGTTGGCAGGTTATGATAGAAGCTTTCTTCTTTTATAAAATTGATGGTAAAAATGTCTGTTATCAACTGCTTTGAAATACAGATTGAAATAACACATTCATACACAATTTAAAATTAATATTACCCTTGGCCAATAGATTATAAAAGCAATCTTTATTTTTCTAGTTTTTAGGATTTACAATTAATGTTTGTAATAATGTATCGTTATCTTTCTTATTATTTTACTAATGCAATTGATATTTTAAGTTGATTTAAATAATCGGACATATGGAATATATTACCTTCAAAACCCACTATACATGTTCGTAAATAAACAAAAGCAAATCACAGATAAAACTCGATCATTTAAATAAAACCAGTGCAAACCACAAGATGAAACTTCCATTCATGAAAGATGCCAGTGAACCAACCGTCTGCCATTACAATATGGAGAATCATGGTCAATGGACATGCAGCAAGGAGACCACAGAAGACAATTCGGTGACTGTATTTTTTTTGGGCGTTTATGAAATTTATCTTATTTTATAAATGTGATAAAATGCAGTTTTGATTTTAATTATTGGAACTCCAAGCCAGCAAAAAGGTAAAAAATCTTTTATGAACAGTATAATTCGTACACAACCTAGTACATGAACACACACGTTTAACGAACTCACATATATATTTTATTTAAGTAAATTTATTGTTTTAAATTTAAAAAAACACTACACACTAGGCCTATATTACTATAGCAACACTTTATCACTCAATTAACTCCATTTTGTTCTATTAGTTATGTTGATTTTAATTGTATAAACTGTTAAAATACTTTCTGACGATACATGGCATTTGTGGAACACCATTGACTGAACATAATAGAATATATTATAAACAAGACATAGCCTATTCATGTTATACAGGTAAACGTGATCATAAATACTATAAGATTATATAAACATTGTAATTTCAGATGACCTGAAGATGGTGCAATCACACCGAAAGGCCTAGGCGGCGAATTTTAAAATAAATTATAGTTGAGCAACTGGTATCACACTTATTTTATTTCTGAAAGGGTTAATACTACATAAGAGAACGAAAAATTCGAAAGTATATCACAATCGCCTGTAAAAACAAAAGAGGATCCTGTGTACGAACAATGGAAAGTTCAGAATAGTTGAAAATAAACTTCAATTCTATATTCGCCGGAAAACGACGAGACAATCATTTTGACCGACACTGGGATTTCGAACCAGTGATTTCGCATGTAACCCTCCCCACTCCCCCAAAAAATATTTTTAAATATACAGCTGACATACAGGTACACTTTCACTTTTTACTACGCTATAGAAATGAAATGAACTGGCTCATTTGACAGCTTGTATTGGATTTCCCACCGGCATGTAAGTTTATTGTATTCGCCATACGAAAGCACTGTATTTATAACTCACTTTAAATGTATGGAATGGAAACTATTACTATTAATAGCCATCTCGTATCCGCAAGCATGTCCATTCTAAATCATGAAACACCCGCTGAAGCTCGGTGTTTGTAACAGAAGGAAGTCAGGGGTAAACAAAATAAATGAATAAAGCAAAAGTCCCGAAGAGATAAAACTGTGGAACGTTAAAAGATATTTGTGTTCATACAGTTTAGAAACTGCAATAGCCCGTAACACTATTAGGTTATCCAATCCTGTTTCATGCTGCGTTATATTAATGGGCACGTTATCCGTAAATAATCTTACTCCGGTAGGCCACCGTCTTTTTCGGATATTATTACTCCTGCGCAACCGCGCAGGATGAAATCTCAAGGTAAAAATCCTCGCTTTAATAATATCCTTCGGGTTGACATTTCTGATGATTAGGATTCGGATGTTTATGACCTAAAAATAGTATGAAAAATATGACTGCAAATATGTCCTTAAAAATTACTAATTATGACTCAAAAATCCAAAATATGACCTAATAAAAAAAATTTCCTAGAAATAAAATATGTTCTAATTTAAAACGTTTAATTAAAGTAAATTCTTACATCGCATGAATTCAATCAGATAATCACTTTTCAACAATTTTACAGGTAATTTACAGCTTTACTTGTAGGCCTAATGGACTTCTAATTGGAAAGAATTTGCTTCTGTTTACTCGTTTCATCAGCACCAAATATTTTGTACATCAAGCGTGTCCCTATAAAATATGAATAATTGTATTAATTTTAAAATTTAAGTTACCTATTAATAGAGCATAAACATTAAATTAATGACATAACTTTCAAATTTAACTCTACCATTTAGTGCATGTACATTATAATTGTGCCCCTTTACTGAATTTATAACTGAAATATGATCAAAATATGACCAAGACCATAAAAATGACCAAAATATGACTTTACATGCAAAATAAAAACGGCCCGATTAGGATAACAAGCGTGCAATTCGTCTTTAATTTGGGTTTGCGGCAAGAATGGTGGTCAGGATAAAAATATGACATGTCATGAACATCCGAACTCTACTGAGGATTGTATATGACACCGAATCGGAAAAATGCGTAAATAACCTTAAACTTCAAAATTCGTTATTTAACCAAGACAAATTTAATTTTTTAAAAATATTTCACAATAATATGAACTAAAGAAGTGTTCTAATAATCTAACAAAACTGTCTTTTTAAAATGAAGTTTTAGGATATTTGAATGGATTTTAATTTAAAAGTTTTATAAACCTTAAAATCTGATCACTAAGATGAAATATGAATAGGAAGGCCTAGATCCTCCTAAGAAAAGAGCAGACATATTTTTTTGTTTCTATGTTCTGGTTTCAGTTTTTCGAAAAAGAGCTCCATAAGTACCCTATTTTCGGTCTTTGTTAGTACCATTCATCACTGCAATCGCATTACGTTTCGTCTCGGAATTCGGAACTCTTGTGTATTCTTCCCAACCGATAGGCTATATCTTCTAAATATGTATTGTTTATACAAAATGTTTGTAAGACGTGTAGTACCAAGAGAATGTCTTTTTTTTTTTTTTATCTGCATGCGGGTGAATGGCATCTATTCGTCCTCCAATGAGGGAAACTTTCCCTCAGTCCACAACATCAGATATTGGTTAAAGAATATCGCGTGTTGTTCAGTAACTGATAGTAACAGTGGCATAAATTAATCAGTCAATACCTGTATACATTTTATCAGCATGAGTTAAGTAACATATCATCTCCTCTTCAGTATATCGATAGGCTTTTAACAGTATTGTCACGATACCTGAGTCAATAACAAAAAAATCCACATATTGAAACATAGCTGACACTGACCAAGCCTTGGAGACTGACGGAGTTTGAATTCTTGGAATTTGAAATTAAATTCGCTGAAATTAGTAAACATTCTTAAGGGAATTGTTCAATCTTTAAGCAAAACGTTGCAGTAATATTATAACACAGAATACCCAAAATATAAGAAGGGAATATCATCAAGAAACTGCAGCTTTTCTCCATAACCAATAGAGATTAAAACATAGTCTTTTTTTGTTTTCACAGTATTCACGTAGTTTCATAGCGCCCTAGGAACTAAATGTTTATAGAGTGTGATTTGATATTCGATGCATCCTAAATCACAGGTTAGTTAATTCAAATGTTATTAAATTTATCCTACTTCATAGAAATCAAGTCAATGTCATAATTAAAACCTGAAATTTTCAACGCACTTGCTCCACTGGTTGGAAAAGATTCACTCACCGTATATACAAGAAGTAAATCCTAGCGTACGGTACTTCAAGTTTCTTCACCGCACCATATGCTATGCCACGAAGGGATATTTGTTTTTCATGCACGTCTGGTAAATATATATCAATGAAACTGACTTGAGTTAAACGGTTAGGATAATAAATATATTTAAAAAAATGATTTTTTTATATTTTCCAATTACTTTGGAAATACAAAGTACAAAATATTTGTTGGTGTTTAGTGTGAGAATTTTCTCGAAGCGAAGCCAGAAAACCAAACAGAGTTAACTGACAAAAATAAGAAATCGTTATAATTTTCTGAAAACTGAACAACTTCATTCCAGAGTAATTATATGATAAAATTATGGTGCTTATGCTCAACCCTGTTCCGTGTTTCCTTGGCAACTAAACCAAATGCTATCCACACGCGATCTGAAGTATGCTCCCGTTCCTTTTCCAGGTTACAAATATTTCATCTCTCGTGTCTAATAATATTCCAATATATATGCTCCAATCGCGTGAAATTCAAGCACGATACTTCTATATTTTAGAAATTCTATCGTGGATAATAACGCCAGACGGGGAGCTGTAGAGCAACTCAAAGCACTTGACTTTCATTACTTAAAACAAACGGATCTACACAGAGTCAATAGAGAGCACATCGTAAGGTATTGTAAGAATTATAATTCTAGATTCTCTCAAAAGGAAAAGTTATTTCGCCGTCCAGTTTCATAGATGGTATTTATAATAATAATATGACTGTCAAGTTTCAGGACAGCAATTATTATTATTATTATTATTATTATTATTATTATTATTATTGCTGTCCTGAAACTTGACAGTCATTCTTAGCCGTAGCCTACTATTTCCCAATGTCGTTTTATGATGAAAGTACTTTATCACACTATATCCTTTTACGTGTTTCCAGTTCATAGCATTATTTAGACCGTAGCACGAAACAAACTCAGCCTCTGGTAAAAGTGATAGACATTTTTAATATTAAATCACGAATAACGTTCAGTAAAATTAGTCTTCAAAGTATTAACTCTTACATCTACATACACATTATATACATGATTTAATGTATTTTGTATAACTACTCATTAACATTTTTTAAGGGAAAATACTGGGAAAGAAATCAAGAGGACGTCCAAGAAATTAATTTATTAAAAACATGATAAAGGATATGGACGTGCTGTCATATGAAAATCTAAAGAGAACAGCGATGAAGAGGAAGACATGGCTACTACAACAAGGCATTGCCTTTAGATCCTGATGATGATGATGATGTATAATTAATGTATTATTGGTCCCTGGTGAAGTGGAAAAATAAAACCTTTAACTTTCACCAGGTTAAATAAAGCTATTATTATCATCATCATTACTGTTATTAATATTATTACTATTAATTTATTTTAGAAAGCTATCAAGGAGAATGAAAAATATTTAGAGAAAAAATTCCTCGGACACCAGAATTCAAATCCCTGACCTTCGGCTTTTTGTGTCGATTACCTAACATCTGAAATCGCTAGAGTTACTGTAAGCTAGCCAGATTTCGACTCAGATGGAATCTCCTACGATTACCCTTAATTCACGACCTCAATGTAAGACATTTAATTTAGGAAAGTAGCCTCTATATAGGCTGTGAAAGCTCTTAGGGTTCCAGTAGGTTGAAGTGCCCAGATGTTTACACATTCGGGATAAATGGGGTAAGGTAAGACAATTAAAAGGCACAATAATTTGATGACTTTGTGATCGGATTTCCATCTTTACTGTACCACTTAGTATTCATGAATCTACAGAATATTGTTTCTCTTCAGCGGCAGGCCTACATGAGTATAGTTTAATAGTTAAAAAAAACAGATTAGTGAATGAAGACTAATGAAAAGGCAAGATAAAACAAAAAATAAAATAAGATACGAATAAAAATCTTCACAGTTCAACGTAACTCCTAGGATCTGCTGACTGTTCCTGGAAATAATTTAGTTTTAAATAAGAGCAAATGAAAGCGCTGTATCTCTGTTTATTAGCTGGAATGGTTTCTCCCGTATTGGAAAGATGCTGAAGTAGCAGGTTGAGTAATTCTACCGGACCAGATCATTAACCTCTCGTGAGACTCCATTCATATCCCATCAGCATGCTTCAAAAATAGAAGAACCACAATTTTAAAGGTATCCCGTTCCAAGCTCGAACCATTACAAAGAGATATATAACGGGATCTTGCCTAGTCAAATCATACTCGTCTTTCAGGATCAAATGTTGATAAACCCTTCTTTCTGAAACATATTCACTTCAAGGAATGTTTTACTTTATTCTTTGAATATTCTAATCCAAGATTACAGACAGAGAGCCGGTGTGGACAGATGGGGGGGAGGAAGATTTCCTCGTTCAGGTTTTACTGTATTTGGTCTGGGTGATATTACCTGACTTTTTATACAGCTGTGTTGAGAAGGAACTCTTGGTCGAAATAAAACTGTCCGTTGACTACAGCATCTATGAAATCTTTCTTCACAGATTTCTAATATTATATAAATAGTCATCGATCATTCATTATAACAATGAGAAGTTTACGCAATTTTATGAACAAAGCTGGCTCTCACAAACGTTCACGGAAATTTACAATGGACACATCCTGGAGCCCGGGCCGTTTTTACTTTGGCCGACTGTACGTGTTTGGGTTCTAATCTGAGAAGGACTATCTTCACGATCATCCAAATAAATAAATATTAATTAAAACAGCTTTTTGTGAGTCTGTAGGCCCAACTCTTTCACACGGAAATTACTCAACTTAAAGAGCTAAATTTTGCATGAACACAGTTTTAAATAACATATAGTCGGCGCTCAAATGTTTTAGACAGTGGGATGGATAGGTCTAGAACAAGCCCTAAGTACAGTCTGAGTTAAACAACCTGCGACTTGTGACAATCGCCGGAGGGGTACGTTTCCATGGTTTTGCTGAAGGTATGGGAGATGTTTGCAAATGGGAGATCATCAAACTACTGACAGAATCTCTAATATAAGTAATATAACGTAATACAGCACAGCTTTCCCATTTCTCAGCTTCGAGTGAACTGTCACCAAATCACAAGTTGTTTAAATCCAGCTATAAGAAAGTATCTTTGTCTCACTCTTACGTAGATACGATTAATGCGCTAGAGTGAGACAGAGATATTTAGCTTAACTTAATTATATATTATATATATATATATATATATATATATATATATATATATATATATTACTTTAGAATATTGATGTAAATTTGTATATCCTTATATCCTTGTAATTACATTGTAAGAATTATTTCTAAGGTGACTATTTCTGTAAATAGTTATTAATGTATCTCAAAACTTATCTTATTTCTTTTGTGCAATATTAGTCTACTTATAAGATCACTTATTGTATAATCAATTATTTTGTAAGTTGTTTGTGTTTTTTTCTCCTTACGGCCTTAACTCTGCCAGGTAAAATAAAACATTATTATTATTACTATTATTACTATTACTATTACTATTATTATTATTATTATTATTATTATTATTATTATTATTATTGACTTCAGAGCCGGTTCTAGAACGAACATTATCTACCCATCCCACTGTCTAAAACATTTGCGCGTCGACCCATTTCGAAATTATTCGTCGCTTATAGTGGCAGTTTTAATGGCTTGCAATTTGTAGTCCATGAGAAGCAAACACTTTTGCTTCTATTGCAAACCCCTGTGGTTCAGCAATCAAAATTTAATAACATCTCTCATTTAATAACCTGAGTAAATATCATCAGCATACCAATCATGGTGGTAAAAAAAATCTCCGAACGAGTGTGTTTTTAATGAAACTATTATGATCGCACTTCAGAGCTGATATTATTCATAAAACTCGGAATAGCCAATATTTACCATCCACTTTTGTAATTACTAGCTCAACTGCAGTTTACAGAAATACCATGCAATCGCAATAAAAACACGTTATAAAGTGGGGTTACGATCAAATACGAAAGCTGTGTAACTGCAAACAGAATCTGTGGTATTTGATTACTGCTTCTAGCATCTAAACCACAACCCTTGAGGTTCTTATGAGGACTTTTAAAATCAGTTTCTCTGACAACTCTTCTTAACAGGCTTATGCTCGTTAGAAAAAAGACAAAGGCTACGGGTAATTCAGATTTGCCGTTTACAGAAACAAAACACAATTTCAATGAAATATTTATTGCAACAGACACAGACAGTGTTCAGCTATTTTTCAACATATTCGCCACCGGAATTGAAACAACTGTGTCGTAGAAGTATGCCGCCTGGGATTTGAATCACCGTGTGACAACTTTCGCCTTTCTGTCCACGGAATAACCTCTAATCATGAGTGTATAGGTTTAAATTACTTAATAAAAGTTGAAAAATTACTGAATAAAAGTTGTTTATATTAAAATATTACTCAGAAAAATGGTCACATATCTGCAATAAGAGTGTTTAAAATTATAGAAATCCCTGCTTCGGGCGATATGGGAGATTTCAGTCTTTATTGATGGATTTTAACTTTATTTTTATAATAAGGGGGTATTTCTTTGTTAATGAAAGCCTTGCTAGGCACACTAATTTAATATGAATATAATACTTAGATAGCTCTAACATAAATATATCATAATTAAATCACAATATTGGGTCCAAACATTACATATGTGTTAAATACTATGGTCCATTTCTCATTCTTCTTCAATAAATTGTCAATACAGTCAAACCTCTGTATAATGAAGATCGATATAACGATATACCAGCATATAGACCCTATCGATATGTTTCTTTGGTCCTGGCCGAATTTTCTATCTTAATAATGTTAAATTTAACTTATTGAAACTATTTTAGAAACACCTTTTTATAATAATATTTAGATGT
The DNA here is from genome assembly GCA_964059195.1 of Ectobius pallidus. Lineage (NCBI taxonomy): Eukaryota > Metazoa > Arthropoda > Insecta > Blattodea > Ectobiidae > Ectobius > Ectobius pallidus. The sequence continues at coordinate 105,394,350 of CAXKWD010000008.1, forward strand.
TGAATTAATATTGCAAACCAGTAGATTTGGCCCTGTGGAAGGTATCTGGCATCAGATTAGTGTCCTTCCCAGCCCCCAATATTTGCAGAAAAGAAAGGTTCCTTGGGGGATGGAAAATAAGATCACTTAGGCTAAAATCATTCCTTACATGTGCAAAAACATAAAATGTCTTGCGTTGCTACTTGAACATGCAGTTGAAACACCATAAGGAGCAAATATTTTTGCCTTATGTGGTAAATTTGCTGTTTCTTTCCTTACCCCTTCCCACCCTCTTCGAGTTTGAAATGTCTGACATATCCCTAAGCTCAAGGCGTGATGTTAAACCAGTCTGGATAATAATATTTTAATGCGTGGATGTAAACTAGCATGGTTACAATTCAACGGTTGTCATTAAGTTATACCCTTAGCAACCAGGGAAGGCGGTTGAGGCCAGGTAGGTTCCGTCACCCGCTTGGACCCTCACATTTACAAGGGCAGGAGATTTAGGACCAACCGTAATTTCCTCCCCATGAGTCACCTAGTCTACTTCAATCAATCTTAGATTTTTTTAATATGTCATTTTATCTTAAAATGCTTGTTATATATCAATTCTACACATAATTACAAGAAACATGACACCAAACAATGTATAATTTACTTTAATAGGAACATAGGACTTGAAAGCAGTTTTCTTGTAACTTTTATTTATGTATTTGTTAGAAATGTTCCTGTTAAAGTAAATTATACATTGTTTGGTGTCATTTTTCTTGTAATTATGTGTAGAATTGATATATAACAAGCATTTTAAGATAAAATGACATATTAAAAAAATCTAAGATTGATTGATTGAAGTAGACTAGGTGACTCATGGGGAGGAAATTACGGTTGGTCCTAATCTCCTGCCCTTGTAAATGTGAGGGTCCAAGCGGGTGAAGGAACCTACCTGGCCTCAACCGCCTTCCCTGGTTGCTAAGGGTATAAGTATAAGTACCTAATTACCTGTTTTTTTAAGATTACACAGTTTTGGGCGTGCAGTTTTTCTTTCCTTATGTGGTAAATCACAACCCCTTAATATAACGATAACTCATATAACAATAAAATCTGACAGGGCCCACAAATATCGTTATACGGGGGTTTGACTGTACTGGTTAACCAGTTCGAAGAGCGTTCTCTAATCGAGTGTCGGAAAACATACTTCTCGATTTTGACTTCACAATCCTCATCCTGGAGAAGAGTTATTCACTTAATTATATAAGTGTTATAAAATCTGATGTTAGGGACAGATTTTATTTCTGTATATATTATGTTCCCTTAATGTATTTGCGTAAAATTCAAAAAGTTCCATATTCTTGAATCTCTCCTGCAAATCACTATTAGGCCTACATTGCAATTCTGACTGGGTTCGTTTGCAAAATACTGGGAGAGTCATTAATGTCCACAATAATAGTGAAGCAGAAAATAACTTCATTGCACTTTTCATTGCGCCTAAAATCATTAATGTTACGTTTCTGTATTTAGGCATAATTTAGCACAGCGGATTACCATTTGTATAATAGCGTCGTTTATATTTTAGTTGCAATTACGAGGAAAAGTTAAGACTTGTGAGGGCTTCATGCAGGAGAGCGTAAATAAATATCTAATATACTAACAAATATTTAGTTCACCCTATTTATATTTCACAGTATATCGTGTAAAACTTGACTTCCAATTACAAACAAATGTTAATTACACGATGTATGTTAATAATAATTTAAATGTCGGTGTTGACATATTTGTATTTGTAACTGACAAATTTCATTACCGCAACATGTGTTTATATCGTATAATGATACATTCCAGGCGTTTGGACAGAGATGCAGCAACCGCGAGCATCTGCAATCTAATACTTTGTACACAAAGGGCTAATCTATTCCCCATCCCTACGCACTGCGGCAAAATCAGAGGGCGTCAATGGATGTAGATCAGGTGATGTTCACACTATTCTATACCAAGCTAATAATTATAACATTTAGGTTATATAGAGCTATGCATTATTTATTATATATATATATATATATATATATATATATATATATATATATATATATATACAGTGATGGGAAAATTACAAAAAAATAGAAATTGGGCTGAATTACAATTACTTGAGAAACATTTTACTTAATTACAATTACAAATTACTTTTTGAAAAAGTAATCAGTAAAATTACAATTACTTTACAAAATGGCAGTACATAAAAATTCCTTCATTTTGGGGGGCACAAAAAAGTAATCAGTAAAATTACTATTACAATTACTTTACAAAATGGCAGTACCTATTTTTTTTTCTTTTTGGGGGCACAAGGCCATAAACTATCGGGCCATTTAGTGGTAAAGCAGCTTGGGACGTTACCAATTCTCAAATTATTAATGAACAAACAAAACAAAAACACATCAACACCAATATTTCCAGACACGTTGAATAACTTTTGTTAATATATCCTCTAATTTGGATATTAGTTGCAGTAAAATGAAGAAGATATAGCAAGCGAGAATGAGAAGCAAGTTTCAAAATATACTTAATTAAGAAATGTTCTTACTGAAACATTTAACTGAAAAAAGTTATAAATGGGAAGAAATAGATATTTATTTATTTTCCCACGGCTTACAATATTATGCATTATCTTTAAACATCAAATAATGAAAATATACATAGTTATTCCAATGCCATTTTAAAAATGTCTGATGTTATTGCATACCGAACACCGTTCTGTCTGCGCATGATGCTTTCAGTGCGTTCCTTTTTAAACCGTATCTGTAAATCGCTTCAGCTTCACTGGGGTTAAAAGGAAGGCCATGACAGTTCACGTAGCAAAACCCATAAAGTGGCATTTACAATAGTGAAACCCCCGCAACACGCGTCGTAATATTGGAGTATCACAATAGATTAGATTTGTTTAAAATTAGAAAAAGACGAATACCGGGATCCAGAATCCTACTATCAGAATTATATGTGAATATCACCTTGTTGTAAATCACTGGTCCTCATACAGCATACGTGAATTTTCAATGCCAGAAGCAGTATTTTCAGCAGAGCATCTAATGCTCGCAGTCAGAGGCGTAACGAGGGGGGTTTTTGGGGGAAAATTGTACAATTTTTTTTAAGTCTGCTTAAAAATTACTTAATACGAGTATAAAGCGTTGGAAGCTTAAAACTCGTTATTATGCATCTTAATTTTTAAAATTTTCCGGCGGAGGACCCCCGAACCCCCCTACTTCCAGACCCCCTGGATGTTATAACCCCCCATATGGTCGGCCTGGTTACGCCTATGCTCGCAGGGGCGGACGCAGGGGGGATACATCACTCCCCGAAATTTGAAAAAAGGTTATATATGTACCCTAAGTAGTCAGTTTTATAAACTAATTGTATATGTAAGTTAATTTTTTTTAGTATTCTTTATACCTAATCAAATCCCCCCCCCCCCCGCTAAATTCACCGCCGCTGCAGCGACTGCCAGCGAGTAGAAGAAAGCAACATTGCCGAATTCGCAATTCGATACTTTTCGATTACTAAAATGTAACGATTACTCAAATGTAACGATTACAATTTTATTTCCAGAAGTAAATTACGAGTAAAAATTACATTTTTAAAAAAGTAACGATTACAAGTAAATGGGACCAAAAAAAGGAATCGTTACTGTAATCTGATTACTTTTACTCAATTACTTCCCATCACTGTATATATATATATTTATTTATTTATTCATGCTATCTGAGGTCTGTTACCTTTGCCTCTAATACACAAGAATACAAATATATAAAATTTCATAACGACCTATTGTAGAAACCATTTTTGGATGCTTAATATACTGCTATAAACTTATAAAATTATAGATCTAGGAGTACAGGTACACTATAGGCCTATGTAGATGAACTAAGGCAGGACAGGTACTTGAACATGGGGTTTACTTGATCATCCCTTATATATTATATCAACACTTACTGTGAGTTTCAACTTGTTGAAGGTGACAATGCTTTAGACCAGCGATTCTCAACCTTTTTGAACCCGAGGACCTCTAAAATGCCTAAAAAGTTTTACGGACCCCCAATTTTTCATCCCACTTTTAAAAGTAGGCTATATGTAGACCTATATTCTTAATGTTTGGGGTATTAATTATAGGTCAATATAACAAATAAATCTAAATACATAAAACCCTTCTTAAGAGAGCGCCTCTAATAACAAATTCCGACAAAGTCTTATTTTTCAGGGTTTTTATTGAAAGAGGGAACCATAGACGTCAGTGCATCAGGGGTTTCAAACTGTGGTTCGTAACGGCAGAAGTAAAAAAAACTTGCAATAGGACCTGTATTTTCGAAGATTTTAAAAAACTTTGAAATATAGTGTCCACTTTATGTGAAAAATTTTTACTTCTTTACTTTCCACTTGCTTTATGATATTTTTCAATTATGTCTGGGGACCATCTGCACCATCTTCACGGACCACCAGTGGTCCGCGGACCATAGGTTGAGAAACGCTGCTTTAGACCAACGATGGGCAAAGTACGCCCTGCGGGCCAGATGCCGCCCTCGTACAGGTTCAAGTTGAATTGCAAAGTAACTCTAAAATTGTTATTTCTTAACGTCTTTGCACTGTCGCAAAACTAACAAAATATGCAGCAATGGGGAAAATGAAAACATCCATATCTATCCTTTCTTTCATGTCTTGTACACAATTTAACACACGCTTTTCACAGACTGAATTATAACAAATATTTGTCATAAACTTCCGGGTTCTAATAATGCCAGATAGACTATAGTTATCTCCAATATTTCCCTTTGGGCTACTTACTTCTATAAACAGCAGAGGTCTAAAGATTTCTGCTAGCACACGTAAATGTGCCGACTATATTAGAGCCAAGAATTTTCCGAGCAAGGTGTTGTTGACTGAGCGAGGTCGGGCTCATGCCCCCCGCGGGCGAAATATTGCCCGCCCCTGACCTTGCCAGTGTGTAAGAACATGGCATTTTTTTAGCATCGTAGAACTCTGGTCTAGGGTCGTGTTTCTTTGATGCTTCAGTAGCCTTATCTCTCCAAAACGCGCTCTAGATATTTTGTACAGTATTCAGTGATACTAAATAAAGGATAACTTAATAAAAATAAAAATAATAATAATAATAATAATAATAAGACGTCGAAAGACCTAAAAGGAATGGAATTTCACTGAGCATGTCCTACAGGAAGTGAGTGTATCACGCTGACAACTGGAATGCGCTCAGGTATATAATATAATATAATATAATAATCAGGAACGAAGGCATGATCAAATAAATTATCTCCTAATTATATTCCATACATAAATTGGACCACATTCTGCAGAAAGGAACCAACCCTCAAATTAAAAAAACCGGCGTAGATGCTAAATTATTGCTACTGAACTGGAGCAAACAAAAACTCAGAGAGAGAGGGAGAGAGAATGGGGGACAGGAAAACTAACTATTTTCTTATTTTTCAAAGGGTGGGAGGTAGTATAACTGTGCAGTTTTAACAGCTTGTTCCTTCGGTATAAAAAATCAAATACCATTTTGTCACAACTAAATACTCTTCTCAGAGAAAAATATTTTTTCCATAGGCTTTAACCGTGCTTTACTCGTTAAGTATTATCCGTACTGTTCTAATTTGTCTTCACGAAAGCAGAGAAAAGAAAAAAGGAATAAATTTTCCATCTGTGGTATAGACCACTTGCTCCACGCAGTATGGCAACGTCAAGGCAAGTGTTTTCCGTCAAGTGTCTGTTTTGTACGAGTGATGACAGGTCATTGTCTCCACATCGACGATCTGGCAATGCGCTGTTGCAGTTTTGCGAAAACTAACAATTGCATTACCTGTGTATTCACGGACCTGATCACAAAATGCAAAACAGATTTTACGGTTTATTTAATGCCCACTTTAATTTGCACACTTATACTAGGGTACTTGCACTCTGTATACAAAGAGAAATGTCAACATATAAAATTACTAGTATAGCCTATATCGAAAACATATCTATAACTTGGTATAAAAAATAATATCAGCCATGTTTCAATAAATAAAACGTGCAAGGCTGTTAGTACAAAGGCAAGTTTTAGCATTATTTCTCAAACTTATAAATGTAAGTCCACCTTCCGCTGAACATGCCTTAAGGGGGATTGTCTGCTTAATAAAATACAGGAACCTGAATCCCAATGCAAACACGTGAAGAAGTTAGAATTAATCCCCAACTTCAAGTTCATAAAACTCCATTCTTGGATTATGAAAACCCCAGGGTAGATAGCGACTGAAAACTTTCAGGCGTAGAACGCGCCAAAAAGAGTGGATATTGGTTCAAGGGAGGGAGTAAGAGCGATGAATATTCCCGTAGCCATTGTTCTAGACCAAGCCGGGGTAGTTCTCTGCTCCACTCATTACTTCCATGCCGGAGCTGGAGTATGTAATTCACTCAAGGCTCTATATTGGGCACCATCATCTCGCCCTAATTGTATCCTGTACTACATTTTATTGCGCGTTAAACTTGATACATATCGCAATTATCAAGTCTGTACTACTCGCTCTTCCTTTTAAGTTATTACACTTTGATGTTCAATATTTGTTCGCCGGTAATTCCAGAAGCTTGCTTATTATTAGACCTGGGATTTTAAGGCAAATGCCTATTTTGTTCCTCATTAAATAACATGAAAATGTCTAAATATGTGGCCATTTCATGATAAATCACTTAAATTTATAGAGTTTTATAGTGTCCTAAAATGTCTATTTGGACCTTTAGAGCCTATTTTACTATTTTAGTACCTAAAATGCCTATTTTGTACAATTAAAATAAAATTCAACTTCTGTAATTTTTTATAATCTTATAATGGACATCCCTCAATGAAAAGCAGAACAACAGAGGTGGGTTTTTCACAGAAACTTGATTATTCCAAACAATTGTCGCAAAAGAAATGCTGACTGACGGGGGAGGGGGAGGATTAAGGAGGAAGGACTACTGTGTCAAGTCACCAGTGAAAGAACATCTGTTTAAGTGAATATAGTTCGTGATGCCTAATTTTGCAGTTAATTCTGTTAAGAATATGTATACCACGTTTTTTGCATTAAAAAAGACCATGTTACAGTTTAAGTGTAGTTTGTAATATTTTAAGTATATTTTCTACCTATTTACACATTTTTAAAGCATATTTTAAATGCCTATTTACTTGTTTTAAAAGCCTATTTTAGGTGCTTTGAAACTAATTTTTTTAGAGCCTAAAATCCCAGGTCTACTTATTATCTCGTGATCTCCGGTGAAAACATATTTACTGCGGGTTAGCTACATTCGTCACGAGTTTGGTTATAAATTAGGAAAAAGCACTCTTGCCTATTTACTGCATCATTTGGACAGAAATTACAGTAAAAGCGCCATATAAACGCGGCTGTTGGGAGACATACCTTGCTCCCACGATATAGCTTGACGTGCATTTATGTTAACAACTCAACTTCCAATTTCGGGATCGAATACAATACTTCCTCTAACTATAGAACCTATAGTACGCGCAGAGGAAATGATGATGATAATGATGATAATAATAATAATAATAAGTAATAAAAACCTAACGAGTACTGCCATCTAAGAAAGAATCGACTCAAGCTGGATTCCCTATGCAAGAGTATTTGCAATTCTGACGCTTACTACGGTGGATGGTAGATCATAGAGTAGCAAAACAACCGATCATCTTATATTACTGAGTTATACATTGATTTCTGTTCATTTACATTGAAGAGCTATAGAACCGACTTGGGACAGGCGAGTCGCTGGCAAGAAAACCCTATAATTAGTAAAAGTGGAGGGAGTCCATGTATAATGCATGAGGCACTGGAATGTTGGACAAACCCAAAAGAATCATCACGCAGATGCGAGTCACTTTCTATGCAGTGATTTCGACAATTCCCCTTCCCTTGCTCTTTTCTTTATCGCAAGTACAACCAGGTCATTCTTCATTCTACAAAGATTTTGCCATACGTTCAATCAAGCAAGCAGGCCTATCAATAGTTCGGAGTTGGGCCACGAGGGTGGATTTATCTAACACATTTTCTACGAGTACTTACGATGCCTTAGAAATTAAATGGTTAACATGATAACTACTAGATCCTTTAAAAATTAATTCAATGAAGCAGGAAAGCCTATCGGAGAGAAGATTAAACAACCCTATCTGCAAACCAGGATCCTGCACAATTCTCGTTAATGCTATCGCGTTCTACATTATACTAGTAGCATTATTAAAAGATTTGCCATTTCAGACTTTAAGCACAGTAAAAGAGTTCTAGAATAAATAATTTCCTTATAGGCCTGTGGTAAACTGCTTACAAAGAAATTCTATACTACAGAGAGTGAAATAACAGCCTACAGAACTTGTACCTTCAATTTACGCGGACATAAAAGTTGCCACTAATTAATTACCACTATGATTTAATTGCACTATCTATGACCAGTCTATATGTATTATTATTGCTATTATTATTATATTTATAATAATATATTTCTGATTTATAATTATATATACCGTACTTATGATTATATATTAATACTCGCTTTGCTCACTGGGGGCTCCGCCCCCAAACCCCCGCTGAGGTTCTCGGGAAAAGGTTTATTAAAAGATCTATGGGAGATAGAGTGCGTGTATTTAGTCTGCTGTATTGGCTAAATATTTTGTTTACGTAGATTTCATAGCCTATCTATGTAAATATTCAATTTAGCATTGCCTTTTCGACCGGGAAAATCATAGAAAGGCACAAGTAAAAATTCGAAATTTCATCTATGAGTTATGATTAAAGAATATAAATTATGAAATTTCTTTAACAGATAGAAGAAAATTTTGTTAGTTCTGAACAAAAATATGTTAATTGGATTTAACTATTATGAACCTGAGACTTCAGAATGCGAGTCCAAGACGTTACTATCTCGACCACCCCGTTAGGTTTACGGAAATAATTATTTCTAAACTTTCAGAGCCCTGCGTGAACACTGTTTGATAATACCGTTGCCATGGAAATAGAGCCTTTTTCGGGGGTTTTTAGGAATAAAAATGTTAAAAATTAACTTTTTTGGAGTTTTCCTGTGGTTTACAGCCTAAAAGCTATACGTGTACCAAATTTCAAGTTTCTAGCTCATCTGGAAGTGGGCAAACATTAATGTCAGTGAGTGAGTGAGTGAGTGAAGAGTCAGTCAGTCAGCCATGTGGCTTTATATTATAGGGATACGGTTATTATTATATATAGGCTATTATCATTGTTATTATCATCATCATCATCATCTAGTCATTTGGTGACTGATTTCATGGGGAGACTTTGATAGTTGTATAAAAAATATCTGAACGACTTGAAGTTTAAATGCCAGAGGTATATTTTCAAGATCACTGTTGATATCTCTAATCATTCCAGTTTTGAATTATGTACTTTGTTGATCAATAGTATGTTTAATATGAAAAAAGAGCATTGCTGTTTGAAACGCTGCATTCTTGTCGAACATTTTTGTGCTCAAATTTTTTGAACCTCAGCTAAAATTTATAATCTTAATATTTCAATAACATTTTTATGTTTATTACGAAATAACACGTATTTCTTCTAAAATATCCTCACTAAAAATTATATAGACTATCATAAGATAGGCTGATTTTAATGAAAGCAGGTTGTATGAGGATAAAAATAACATAAGTGAAATTGTAACCAACAGCATATGAATGAAAGCAAGCAGAAACTATAGCTGGATATTCTACTTTACTCGGGAAGTAGCGTCAATTTCTCCCCACCCACTGCTATCAATAGACCTGGGATTTTAGGCTCTAAAAATAGTTTTAGGCACCTAAAATAGGCTTTAAAAACAAGTAAATAGGCTTTTAAAATAGAAAATAGGCACTTAAAATAAGCTATAAAAATGTGTAAATAGACAGAAAATAGACTTTAAAATACTACAATATGCTCTTCAACTGTAACGTGACCTTTATTCACTGTAAAAAAGTGGTATACCTATTCTTAACAGAAATAATTGCAAAATTAAGACAGAATTCAAAATACATTTAACAAAAATAGTTTTGGATTACTGTATATGAAAAATTTACACAATATGTCCCTTCTTACTATATACTTGCTACTTGTTGTTTTGAGCTAATCCTTCCCCGTCAGTCAGCATTCCTTTGACGACATATGTTTGGGAAAATCAAGGTTTTGTGAAAAACCCACCCTCTGCTGTTCTGCTCTTCATTCAGGGATGACCATTAAATGCTTGTAAGTTACAGAAGTTGAATTTTATTTTAAGTGTACAAAATAGGCATTTTAGGCACTAAAATAGTAAAAATAGGTTCCAAAGGTCTAAAAAGGCATTTTAGAGCACTATAAAACTCTATAAATGTAGGCTAAGTGCTTTATCATGAATTGTTAACATATTTTAAAAAATTAATATTATTTTATAAGGAACAAAATAGGCATTTGCCTTAAAATCCCAGGTCTAGCTATCAGGTAGGCTACCCAGCCTATGGATCAAAACGATGCGAAGCATCAACCTGTGACACCTTTGCTTGGATGTGATATTGCTATCAATATTTCAGCAGCGAGGGGCAAAAACACAAAGGCAACAACACCAAGTAAAATATTCAAAGGGTTAACGCAGCTATACAGTGACATTGGTATAGAGTCATAAACTGAACACAAGTTATGGTGAATTTTACATGAGGATGGTTTCAAACTGAGCTGCTGGGTAATCAATTCCATGGGTTGTATTTTCGTGGTGATCGATCCTTCTATAGCTATAGGCAAGAATGCCACATGTTACAGTGGTTAAAGGACCACTGCCCACTAGTTATCAGTCAACCCTTGATTTCCTGGCAGGGTAGGGCATTAAATATGAACCAGCAAGTTCTGGCCTGTCTTACTCTACCATGATGTGCCTAATATCCTCCTATCTCAATATTTAATATGGCTCGTTTATATCGACAGAGAGGATTCCTGTTAGTAATGCTTCAATGAGCATCGCTAAGATCATAATGAACCCCCCACTCAAATATATGTACTAATATAGTAACAGATTATAGGTTTGTTCGCAAAGCAGTCAGAAACCAGGAACAAATCGTTCGCGCATGCGCTCTTTCTCCACACGCGTTCGCAAAGCGAAAATCCGTGATTCTGATTTCAATCTTCTGTTCGCAAAGCTCTCACGGACAGTTTCTGTACTATAAGAAAAGTTTGCAGGCTCTAGCATGAATTGTTATCAGAGACATGCGCAGTAACCTATTTTCACGCGCCTGACTCCTCCCTCCTATAACATTGCGCCAGATTTATAAACATAGGCTACTTATATGTATGAATAATGGAAGATAATTAAAAATTTCCCAAAATATAGATTTTTTGTCGATGTATATTGCATTTATAACATGTCAAAGGGAAATATATATTTTATTTGCATATCATATCGATTAAACGCAGAAACTATCGATTCCAAATTCTTGTAACCGTTCGCAAAGTGCAAATCACGGGTAAGTTACAGACTGGACATGCGCAGTACAACAAATTCTCAAGCGGTCACGGATTTGCTTTGCGAACAAACCTTATTTCAACTGCCTATCTTCTAACTCATTGACAAACAAGAACTCGAGAGTTCAAATCAACAGCGATTCCTGTAAGTAATCCCATCTGTTCAAGGTGCTCGTCTCATATTTATGATAGGTATTCCCACGAGAGTTGACGAGCTTATCGATAAATTCGCGACTGCGCAGGAGGAGCCTATTTATCTGATGAAACTCGTCAAATCGAGTTCGATTTATTAAGACTATTTCATGAATAAAAATTTACCGGATTATACAAATAATAATTACTTTCATGTTTGTTATATAAAAACAAAAAACGAATAGCTGCAAGATCACGGCATAGGCTACTATGAATCAACCATCCACGAATCGATTCTAGTTACCATGTTTTAACCAGTGCTACCAATGGTGCATATAAGACATAGATAAGCTAACAGCAGAACAGAATAAAAGCACAAGAGCTGGCTTGCACCGAATCGAAATTTTTATTTTAATCTACGTATATTTATATCATTTCAATTTCCAAAGAAATTATGTTCTATAAAATAATCTGTTTTCGTGCTGCTTAATGGCAACATGCGACGTATTAATCACTGCACTCTGATGCTTACGACGTGTCCAGTAACGAGCAGCCCATTTTATCAGGTAAAATCCCTTCCTCATATTAATAGCAAGCATTTTATAAGATAAACGATCGTGATTGGTCTATATCCGAGGAATTGCTAAACGTTATTGGATATATCAAACACGCGGCATATGAGTGGAACAGTCTTCGTAAAATCAATCTTTACTGAGAATACTGTAGGGTAGGAGAAAAATTCCTTTGACTCAGGGATTTGAACCCAGAACCTTTGACTATCCGTACCACTGCTCCACCAACTGAGCTAAGCCAGAGTTCACTTCACAGTGCCAGATGGGACCTCTCTCCTATGACCGTTTTAAGTAGTGATTTTTGTGACCGGGCTTCCACTGTTATTGTACAGTTAACATTCAAGATGTATATTATATGCATTCATGAACCACAGATTATTGGCTCTGTTGGACATTACATAGAATATTCCTACAATATTCTCATGTAATGTCCAACGGAGACAATAACCTGTGCATATAATGTGATATATTATATCAATCTTTAGTGTCGCGTGTTGCGAAAAAAAATTAAAAACTATAACTAGGAAAAGCGTTGTTATAACTGGCAAATCTTTGGACAATTTATCGCGTAAAATCTTTTATGAGACCAGTCTTTCCCTTGATTTATGAGAGGGCAGTGATTATTTCCTAGCTGAATATCCACACTGTAACCCCCCCCCCCCCAATTCTCTTCCTTGTCTTCCTGATAGGTACACTCGATCTGATTACATTATGAAACTCAGGCCAGATAAGACTGTATCCTGTATCAGAAGTGAATAAGCGTGACCTGTGTGAAAGTAGCTGAAACACTGTTGCATTCGGGTAGATTCGTTCTTTCTACTATTCTACAGTTCGACCATACTACAATACGCCGACGGTATGTTAACGACATAAATTAAAGTACTGTTGCTATTCTTACTACCGATTAATACTGTAGGCGGAATACTCTTCAAGCTTTGAAAGTAGCAATTAAAACTGCACAGTCAACAACCTGCATTTAAAATAAAATAAATTATGTTTACGTTAATTTGATTATTATAACAATTTCAATTAATTTCGTGTATTTTAATGTGCGTTGCTTACCTGCATGCCTTTGCCGCTTGCCATCTATCGCATTATTTCAGTAGAATAGCTGTTTTCTATTAATAACAAGGGGAGAACGTGGATACAAATTATTATATTTTAACTTAAAGTATTACTCTATTAACCTTCCATATCTGCTATTTTTTAAAAATTTCGGTGACGTGCTTATACATCAGTAGCAGTGAAAACGTTAACGGATAAGTAATTCCTCGAAGGGCTTTTAGAAACAAACCCATGATCTTTGGGAGAGAGCTTGTTCACATTCTTATGGAGATACTTTTCACAAGCCATGATGTAACTTCGAGAATGTCAATGAGTATGAGGATTATCATCTTATATTAGTCTACTTCCTCTTTTCAGGGACAAAATCAAATGGGAGTTTTCCACGAGGCTTGCCTGTCCATTCTCCACAAAAGACCTTTCTCTCCTGACATGCAAATAACCCCCAGCATACAAAAGCGAAAGCACTCTGAAAAGCTAACGCCATTTCACATGTGGCATGTTTAGGCACCTATAGCCTACCAGATTTGCAATAAGATATAGGCTACTGCAGATACCTTACTGCAATAAGGTCGTACGTCCATTTCTGTCAGAAAGTTGAATACGCAACATACGACCTTTTGGTTCTGGAACTATTAGAAAAAAACCTACAACCATATGGAATACACTTCTTTATTAAATGAGAGTGGTTTTCAGCATACAACCTTTTGGTACAAGATATTTTGCATATATTTTGTGTGAATCATTGCACAAACTCGACATACGACCTTCAGTAAAGCGATGTGCTATTTAAGGAGATATCGCCACTGGTTTGTAAGTACCAGGGCGGATGCTGATGACCTAAAATTGATTGAAAAATGACCTACAATATGACTATGTGTTTTAAAGAAAATGACTTAATAATTATAAAGAATGACCTTAAAACTGATATTTTATTTATAAAAAATTATTATTGTACATACAAGGTTATAGACTAATTTTTGCATAATTGAAAAAACTGTAAATGCAAGAAAGGATGCTGTAGGTCTAAAACTTCGTTTTATGTAGGCGTACTTGATTGGAGCATTTTAGAAGAAAAGTAAGAAAATTGTTTTTAAAGTAGATCCTACAAAAATGTTGCTTTATACTAACGTAGTAAATTTATTTAAATATTACCCGTATGGAAAAAAAAGACGAAAAGTTAATGTACTCAATGTAAGTGCATGAAAATGACTAAATAAGGAAGCAAATGACACGAAAATTACTAAATAATGACGTAAAATTGAAATAAATGGCGTAAAAATATAAAATTGTATAAAATGACAAAAAAATGACCTAATAAAAATGCATTTTTATAATCTAGAGGCCATGAATTTGATTTATCTACAAGTTGGCAATGTCTATGCAGCATCAATAAAAAGATGACATGTCATCAGAATCCGGGCCCTGGTAATTACGAATATAATAATTTATTATCATAGGTACCGGTAATATAAAAGAAGTATTAAAATTACTGACAGATGTGTGAGCTACAGGAAAATTTAAGCTCTGCCATCAGGAGCAATGATAGGAAATGGGCTGAGCAACAAGCAGAAATAATTCTCATTTCGTTTGAAGTTTTTATGTTCCCAGAAAGTAAGCCTACATGATACATAAAATCTACTGAATTGCCGCACAAACTTATTAGTATAAGTCCGTAAAAGGTTTATTTATTTTTACAGAAATTCGTTTTAAAATTTCACTATTTCGGTGTTGTTATTAACGTGGTAGTGTTATTCTTAAAAACCATATATTTTTTAGGCCTATAGTTCTAAGATTATAACAGAAATTATAAAGCGAGCTTAATCAACTAAAATTACTATATGGACCGGAGTGGTCTTGTGGTTAGCGCCGCTGACTACAGATCCGTCGGCCCGGGTTCGATCCCCCGTACCTCCTCGGATTTTTCTGACGTGGGGAGGTCTGGCAGGGGTGCACTCAGCCTCGTGATTCAAATTCAGGAGCTACTTGATAGTGAAGTTTTAATTTGTTTTGTAAATTCATAATGAATTATGTCTGCAAGAACTTAGGGAAAACATCACTTGAAAACTGAAATATTGCTGTTGTTGCGGATTTCCTTGATGGGATTCTAAACTAATAAGAAAATTAAATTGAATATATTTAATTTCAGCTTACATAAAATTGGCATTGACGACAGCTTCAGACTGTGATAGTGGCGTGCTTTTCATTGTAGGTTGGAAACTTACTGTAACACTTCAAATAACTTCACAGATGTTATTTTGAATTTGACTTACACAAACACAGATATTATTTTTCTAATGTAAGACTAGTCCAGTTAATGCTTTAAAAATTAATGAACAATCTATAATATGAGTTTATACAAAACCAACCTTCCTTAAATTTTCGAGAAAATATTGTCTTATTATCTTCAAAATATGGGTACAAAATCGCAAGACAGTACAAAGACCAAGAAACTTTTTCGATATCCTAAAAGGCCATAATCCCATAAAGAACAGTGTCGAGGTTTCTTAATCTTGATTTGTTTATTAATTATTTTTTTATTTGTATTTTTTTAAAAGAATATTCCACAATACAATGGTTTTCCTTCATCCCGCAACAACCTTTTGCCTCCATAAGTCCCTCTTCACGGTATATTTTGCTTACTCACGGTATATTTTGCATATTTTCACTCTGTTATGAGGTACGGAATCATTTTTTGGGGTAACTCGGCACATAGGGAAAAAATATTTAGATTACAGAAGCGAGCAATAAGAATAATATGTGGAAAGAAAAAACGAGAATCTTGTAAACCGCTGTTTGAAAAATTAAAAGTCCTCACTCTCACCGGAGAGTATATATACTCTGTTATGTGTTACATGGTAGATAATATTGATAAATTTCAAAGTAATCACAGTATACACGGGCGTACTACTAGAAACATGAATGATTTACATAGACCAGCTAACTCATTAAAACTTTTTCAGAAAGGTGCTTATTATTCCGCAATACAAATATACAATAACCTTCCAAAAGAGATTAAATCACTATGTATTAAAAGCAAATGCAAATCTTTCAAAAGAGCTCTGAAGCAATATTTAGTAACTCACACCTTCTACAATATGGATGATTTCTTTTCAGCTTGAGTAAGTGTGACATAACAATTCTTGTATCATGTTTTTTTTTTTTTTTATAACATGCATGTATGTTTTTATCTGACGTGTTCTATATCCTTGAGCCCTGCTCAACACAGGATCTACAGAACGAGACATCTACATCTACATCTACATCTACAATCCTTTTCTCGCCAAACTCCTTTTCACCCCATCCATCCAGCACTCTTTGCGCTTCCCTCTTCTTCTTTTTCCTTCTACTTTCCAATCCAAAATTTTCTTGGGTATTCTATCCTCTGTCATTCTGAGTACGTGCTCATACCATTTCAAGCGTCTTTCTTCTACAATTTCCAAAACATTCTTTTCTACCATTAATTTGTTTGCTTGTTGTCTACTTATGGTCCAAGTTTCAGTGCCATGTAATCTTGTACTTTGAAATAATGCCTGATATATTAATTTTTTACTCCATAAGATTGTTCATTAATATTTTCATTATTTTGCTCTATATTTCACTAGATTATCCTCTTCACTCCGTGTGTGAACATCAAGCTCAATAATGGTTTTTAAGGAGCAAGGTCTCACATCATCTTGGTCCAGCTTTATTATTCCAGAGGAAAAGCAGGTTGAAAGAAAACCTTGGCACATCTCCCCTTTGTAATTTTACGCGGCTGTATTCAACACAAAGGCTAAAGGCACCCTTCAAGCTGGTCTGTTCCTAGAAACAGCCCACCCACTCAAAAAAGAAACCAAATGAGGGTGGTCAGGTTGAAGCCGTTGCAAGCACTGGTTTTTCAAACTGTGACCCGTAGAACTACAGCTTCTAGAATTACTCAGAAAAATGTCGTTAGGTCTAGTCTTCCAGACATTTTATAGTAACTAAAAAAAATCTATACTTTCATTAATTATGTACAGTAAACAAGTATGAACGTGGATTTCATAAAAAGTACACAGCTAACATTTTTAACAAAATAATTAGCCAAATATTAGGTAATCAAGCTAACCAAAAATGTATCGTAGGAATATTTTTTAAACGAATTCGGAGTAAAATTGCTAGTTAATAAGTGTCTCAAAAGTATTGACAGGGACACTCTAAGGGAAAAGAGCACTTGGAAGACCTAGACGTAGGTGGGAGGACAATATTAGCATAGATTTAAGAGAAGTAAGATTTGCGAGGGATGGTTGGATGGAGTTAGCACAGAATAGGGTTGAATGGCGGGCTCAGTTAAGCGCGGCAACTACCATTCGGGTTTCATAAAATAGATAATATTTCGTAACTTGCTGAGAAATTGTCTATTGCTATTGAGTAACTAAAGTAAGTCATCAGTTTTAAATGCAAAATAATTGGTAAACCTTTACAATGACTGTACAGACTATTTAGGCTCTTCTTACGTAGCACAAGTACGCCAATAATTTATTAAAATGCGTAATTATGCAATGACCATGCACGATTAAGAAACACTTACGCTTTTCTGCTATCCACGTAACACTCTCTTCCCCCAGTAGCGGAATCACCTCCCAAACCGTGGACAGTTATTGTACAGTAATTATTTACTAAATAATTTAATATATTGGTAGTTTTTGTACCGTGATTAAACCTGGAGTCTAGCTATAATGTTTCTGAAAAAAACGTTATTTCATTTATAATAAGTACTAAGATACATACAACAAGAAATCCCTTTCATGGGGGTCAAAAATTAAACATTACAGATCAGTAATTAAACCAGAAGCACTGTACGCGGCAGAAACGCTAAACATGAATTTCAAAGGTCAGATGGAGAAACTTGAACTAAAGGAAAGGAAGATTTTAAGAAAAATCATAGGACCTAAATTTCAGGATAATAAGATGATATACATCAAGAATGAAACCCTCTACAAGAAAATTGAAAAACTTTCAGACACTATGCGAAAAAGGAGGATAAATTTCTATGGTCATCTTCTTAGAATGGACTCTGTTAGATTAACCAAACAAATCTTTGACTTCTTCCGCAACCGCAAAACAAAACCCAACTGGTTTAAAGAAACTGAAAAAGACCTAGTCGAGTTAAAAATTACAGAAAAATCACTATTAGATCGAATGGCTAAAATAATAACTAAAGACGAAAATACAAGGTTCCAAGACAGTTCGTCACTGAAGTCCAAACCTATTATCTCTGAAGAAGAGAGGAAGAGAAGATCAGAAAGAATGAAGAAATACTGGGCACTTAGGAAGGAACAACACACAAAGAAATGACTGATTCAACGTACCCCAAAGAGGGTGAAACGAAAGAAGAAGAAGTACTATGCCTCACATATTAGGCTACATTGTATTAATTTGCATATTCAGCTATAAGATAAAATTCTGGTATTATTATTTGAATTTAGTTATTTTTAAATCGATTTCAGAGTTAAGCTCCAGATCGATTCATTAAGCAGGGCTTACGGAAGAATAAAGGTCTAGTTTGATAAGCATATGTGAAGGAATATGTGGGCAGTGTTATTTGTCAAAGCTACCTGCATTGCAATTTCCAAAAGCCTTATATGAACACTGTAAAAAAAAATATGTTGCCATGAGAACTGATTTGCATTTGATAAATTCTTTCTAATATATTACCACAAAACAGGCACTAAATTAAGCATTACTCCGCTACCAGTCAACCGATTTGGTTCAATATCAATAAGCTACTTCCCATGGACGTTATAAATGCATATACCAAGTTTCATGAATATAAAGCGTATTTAAGTTATCGCGCGTACAGACACATGGACAGACAGACAGATATCTCCCCCACACACAATCTCAAAAAAGTATCATTCTGGCACTTAATAAAATTCAAAAGCACTTACTGTAATAAATTAAAATATTTATTTTAGGACTGAAGTAATGTTTTTACTTTTCCAACTTAGGCCTATCTCATACACAGAACTTACGCATAATTGGATTTTGCATTATTTTGCCAACATTACAACCACAGTATAATGGGTTACAACTACAAGCCGTTTGTTTATTTCCTTCGCATAACACACACTTACCTTGTCGCCGAAGGAGGATGATAGGTATCTCTGATGACATCATTGCTTGCTTGGAAAGACAACGGATGCTGTTGCTGCGATTTCACGGGAAGATAATGATGTTTATGATGATCGCCAGAAGCTGCCATTGCAATTTTATAAAACGGAAGAACAACACTTCGCTCATTATCATCACGTTGAAAACGAATGAAACTCAATTCGAATCACTTTTATTGCCACACTCGATCGCTTTTCTTTCACTACTTTTGTGTATTTTACCACAGGAAGATCAATATGCGTATTAACAATTTTTCCAAAAAAATCGAAGTCATTGAACCACTGCGGCAATTCTTTCCACCATTGTTCGGCACACATAGACTCCACGTGAAACACTTACGTCATCGCATTCTTTGCGATAAAAGAAGTATTGCATCATAAGCTCACGTTTTTCCTCTTCAGGTTGATGATATGCTAATTAGGTAGAGGTATATTCAGTGACGAATTTTTTGTTAATTTTTTAACAAATTACATTTTTCTATTCATTTATCACGTATATCTGTCATACTTATTATTTATAGTGCATAAATGATTGACCTACAACTTCTTATTTTTTTTATTAAACTTTACTAACAAGTAAATTTAATAAAACCAAGCAAGCTAACATATTCAGATGCATAAAATTTTAATTAAATATGAAGCCATTGCCAACTTGGCAGTATGCACTAGAGTATATTTTAAGCAATGCTGCAAATTTATTTATGGGTGACATTTTCCTATCATTTTATACCCTGAAAATATTAATGAAAAATATACTGGCAGGCATGATGAAGATTAATTGGTAAATCTATTATTTCTGACAGAATTGAATTCGAGAAATGAATGAAAGAATCATAGGGGGAATGTTTTGATGTATTTTGACTACAGAACCGATCAAACTACAAATACATGTTAATTCCACATCACATAGCCTACTTATTTTACTTTATTTTATTTTTGCGTATATGATTACGCTTTTATTGCAGTTACATAGTCTACAGAATTGTGAACATATTTATGGGTAAGGATTTTAAGGAGTGTAGCTTCACTATAGTATTCTGCGGCAAACCGCCTGATAACTGAATGTGGAAGTTAGGCACTAATAAAAAGTTCCTTCTTTAGAGTTATAATTCTTTTTTTTTTTCCCCAGAAAATGGTTTACTTTCTGAATATTGTGGTAAAACTTTTTAAACTTTTCAGGTAATCTTTCTACGCACTGCAGATCATTTTCACATTTTTTCTTTCTTAACTCTTCAAATTCTTTAGACTTAAAGAACTTTTCAAATTCTTTAGACTCAAAGAACTTAGTAAAACTTACACTTTCAACACATACACACGCGTTTCTTATATGGCTAACATGATGTTTTATAGCGCACTTCTCTCACTTTAACACAATTTATTTGGAAACATCCGCGGACCATAGATAATTTCGTTGTCGTCCCGTGCACTCCACCAAGGAGACCACTGAGCACAGCGTACCCACTGCAACAGTCGCTTGGCGAGCTATGCCGCTATGTGTGCTGACTGGCTCTTACTGGCCCTACCTACACTGCCGCCGCGTTGCCGTGTCTTCTGCTACTACCTGTTTCACGCACATTGTCCCTCCATCTCGCTCTAGCAAGAACCTGTTTTCTCTCCGGGTAAGATTCCTCCTCATAAAAATATATTCCATAATAATTATGAACTTTTTTCTAAACGTCAGATTGAAGATGTTCCTAAGTACAGCCCGTTTCATAACTATAATCAACAAAGTCACCAACAGCACTAAGAATATTATTATAATTCTAGAGTGAAATTCCAAAGTTTCAGAAATGACAAAAACAATTTATTTCCTCAGCATTTTAACAATATTTAGATAAGTCCACCCATATATTTTTACACAGTATCTTATACTATGTAAAAATAGCTGGGTGGACGGATCTAAATATTGTAAAAATGTTTGAAAATAAATCCTTATTTGTCTCTCCTAAAACTTGGGAATTTTTACTTATTCGCTTTTCCCCTATCACTCTAGAATTTATACTGTTAGGCCTTTATAAGTTAACCTGTTCGTCCCAAACCATCGCCTATCTACAAAAGAATATAATTCTAACCTAATCCGAAAATCTGCACTGACACCTACACCGCCTAAGAACAGGTGTTCTTGAAGTCGCGTGGATTTCCCCAGTGTTGCCGCTGTCATTCACCACTTCTCAGGTGAAGTAAACATGTTGTGGTACGTGTTTGGCAACATTATACTGGACTGCAGAGAAGTGTGAATACGCCTAATTACCTTTCTAATCACTGATTGACAGGTCGAAGGGGATGAGGGTGGTAGCAGGTAGAGGAAGTTCTTGGGAAAAAAGTCTTTTAACAAGTTGCACCCACAATACTGTAGATATGTAATCATAAAACCACAGAACACTGTTTCTGTTCAACATTATCTAATATAATATTTAAACTGGTGTTTCCGTATTCAATTTTGAAATTGAAGGAAGCCTTGGTCTGCTGCCATAGCAACCTGGATCGACTTGGTCAGATCAATTAACATAAAGAAACACCGGCTTAATGGTTTATTCCTTTGAATTCGCCTGGGTATGTAATGAAAAACTCTACTATACATACTTGGACAGAAGGTGCGTCATGAAAGTAAGCCTAAACGGAAAAACATTGATCTATTTGAACGAAATTCACTGTACAGGTTTTTTCTTGGGGGGGGGGGGCAGATTATTCGAATCTGAGGTCATATTGCCGGCCGGCGCAGATATCTGATTTTTTTTTTTTATAGATGGATGGAAGGTGTATCATGAATGTAGGCCCTAAATGGAAAGACATTGATCAATTTGGACGAAACTCACTGCGTGAAGATTTTTTGGCGCAGGGGTCGTTTTTCCTGGGCGGCGCCATCTAAGCGTGAATTGCATCCGAAAGCCGGATTTTTAGCTTTTTTTATTAGGCTATTTAATAGTTTGAATTGTTTATTAATAAGTTAGGTGTAATAAACCTTGGGCGAAGCCGCAAGCCCCTGCTGGAATGAGAATATTTTATAAGAAATATTCCTCTGAGAGTGGGATTCAAACATATGACCTTTCTTCTTTCCGTGCTGAAGCTCTACCAACTGAGCTGGGCTGAGCTAAGATTGATTAGTAAAATATTCTTATATATTGTTCGACAGAAAAGTGTTCATGAATCAATATTTACATATTAAGTGTAAAATAATAGTGATAGCCTAACCTTGTCAAAAAATCGGTGCATTGTGCCTCACAAAATTTGACGTAAATGTCTTCCAGTGAGGTAGGCTATTATGGATAGGCCTATTCAGTCTTACCAGAGAGATTCCAGCTCAGCTGGTAGAGCATCGGCATGGAAAGACTAAGGTCATGGATTCGAATCCCAGTGTCAGAGGAATTTTTCTCATAAAATATTCTTGTACATTGCGTCCTCCCAGGTTCAAATTCATGGAGCTCTTGGTGAACCCAATGGTTTGTGGTTGGTGACTCCCATGACTTAGTATTAATAATAATAAATAATAATAAATAAATGTTGATTAAGTTGGCTTGGGTGGTGCAGTCAGTAGGGCGCCAGCTAGTATGTGGTAAAGTCGCAGGTTCGATTCTTGCTCAGGTCTTTGGTATTTATGTGTACATATTTGTATATTTACATGCATGTAAAATAATTCAAGAGGGATAAAATTACAGCACACCGGCGACTTCTCAATTAAACCTCAGGTAACGTTATGTTCTGTAAAAGAAAATGTATACTGAGCGAGAATCCACTTCATTGGTCAAGTGCCCTCTTGGGATATAGATAAATATTTCGAATCTATGGATACATCTCTGGGGAGATATCTGGTCTTTGCGCCATAAACTCAAGGATTTTCCTTTCTAAGATAATTTCTTCACAATTATTAACTATTATTAACAATTGTTGTTTTATTACCGTATTACTATCATTACAAATGGTAGTAATAGCATTAGTACCAGCAGCATTAGTTGTAGTGATATGTTGTTACTGCTATTTTACTACAGTACTAGCCCTCAACTCTACTAGAGAATACAATTGCAGTATTTATTTTCTTTGTTATACTAAAGTGAAGTAGGGCTACTATATTAAAGGATAAAACATGGCCAACTCCACTTACTACAGATCGAAGTCATTGAGTATTTTTTGTTCAACGATTCTATTATACGCTTAGCCTATTACATGTGACGGAACGGTATCATGATATCCATTACGTTAGGCTACAGATTTTCATCATAACAAAGGTGTGGTATCGAATATTATTGAATACGGAACTATCTTGAAACCTTGAAAGCAGAAAATGAAACTGCGTAATAAACAACTTGTATTTAAAATAAAATCAATTCTGTCTGTGTTAATTTTAACATTTCACTAAATTGGGTTCATTTCAACTTGTAAAAATCCGCCCGTTTAAAGAAAACGGCCAAGAACAAGCTTAGACTTGACCGTACGCCATCAGCTGCCATCTATCGCAGAAGAACCATTAGAACTTGCTAACAGATGATTGCCGCGGCCAGCCTTTTTTTCTTAACTAAAATCTCACAACTTAAACATTTAATTATGGTAGAATAAAGTAGCCTAGTCGTACGCAACTTATCTATAATGGTCATACTCTATCTTAATGCATGCCATTATAGGCTCATTGCAAAATGTACCATTAACGGATGCTTAAGTTCAGCTTTATTAGAAAATGATTATCGTCTCGTCTACTCGAATAAGATTAGTACTGAACTGCCTTTAACACACGATACTGTCTGCATTCTGGGGTCATGGTAATTGACCTTTACCGCGCCGACGGTGAATCAGCCAATGGTAACATCCTGAATGGCAATAAATCCATGAATTTCAATAGGGAATCAATATGGAGATATTTTAGCCTGTCATCGTTTCTTTTATTACATCTTCTCTTCTTTCGCTGCCTTCTCATTTTTTCTCTTTCACTTTCTTGTGTCTAGAAACGGTAAAGGATGGGAAAGTCTCTTCACATCGAAATTGCCAATGTCTACAGAATGGATTGAGCTAGACTTTTCCATATTTATTCACATCCTGATTTCCTTCGTCGTTTATTCTGCTGTTTTTGTGATGAGCCCACTTTCTTCTATTACAGCACAGTTCTTCCGCAATTTCCATTTCACTATCTTATTCATTCCCTTTCAGCTACATATATGTTTGGGTTTCTTCGTCCACGAATCTCTTCCTTTTTAACACTTTTTGGGGTTCTAAGAAACATGTTACACTAAAGGAAGGGAACTTTGTACAAGATGACATATATGACACAATGTATAGGCTATACCATACACTTAAAGCGAACCGTGCTTCACATATACTACACGTCGAAAAATAAATTCTTGAGTAACTTCAAGAAAAATATATATGTCAGTGGATATTTATTCATTTAGTGCTACACCAAAGCAATGCTCCAACTTCAGTAGCTACGGATACATTACATATACTAATTAAAATGGGCATGTATATATGACAAAAAGTGTACAGGCCTATATTTAGGGAGAGAAAGAGAGAGTGTGTCCATGATTAAATGAGTGACACACGAATGAGAATATGAATAAAAGATTTAATCACTATCAAAATGAGTAAACGAAAAAAAAAATTATTAAATGAGAATAGAGTGGATGAAAGAAGGGATGTGTGAATGAGAGTGTAAAATAAGTGTAAAATAGATAGTGATTGAATGAGCCCTTGTGAAAGAATAAGGATGGAAAAAATATTGCGATAGTGAAAATTAGCTTGAATGAAAGAATGGGTGAGTGAAGAATTACAGAGAAAATAAAGTGTTCGGTTCGGGAAGAACGGTTTAATGAATAACATAATGGGTGAGAGAGGAAAAAGATGAGAAGCTCAGGAAGAGAATAAGTAAGCGAACGAGTGAGAAAATTGGACGGAAGATTGATGCATTATGTATAATAATTTTCTTTCTTTCAAAATAAAAAAGAAAATTATTATTCTTAATGTTCCGTGCGGTAGGAGTGAAGAAAGTAGAGTATATAAGACTGAATGTGAAAATAACACTAACAGAAAGACGAAGACCACAGAATAAATTGGTCTAAGCGTAGGAGAGAGTAATTGGAGAAAAATAGTTTATGTGAAAGAGATATGGAATGTTTGATATAACGACTGGACAATAAAGAGTGTTAATGAATATCACCGAAATATTTTACCTGTGTATAGAGGGGGCATAGACAAGCAACTTTTATTAGGAGATTTTTGCTCTATGACGTAAAATGTGTATGCTACAGGGTGTTAACGTCATTACTTGGTGCTCATACGTCAACAATGAAGGAAAATAGTGTTAAAATTTTATTAAATTGACTTCATGCCTTCTTAGTGATCGATAAAAACCTAATTCTCAATCATTCATCAACAGATACATCATAATTTAGCGTTTTCATAATCTGCAAAATTTACAGACTAATCACATGACTGGCCGTCACTGCATTAGTTATTTTATTCATAACTCCAGTGTTAACAACGAAGTTCCTTTGTTTTGCATATTTTCAAAGTTAGAAGTCAGTGGCGGCCATGTCCTTGGAAATTTTATTTCATTGAATTCTTAGAGCAAAAATCTCCTATTAAAAGTTGCTTGTCTATGCCCCATCTATACACAGGTAAAATGTTTCGGTGTTATTTATTAACATTCTGTACATTCGAAAGCAACATTTGTTCAATCTACAGGCCTATAAAGATACAAAATACACCTACAAAATGTATAAATCAATGAATTCATGACAAATTTACAGTTTTCTCTTATGGGCATTCTTCCTGTCTTAAAAACATTATTTTACAGACTTTAATTGAAAACTCGCTCTCAGTAGGATAGTTATCCCAGGATCATGAATTCAAACTGAGCTGAAAGTATTGGTATTTCGGGGCTAAGAGCTCAGGTGCATTCCTTTCGAAAGGAAAGTAAGATGACTGGTCGCATGTAATAGATTTATGACATTCAATATCCTACCCTTGAAAATTGTCAGCCGTTTCATGCCAACACATTTATTATTTTCTTATGGCCCATCCAAATGTAATGGCTTAATCCCTCATCACTGAGAGGGTGAAGGACCTGGAGATTAACTATTCTAGTCAATGATTTCTTGTTAGAGAGCTGGAGATGGCGTTAGTTACAATTCTCCAGCTTACAAGCGCCACCCAACCCACCCACTCACATAATCTTGCCATTATAGTTATAAGATTTGATATGCAATCATTAATTTATTCGACTAAATATCTTCAGTGTCACTCAGTAGGATTTATGTATACCATGGGTGATAATTCGTAGTATTATACGCAAGCACATTATTTTCGACACCAAAAAATTGAGTTCTTTTTTAATTTTCCTATTTTTATTACAAAGGGCCCGAGGGAGCCAATTTCAAAATGAAGAATATTTCACATTAATCAGCCGAACATTCTACAAGATTTAAAATGTTAAAAACAATACAATTTTATGTTTCTTATAGAAAAATTGTAATTTTAAATTTTTTAAAGTTTTTAACTGATGCCCTAATATGAATACGTAGCTGTAATTTATTTTTCGAGTGCCACTGTTTTATGAGAGTCATTTTTCATATACGACTTTTTAGCGCAATATAAGTACAATGCCTTTATTGCCCTATTTTCCCTTTCTGTGATGACTTCTTAGGCGCCTAAAATACTATTTTGTAGTGCCTTAACTTCGATGCTTAGTGATAATATTAAACTAATCATTTCCAAATGGATTGAAGTTTTGTTTATTCTTTCCTTGACGAAAGAAGAACGAAATTTTAGACTGTTATTCAGGATTAACTTTTTTCTTACTATTCCTAAGAAACAATCATAGCCTATTCATGTGTGATTTCAACAAAAAGTTCATTTCATTTGTTTTATCTAGGCTTCATGGGATTGCCGCAATTTACGCACACATTTCACTATGTACTTCTTGTATGATGAGGCTACTATTAATAGAATTGTCCTCGTTATTTACACTTCTCACCCTTTTTTCTGTATTGGCGTGAAATGGCAATCTTAAATTAAAACATCAAATACCATCAGGCTTAGGCGTTTAATGATTTGAAAATGTTCGTGCTGTAGTTTCATCAGGGTAAACGCTCTCTGAAAAGGATAGAGCTAGTGTAACGCTACAAACTTTTCTCTACAATAGTGTTTTCATCCATTTCCCATATGCTGCCATGGTAAAAGTCGAAATTCCACACACAGTGCCGGCAACATAACTTACCGCACTGCTTACTGCTCAACCACTAACTTTTAATGTATTTATTATTGCAGACATGAAATATAATCATATTTATTAGTTGACGTTTACAACTTCAAGCTTACTTGTATGATAAAATACGCTATTGTAAAACTTTTCAATATATCAGTCAACCATACTGTAGTTATTTCTCTAAAGATTCTGTTGATGCCGCAGAATAATTTGATTCGCAACCCATTACTTCAGTGTTCGAATTCCCCCTCTACTTTTTGAGATGTTTATCTTCCGGCGATATGATTTCAATTCAAGAAGGGATGTTTGATATTCAGTTCACAAGTTGGAATAAGCTTTAGTGTTTGAACTCTCGGAGCTGAGACCGGTGGACGCCAAACTGCGGGTCTCAAATCAAATTTACTGTGAGCGACCAGTTAGGGATTCTTGAGCATTAAAGTAAGACGTTGAGTTGTGGCAGTTTCCGATGGAAGTACGTGAAGATTCAGCACCCATTCTGCGTTTTCCCACCTGCAGAGACTGTGTATTTCAAAACTAAAGACACTAACTCATTGTTAGAGTCATTGTTATATAATAAACCTCACATGTGAGATACAACATAAAATTCATAAAAGTAAAGTAAAGTTACAGCCTATAAATGTATTTAGGGTCCTTAGACATTGCACTTCCGCATTATTAGGAAATTGGTACGCCTTGGCCAAGGCTTGTAAACTACAGAGGTAGCGTATTCCGGCGAGTTTATAGGACAGGGGGTTGCGGCGAGCAGGCGAGTGTGTGACGTCACAAGATTCCAGATCTCGCAATTTTCAGTTTTTACTCAGTCTAGAAAATCTTACACCGCGTGATTAAACTCGTAACCTTTAATTAACCCGTGGTCGGATTCCTGTGAAATTTATACAGAAATAATCTACACACATCAGCCCTACTGATGGTTAAAACAGAGCCTTAAAAAAGCGGACACAAATGTTTTTATTTCATTTTATAAACATCACCCGTTACACAAAATTCATGGAGGGAGAAGCAAATTTCACTATGCGACAATTTTTTGTATTTTTGTGTCCCGAAAAAACTTCAAGCGAGAAAGTTTTAGTGAAATAATTGAATTTTAATACAAATGAAGTTCCAGCCCCATATCTCGAATGGTTTACGAGTAATTGAGTGGTAATTATTCCGGGCGCTTATTCCTCTATTCATTATGATAATAGTTTACCTGGTTTTAATTATTTTGATCATACAACAAATACTATAATGCACTCTATCTCCATTTGGAAGAAGTAAAATTCATTCCCAGCGGAAGGGGCATTCAGCGGCCTAACTTTTATTTATTTATTTTATTTACAGCATCATAGACTAATACTTAGAATAAAATCTGAAAATAAAACTATTGTCAATAAGACGTTCTGCTTACGAAATACTTAAAATATTTCCAATAAAATCATAAAAATGTTTAAATTTCGTTTTAAGATTTAAGGAACCGTACAGTCTTGGTTTTGATTCTTTTTCAAAACGAATTTTAAATTCGAAACGATTCAAATATTTTTCAACAATGATATTACCAGCTATCACATAATGTTTTCATTAAATTACGTTTAGAATCCTTGACTCTCAAAATTTGCATTTTTTTGTTGTTGGAAAAGTAGAACATTATACCTAGGTAATTTCTATGTGATGTTTAATAACATTAAGTTACTACTACTTGGTACTGCTTCCCCAATGCATGAACCAGGGGCCTATAGCTTTTTGTGCTGCCTAATAATAATACTAGTTGAAATATTCCAGCATTTAACTTAGGCCTACTTACGTAGAACGGAGTGGACAGAGAATTAGAGCGCTTACTTCATAACCATGTAGAATGGAGAACTTCACTTACCTGAAAAAGGAAAAAATTATAAGAGATTAGACAAATATGAATAATAAAAATTATGAATTATTATATTGAAATAAACTTTCTTATTCCCAATGAAGTTATCATAATAAATCGAGGAGGCAATATAATTTTTATCAAGATATTAAAGCGCCGGTGCTTTGAAGTATTGAAGATATGGTTAAGTACAATATTTTATTAATTTTTACAGTGATTTACAGCCAAGTTCATGCAAATTGGATTAGATTAATTTCCAGGTAAGGGTTACAAAGCTTGAGATATTCTGTACTCCTCTTAGGGTGGCGTGCACCAAACTCATGCCATTTACTCTTTTAGTAAGCCTTACTTCTTTAGTTCTAACTACTTTAGTAAGCTACTCTTTTAGTAACCGTACTCTTTTAGTAAGGATGGCGTGCACCAACCAGGAGTAAACTAAACTCGGCGGCTTTCAACATAGAGGAATGTACTAAAGAAGTAAAAATTTTATTTACTCCCAGAGTAAATGAACTTACTCCACAAGTGGTGGAGAGCACCAACACGGAGTACGTTACTAACGTAGTAAGTTGTGGAGTAAATAAGGCCAATATTTACTCCTACTCAGGGGGTGGAGTAAGTTGTGGAGTAAGTGTGTTCTGTGGCATTTGCGTGAGTTATGAGTTACATATCACATTAAATGGATTACATAGTTCAAACTGAGGATAAGTTATTGAGATGAAGAAGGTTGTATACCAAAAATGAGAGTTGTGGCAGGTGATTTAATAAATATTAAGCGAACCATACCTAGTAGGGCATTTAATAACAGAAAACACTTCCCCCTGCTACTTAACCATAGAATTACTGAACAATAGGTGATTCTCATTGTTAAACGATTTAATGTAATTATTGTAAATTAATTTTATTACATTACACTTCTATAGCTTAACATAAAGCACAACATTGCGAATGCCAGATTATAATAATAATTATAAGAGCTAAAAGTTCAATAGTTGCACCCGCAGTGTTAATGAATAATATGTCCTTTTTTTCTAACCCAGGTGTAAAAAATGTCCAAACAGGCCACATCGGAAGAAAATTTGACTGACTCTGGGATTAGCGTACATTGAGAAGGGGACACATTGTAAAACCATTCCTTAAAGACTCCCCAAATCTCGAATGGTGGAGTGAGACGAGACTTTCATGTTTGGGAATAAACTATAACAGATGCTGCAGGTCTATAGTATGCTGCTAACTATTTAATTAACCCTGTGGACAGGAAAGTGAGAAGCATTATAAACTATATAGAAAAAAAATGCCAACATGAGTGCCGAAAGAAAATTTTAAGGAGGGGCCCGGAGGTTGAAGCTGCACAGGATCTAGAGAAGTAGTCACTGAAATTATTTTTAAACACACAACCATCTACATAATTATTATTGGAGTTCATAGCTTCCGAAATATTGTACCGCCATTTTTTGTTTAAATATTACATTTCTCAGTTGTAATATTATTATTTTTATAAGGTAATATTTTTTAAGTAAATGTTCTGTGCATTTGAAAAAGGACAGAAACATAATGCCCCTTATTAGTTTTGTTATCCTTTTTATCCCCCCTTTTTCATGATTTTGTGTAATACTTCTTATTAATATTGTTAAACAGTCAATAAGTATTAATAATTCATTATAGTGAGATTTATGATAACAACTATAGAATAATTGATTTATCGTTTTTGGGGAAGAATATGTAACTTTAGGAAGTATAAATATTTTAATATATTTTAGAACTTTATTATTATTATGAGATAAATAATTATAATATTGACAGTGAATCAATTATGAAAATCAACTGGAAATTCCAATTGTTTGCATTATAATACAGAAATAGTTTACACAAAAATTGTAATCACAGTACCCATACGTAGGCTACTAAACTGAAAATACTCAATTGAAAAAATTAAAATTAGTAATGAATAAAACATTACTATTAGACCTATTTTAAAACATGAAGATTGTCATTAGTAATATTTGGAACAACCCAAATTCATATTAATTGTTTCAGCGAACCTTTCCTTTTCATTATCTGGCACTTGAATAATACTGGCAATTGAAATGCACGTGTCCTGCTGCGCTGCACTAACGTTTCTGCTCTGTTCTGCGCAGAATTCGACTACTTCTTTAGTAAAAATCGCTTACTACTTTAGTAACAACTAAAGAAGTAACTATCAATTGAGCTCTCCAACACCAACTAAAAGAGTAAGTTACTAAAAGAGTAGCACTAAAGTAGTAAATTTAGGAAGGGAACCTTAAGTAACAAAAACCGGTTTGTCTGTCTCACTCTAGCACATACATTAGTATGACTTAAGAGTGAGACAGATGTACTGGTTCTTGTATACTCCAGGTCTCCGTCTTAAATTTACTACTTTAGTAATATTTACTCCTGGATGGTGCACGCCACCCTTAGAGGTGTACATATTCTGATTTTAGCTTGCCTGCCCCTTTGAAATTCTGCAACCAGTCACAGCTTTTAACTTGCTTGACTTGAAAGCAAGCCAGATTACAACGATGATAAGAAATACTGTCGCTATGAGTCATAAGCTCTTCATAACTTGGTGGGTTGCTCAGGACCTAAGGAAACTGCAAGGCCTGGCGGAAAGAATTTGAAACTGGGTATAGCAGTGCACTGGTAAGTCGTGCAGTTACGTAGTTGAGGAACTTCAGATGTATTTAGAGAATTTTACCCTGAAGGAAGCCGAGGAGAAACTAAAATGTGGACAGTTTTAATTAATTATCAATGAACAAAAGTACTAGTCCGGCATGGGAAAAATTTTCAAACATTTTCGAGAAAACATCATAAAATCATTAATAACAATAACAAAAATCCCTTTAGGCAAGCCTACAAGCTGAGGTAGATGTCGAAGTGCTTTTGTTTTAATTTACTGTCGCTGCGTAGCACTCTTCTTCTTTAGCCTTGGCATGACAAACCCGCAATAATAACTGCAAAATAGAGGAAAGAGAACTTTTTAAAACATTCAAATCTCGCCTTATATGAACACTATCAAGAAACTAGTTATTGATTTGTAGAGTACTCATCAAGAGCTTTTCAACGATACCCCACAAGACGTAGTTTCGAAAATTTCGAATTTCCATCCCCATACCCCCACCCCCACTCGTACTCCCAAAACCCCCGAATCGTTGGTGTCACTGTGAACTCCATATGGAGTACTCTAATTTATTCAATCAAAGTTTCCCTCTATACTTCATAGGGGCCGAGATATAAATGTTTTAAAATTTCAACCCCCTCCCCCGACCACCCCCTTAGGCCAATTTTGCACATTAACGAACTTGTCTGAAGTATTGGGCCTAGAAATAAGATAATAAAATTTGATTCAAATATCTTGAAAATTACGGCCGCTAGCGTGTAAAGATATATATGCATATATATAAATATATATATATATATATATATACATATACATATACTGTATATAAATATAAATATCACAATTTTTTTAACAGGCGGTGGTTTCGTACTTAGGGAGGCATGAAACGTAACGATATGAACGAATTTTTTGAAAATCATTAGGTAGATTTTTCTTCGAAATCTACCTAATAATAAAAATAATAATTGTGTTAAGACGCTAAAACGATTTTTAATACTTTATCCACCTTTTATTTATCTGCATGGTGAATTTCTTCTACCAGCATGTAGAAAAGCAAGAAAGTATTACCTACACTCAGCAACTACAGTTGTTTTGCTGATAGGAATGTCGCAAGCTTATTCTGACTTGCCTAGGCTGGGTTTGACCTGACCCATCGGGCTTAAAGAAACCTGCCTGCTTCCTAGCGATGACGCTGGCAACTTGCCTGCCTGGCGTTCAAGCGGGTTTGGGCAAGCTAAAATCGAGATTTGTACACCTCTGACTCCTCTTGATGGCGTTTGCCGCTGATTATATTACTAGGATGATGAAGTAGTGTAAATAATTGCGTTTTTCTTAGAGTTTGAAAGAGCACAATCGAAATTTAGTTACAC
The DNA here is from genome assembly GCA_964059195.1 of Ectobius pallidus. NCBI lineage: Eukaryota > Metazoa > Arthropoda > Insecta > Blattodea > Ectobiidae > Ectobius > Ectobius pallidus. The sequence continues at coordinate 105,427,790 of CAXKWD010000008.1, forward strand.
ATAGGCTGCTACTATGAAGTCATGTTTAAAGTGGTTGCTTCCATTCTTGCAATTTCAATATTTCTCAACCATATATTCAAGAACTATTGTAAATCGCTTAAATGAATCTCTCTTCCTAAAAGTAAGACATGTTTCACTTAAAATACAAGTAGGTCTATAACGTCCTGATTATGTTATAATATAGTAAGCATAGGCTTATCTTAACCCATCAGTTCTTCAACTATCAATGGCGACCATTTCTACAAATTATAAAAAATATAACAAGATGAAACACATCTCGTGTATCACATCGTTGATTAAGTAACACTCTTATAGAAAACTGAAAGCTATGCCATAGTAGGCCTATTCATCTGTGCTAAATAAAATATAAAATAACAGTTACAATTTATTAAATACAGGATGTTTCTCTGTCTTGATGTCTCGAAATGTTGTATGAGAGGAAGGTATTTTCGTAATATCTCAATGGATTGGGCTTAATTGTAATTTTTATATTATCATTATTTTTATTATTATTAGGCTATTATTATTATTATTATTATTATTATTATTACTAGAAAGTTTTTGTTAATTAACCATAACTGAAAAAATGAGATGACGAAACTGAAAAAATACATTGCAATTCATTCAGTTGCTGTTGGAATAATGGCTAGAAAATGTAGAAATTATTTTGAGGATCAATTTGAAATGAATGTATTCTTTTAGGGTACTCCTATTTCCCCGATCTTGTTTCATTTCGTTATAGTGTATTTTAGGAAAATAACTGGCTTTAATTCCGTCTCAATGAAGTTGATCTCACTCCCGCTTCGCGCCTGTAAGTTATATCAGTGACCCCGCATTGCAAGAGTGGTGAAGGTGTTACCTACATCTACGGCGAACGTCAAATGTCCAGAAGTTTGCAAGAAAAAGCGTTTGTCGACCGAATATAGTATATTTCCTGGAATTTCACCAGCATTATCAAAGACCCTAAGTTCGTTAATATCACTGCTTAATAGTTTTTAAAGAACACATATCTTTTTGCTTGCCTAAAATGGATTCACGTAAAATTACCCTCTCACCTCCACACCTTCCAAATTTTCCATACCTATCCCAGATAATATTAAACATTTGCCTACAAGAAAAGCAATTAAATATATTAATTAATTTTACTACTTCTGTCATACATCAGTAAAAATGTACGTAGTAAAATAATTGTCGTCATACTTTTTCACACTTCCATACTGTCTACACCCTACAGTTTCTGAAAAGTCAAATTTCTACTCACACATATAAAATTAACGGCTGAAGTTTCATATAAGTTTTTTTTAGAAAAACTTCCTAACATTAAAAATTCTTGAAGTGACGATGTTGATTTCGTTCTTTTTTTAAAGCGCATATTTAACCAAAATCAGGCAGTTAATGAAACTCTTATTAGGCAATTCACGTATAAGGAGAAATACTTCTTTCATTCAAATTTGTGGATGCTATTTTATGCACATATACTATTAGCATGGATGAGCTCATAATATTAAATTAGATAACAAAGTTATTTTTAAAAAATAAACAAAATCCAAAGTACAGGAGACATTTCACAAAAACAGGATATTTCCCATCACAGGTAAGGTACCGGTAACGAATTCCTTTGAAATTGCCGATTGATTATTATTCTATTTTTAGGATTTTGTATTATTATGTAAGATTTCTTTGAATGTATTTTGTATTTTCTGGTTGAGTGGAAGATAAGGCTCTACGGCTTTAACTCTGCCAGGCAAAATAAAACATTATTATTATTATTATTATTATTATTATTATTATTATTATTATTATTATTATTATTTATGTCCGAACGATGCAATCGCGCAAGAATAGACTTCTCTATAACATTACTGTTGCAAAAGAGAGCTGAAAGAAGAGCCATTTAGACATACAGCTTTCGGTGAAATCCATAGGTGAAAAATAGGTGACATTCATATTTTTCTCAGCAATGAATTGCTCTACAACCTTGCAATCTGACATACTCTTTATTGACTACTTCTACAACTGCATATTATATTCAAAATTAATCAAACTATTACAGCTACGGGTAATTATCGTTTGAAAATGACAGCCATGTTTCATGCACTGAAATGCCGTTTCCTAGATAACTCCTGAGTGATTATTTTTGTGTATTTGTTAATATCATATGAACAACACTATCTACAATTATTCATTTAACATTAATAGATTATTTTTAAAGAATATGTACATTTTATTGAAAAAATGTACAAAAAAAATAAATTCTTATACTTTAGATATTCGAAAGATTTTAGAAGATGTTGTTCATATGAAGTTTCCAAATCGATATAAAAAAGTTAGTTAAAGAATCCCATGCCAAAAAATTAAGCTCAGAGCAATATTTTCTGGGCCACTTTTAAAGCTGCTCTCATGGCCAAAAGAGCAGTATTCAATCTCAACGTCCCTGATTCTTCAAAATTAGTACAACTACATCCATAGCAGCAAGATTTAAGATCCTGGCGTAAACTTTGTGTAAGCCTAAGTGTGTTTATAAGTGTGCACGCCCATAAGAGCTAGAGGGTAGGATGTATTCTCTGTATATGAATTTTGTTCGTGTTCGTGGTTTACATTATTTAAAAAAGAGATAGGCTATAATGTAAAACCCACAAAAGAAAGCGAGGATGAAAAGGGATTTCTTGTATTTCTTGAGGGACAGAGCAGCGCACTTATATCTCGTAAAATACTCCCGCCCCTCTCCCATTTACCGCAGTTTCATATCAGACGCAGCGCAGACGAAACAAGAAAATTCCCCAGACATGTAAATGTGTTGCACCTTTTCATCTCTCGTGACTTCTGTTCAAAAAATAATACTGTCGAAATTCCCTGATTATTCGATTTTAGACTTGGCCTAGGCCTATAACTGAGCCAATGCCTCGCCAATCCTCTTCCAAATGTCTCTCCCTATCTTCTGTAAATCACACATACACAAATACTCCACAACAACACGAGAGAGAAATACAAGAACAAATCCCTTGTAAGAATTGTGGCACGTTCCTCAATAATTTTGGTGAAAAAAAAAATCACTTATTCGTAATTCTTTCATAGTTTATTTCTGGCATTATTTATCCACAAGCCTTCAATGATATCTAGACCATTTCTGCCAGACTCCCTCATTGGCATAGTGAACTAATGCGAAGCCATCCATCAGAATCAAAGCATGAACCTGAATTTTGAATGCATTAAGTTCAGATCACCTTCCAACATGTGCACTTAGCACTGCTGTTGCAGAGAATTTCAGTGGAAGAAAATCAAATAAAAGTTGTGTTTATAGCAAATATTATTAGTGTGTACAAAATTGTTAGAGAAGTGTCCGCAAAATTACAGGAAAAAGTTCAAATTATTTCAGGTAAAGTACATGGCAGTAAGTAGGCCAGTTGAAAAGCTACGTACTGTACTGAAGGTGTAAAACGCAATGATAACTCCGCGGATTTACATTCACGGGTTAAGATTCCAGTCTGAATGCGAGTTTTCGGGGTTTTCTCTTTCGCATAAGTGAATCCAGAATTAGAACTGACTTTACGGAATAACATAATGACTAGTAATAGTTCTGACTGGCCCACCTCTGCGGATAGTCCTATGAACATCAACACGCAATAAGAAACGTTTTGTGTCACATCCTATAAAGTTGATCACCTAAATCTGAAATCTGGTTCTTAGGCCACTCTTTATTTCGAGCACATGTTTAAACAGTGAAATTAATATTTCCAAGGCAATCAGAAAATTAGGAAAAACAATGACTTGCTATGAAAGTAAGATTTTTAATCGTTAATAGACCATCTAGATATCTTGTATAACTCGATAAATATTCATTCTGTCGAAATTTACTGATAAATTTAATTTGTCATAGACATTATTATAATTAGGGGGCGGATTTCTATGACATGTCATATTTTTCCCCTTTGGATTATTTCAGGTTTCCGACTAATTTAAACCCGATTCCAAGCATCCTGGTGGAAATGGAACGGCTTTTATTGTGCATATAACTGCATATTTAGAACATTTTCAACTATTGTGGCATATTTAGTATGAATACGCATATTTAGGTCATATTTTTGGCATATTTGTGTGCATATTAAAGAAATTTTGAAGTTTCATATCATATTTTGTAAATTTTGTATTATAATGATAGTTTTTGAGAATTTACAGATATTTTAAATAATTAACATTATATTTTAATAAAACTAATTGTAATGAAACTTAAAAAAAATATACACAATATTTAAGTAGTAAAGTCATATTTTAAATTTTATTGGTCATATTTTAATGTTTTTTAGGCCATAAATGCATGCATATATCCTATTTTTTTAGGTCATAGAAATCCGCCCCTAATTATAATACTGTTGTCATTTTTTCAGTAGTTTCGAAATTAACCTTTCCAGTGCTACTGACGTATGAATACGTTGTCGAAAACTTTTAATTAAACCAGATATGTAAGATCAAAAGAGTAAAATTTAATGTTAAAATATCAAAATTATTATTAACATTCTTTCATTGTTATTCTTAGAAACCATCTATGCCTTTGAAATGTTTCTTGTTGACTTCAAAATTATAACCCACTGATGATTTTACTTATAATTAATATATAAATTCAACTCTCAAAAGATAAAAACGAATATTATCAATTCGCAACAAGTTTGTTCCCTACTATTAAACCCTCATTTAATGAAAGACAAACGAATTGTAGGCCTAGCTATTACAGTCATATAATAATTCAGTTTACGAAGTTCCGTTAGTTACGTCTAACCTTTCGAGCGAGATCGAGATGTGACAAACGGATAGATACAAAAGCTGAAATTCAATAAAAACTTTTTTTTTTGCACGACGTAATTAATTAGTGGTACTTACGAATATTGTTGCCGTGGATCGTAAGTTGACATTCCCACACTCAATCTGGTTGCTATGGAAACAAAAGAAATCTCCGTGCGGTAAAAATTACAAAAAGCACAAGTGCCGTAAGTAAAATCATCATAATACAAGCCTTTATGGAAGACCAGAACCAAGGGCCCCCAGTTTGTGGCGACTATATTCGGTTCTCATAACAACCAACACATGCGAATCACTTTCTGAAATATAACATCCATCTTCAATAGTGTATATACATAATATTTTCAGCTAATATCTCAATTAATATATTTAAATTGATATAAATAATCATCGTGCAAAAAATAGCATGCAATACTCGTGCCGTAAGCGCATAACGGATCTCGGAAATTGAAAAAACTCGGCGCAAGCGCCTCGTTTTACTTTCTCGCATATACGTAGTATAGAGAAAGTATTGTGATCGTGACAAAAAATCGAAGTCGAGATAACACCGGGAGAGCACGTTTCATGAAGCCTAGAAACCGAAAAAAATATTTTTGGAATGACGTCTGTCCGTCTGTCCGTCTGTCCGTCTGTCCGTGGACAAGCACAGCGGGTAAACGGTTCATTGTATTTACTTCATTTTTTGAATTAAGAACTTTTTCGAAATTTTGTCGAACCGCCCAGAAATTTAGTTTTACAACTGAAATATTAAGGGGACTTTTCATGAAAACTTTTTTAAAAAATTTGTTTTTTGAAAAAATGGCTCTAACGATTTTAATAAAAATTTAAAATTGTAAAGTCTTATCTGTGACTAATAAAATGGCTATATCCGTATTTCCGCGAAAATGTCTTAAGGGGCACTTTACTCGTATCCATTTTCAATTTTTCTAGATTATATCCATTACAGTAGGCGATACATGAAAACCTATCACAGTAAAGTTGTAGAAAAATTTAAAATGAAGATTTTTTGTTTAACACATTTCTTTGTACATTTAACAGATATCAAGATAAAAACGAAATAAGGACAGCTTGAATGCGAATTTCAGAACATAAATGTAAATTAAAATATGAATGACATTTTGTTGCCCCTAGCAACAAGAAAACTATAGGCCTAATGTACTTATTGTTGTGAAATGCAATCAGTTTAGCTCAGTCGCAATGAACACACTAAAACCAATTACAGAGAGGTGGTAGGCCTATGGGCTAACAGGGAAGAGGTCCTGAGTTCAAATCAAACCTCGTTGCCGCCCAAATTGACTTGGGTTTTTCATGGTTCCGTCGTTCGCAAAGGCAAACGCCGGGTTTGTAGGACTTGCTTATTTTCCATAACTCATCGCCGCTATGTCACTGGATATTATAATCGTTTAAACTGAATATCACATAAGAAGACATCACTAAACAATAGAAACATGACGCGAATGAGTTGTTAATATAGACCAGCGTTTCTCAACCTATGGTCCCGCGGACTACCGGTGGTCCGCGAACACGGTGCAGATGGTCCGCAGACATAATTAATTAAAAAATATCATAAAGCAAGTGGGAAGTAAAGAAGTAGAAATTTTTCACATAAAATGGACACTAGATGTCAAAGGTTTAAAATCTTCGAAAATACAGGTCATATCGACTAAATTTGACTAATATTGAGCCAAAAAAACAGGAACTCTGCAAGAGGGGTCAAGCTCAACCGTCTCATTAAAAGTGAGTAATAACATAATTCCTAATTATATCATCAAATTGGTAATACATATTAAAGTGTGTTCAAAATATAATTTTACTGTCAATAGTTTCATTCCAATTCAATAACTGTGTTTCCGTCGGATTAAAAAAAAATGTATTTCGTTATAACGACCTATAATTTAATACCCCAAATATTAAGAATATAGGCCTACATATAGCCTACTTTTAAAAATTGGATGTAAAATTTGGGGTCCGTAAAGTTTTTTACTCATTTTAGAGGTCCTCGGGTCCAAAAAGGTTAAGAAACGCTGATATAGACTAATGTTTCACGCAAACATACTAAACACGTGGTATGACCTACATGCAGTTAAAGCGCGCAATATAACCTAAGTAGTAGTAGTAGTGGTGGCGAAATTCAAATATAAGTCGCCCCTTAATCTACCCCATTCGATATTCACATTTGCACGGACTGTGTGATGTATTTTGTTTGTGAGCGAAGCAGAGTGACCAACTGCCCTTGTATACTGTTGCATATAGCTAAATAATGCATAACACTAACCACATAGTTAAGTGCGCGAAGCGGAGGCGGCAGCCGTAGCGAAGCGCCCTTGCATTTTCGAATAATGTACGATACACTGTTTGTAGGTTTCGAAAATGTGGCATATTATATCTCCCGCAAGGTTTGTCAGCCTGCCACCTCTCGTCTAGCGGTAAGACGTCACACCTCCCGCAAGGTTTGTCAGCCTGCCACCTCTCGTCTAGCGGTAAGACGTCACACCTCCAACGTCCAATCACGAGTTTCTTCATAATACTAGGACAGAAGAATTTGCTAGATCGTGGTATAAAAGAAACTGCATCGATGAAAATAGGTTGGGTGGGACCGATTTATCCCAAGGTGCGACTTATATTTGAATTTTCCCGTGGTAGTAGTAGTACTAATAATATGCAGTTCTACTGTCATTGATTATTATTATTGTTATTATTCTTATTATTATTTCACGGTAAAAGCATTGAACATAAAGATCGACCCTGATGCTTTCCGTTCTAGATACTTGTTAGTTTTATGAAAATGTAATAAGTAAAATTTAATTGTCTCTTTAATTTAATTTTTTCTGTGCTAGCCTTTAACACGTATATGCGAGAAAGTTTGTGCAATGTACTTTTGCACCATTTATTTTCAAACTCTTTCCTCGATCCGTATGCACCGCTTACGGCACTTGTATCGCAATATACTACTGTATTTCCAATAAGGACCAATTGACAGAACAACGAACCGCACGGTTTTATTTACAGTATATAGCCTTGGTGAGCTAATTTTCTCTTTTAAAATAAGGTTTCTACTCTTTACTAAGGTCACAAACTATAGTTTGTCTTCTGTAACCGGTAAGTATGCGTCATCTGCAGCAGATGCAGTAATTCCAGAGACAACTACTGGCAATCAAAAATAATTGTGACTGCATTTTCCTAGAGGAATGCTGTCATTGTTGGTAAAGATAAAGACAAATGAAGATAAACGCAAACAGTTGAACATGCCACAACAATACTTGGATTTACATCACCGACTGGGAACGACTGTGCAACGCCATCGTTCACAGTCCTACGACACAAAGAGGGGAACTTCGTATAAATTAGTCACTTGGTCCCGCTGCGTGAGAGAAATCAAGTAAATTCTAAAAGGGTTGTGTTAAACAACGCGGCTTGGTCTTGTAATCTCCTAAACTGTGGTCCCGTGTGAAAATACTCTGGACCGAGTTCTGGCACGTAGTCTCCTACAAGAAATATTGAAGGCACTGCATCTTCGAAAACGAGTTTTCAAATACAGTACCTTTGAATCCGTTTTCCACTCACAGTAGACAAGCCTTTAAACCAGGCCATAGCTGGAAAGATTCATTAGATTAGACCGATTTTTGTTTTCAATATATGCAACCTCCAAACTTAAAGTTGTCATTTGAGAGAGTTTGACAATCCAATTAACGTAAATTTTACAAATTACATAAAATTTACAGAATAAAGAGGTGCCGGTATATTGAAAATACTTTTGAAGTTAGCAATAACAAAGGCATTGATATAATTAATTAAAATAGGGTTGATTTTTATTAATTTGGAGAAAGAAAGAGAGAGTTGTAGTTTTTTACAGTTGTACTAGGAATACTAGAAAAGAGATATCCCTATTACATGTGAGACTGTGGGACAGATATATCAGGAAGGAAAAAGAGTACATTCATGATTCAATCTATATATATAAAAATGAATGTATGTGTGTGTGTGTGTGTGTGTGTCCTTTATGCATTACTACACCATTCATCCGATCGCCATGAAACTTTGGGAAGTTGTTGAGTACATTCCCGGGAAGGTTTCTGTCACACTACATTTTTAATTTTAGCCTTCGTTCGCGAGTTATGAGTGAAAAACGGCAAGAAAACGTGCATTTTTTACGCTTTCGAAGCATCAGTTTTCAGTTATTCATTTCACTTGCAGAAGGCTTTGTCTATTTTTGTCATACTTTGGAAACAATAGCATCGCGATCGCTTTGGAAGGCAATGGATATCTCATGTTATTATAAACGCCAGAGACGTTAATGATAAGGTGATGATAAGGTAATATTAAATATTTATTTAACGTGGAATATGCTTCTTATGAAAGATGGTTTACAGAAAATTCCGAGGAAGTTGCTTAGTTCGGGGTCCAGGCTACAACATTTCTATATGTAATCATAAGTAAAATCTCTTAAGTAGGGTCGTTAAATCTGCCTGAAATGTAACGGAATTATAAGTCTGGACAAATGAATATAGAAACTATGGCCTCAGTAGGCTTATTCCATTCTTCATCTATATAAATAAAAACGAATATATGACTGTCTGTCATACATTTACACACATTTTTTTCATCGTGAGTTTAATCGATATCAATTCTCATAATCTTCTGAGATTGCAGCAACGCTCGACGGGTAATCTATATAGATCTTCTATATAGCCTACATAAAAATGAATGTATGTGTGTCTGTCCTTTATGCATTACTATGCCATTCATCCGATCACCATGAAACTTTGGGAAGTCGTTGAATACATTCCCGCAAAGGCATGCTACATTTTTAATTTTAGCTTTCGTTCGCGAGTTATGAGTGAAAACGGGATTGAGCCGTACATTTCTTGCGCTTTCGAAACATCAGTTTTCAGTTGTCAAATCAATTGCAGATGACTTTGCCTACTTTCGTCATACCTTGGAAATAAAAGCATCGCGATCGTTCGAATTTTGTAAGCCCACCATGGCCGAATCATTTGTTTATAATGTCAAGGCACGCAGACAGATGAAATTTTCACCCTAGACGGAAGAAGAATAGTGAATATGGCCCTAAATGGACAATCATTATGCAGGGTTTTTTTAGGCCAGGGAACTCGAATCTGAGGTTATTTTTCCCATGCTGCGCTTTCTAATCGTGGAATTCACTTCAAAGCCGGATTTACAATTGTTTCATTAATTAGGCCTATCAATCGTTTAGTTTAGACCTATGAATGTTTCGTGTGAAAAGTGTTAATAAATGTAATATTTTGATTATTTTGCTCTTAATTGTTAATCTTTCCATTAATTATCGTGGGCGAAAACGTGAGGATCTGCCATAAGCTATAATAAGCTATAGCCTATCTAGCGTTTTCTGAGGGAATAGTTTGTGTGTGATAAGTCGTTCTTCCCCATTTCAAATTCTAAAGACCTTAAAGACCTTAAAACCCTAGAGTTTGAAAATCGAAAGTCCTTCATAATTTATTTTCGCATTTACAAAATACAAAACCCGAGCGACGCCGGGTCTTTTAAGCTAGTAGTTAATAAAATAGTACAATATGGTTAAAAAATGTGCCCAATTAAAAAGAGAGAAGAAAGGAAATTATTAGCAACAGAAATGGATTTATGGAGAAGAGCAAATAGAACTTCTGGGATGAAAAACATTAGAAATTAATAAATTCGGGAACAAATGGGAATGTAACACATAGCATTATTTATTATTATCATTATTGTTATTATTATTTTTTATTATTGAATTTAACATAAAGAAAGAAAGAAAGAAAGAGATGACATTTTATCAACCAGAATCTTAGTCATAATCATGTTCAGTACAAGATAAGTAAGATTTTTTCATTTCTATCCTATTTCTATCCTATCCTATAGGTCTATAGGCTATACTGTACAACGCTATGGGGGGCTTGTTTATTCTCTCTCTCTCTCTCTCTGCTTTTACTGAACGTTTCGGACCTGCTCCAGTTTCACTCCCAGGGAAGAGTCTGATTCCAGAACAGAGTACACGACTAGCACATAATTCTCAGTGGAGTGTGACACATACATCACCTCGCTATTTTGTTCGACAACACATTGTTATGCTCACCCCATAGCTTGCAGTTTCTCTTGAGAATATGCAGGATATGATTTATGACAGCCATTAACATAAACGTCTTACATAACTCCGTCGCTCCGACTTGCGACGCTCATATATAACACCTCCGAAAACAAAACTACGCATGGTGGCATAACATTGAATCAATGTAGGCTTATGTAAATTGAATTCTGTGGTTTCTGAGTAAGAGATTCTATTGGTATCGTCATGGACTCACATTCGAAAGATCGCTGGTTCATTTCATGTGAATTAGCAATCTGAGTGTAGGATTTCCCCGCTAGAAAATTGTTTTACTTTACTGGAATTGTTTTACTTTCCATCTAGTCTGAATATTTCTGTCCGAAGTCATACGTGTTTGCGTTGTCCTAGGTTGAGGTCCTGAGTTCGAGTTGGTCCCTCACCAGGGAGTCCCTCCAGGTCCATTAATTCAGGAGTCCTCCTCCTGAGATCAATATTTAATGCAAATGGGCTAAAGTCTGCATGGTTTTAGAAAGCATTATGAGCTGATCCCAAAGCATGCATTAAAATGACGAATTTCCAATAGTATTTTGGGGGGATTCAAAAAATAGGAAACTCGGTTGGCTCTTGCTTTTCCCATGGGCGTCCGAACTAGGCAACAGAACTTCTAAATAATATTGGAAAACTTTCTTTTTAATGCACGCATTGACTCAGCTCGTGTGCCTTCTAAAACCATGCGAACTAAAGTGCCCAGTGGCGATATGCATTCTATACTGTAAAATTCATACACTACAGTGAGTTTACATTTTACAACACATACTACAAGCTACATAGTAAAAATAATATAGTCACAATCACAAACCCTCATCGTTAATTAAAAATCAAAACCGCTTTTAAGATTTTGTGAAAGACTAACACTCGGAGGAAAGTATTTAGACCGTTGCAAGCCAATTTATTGTTCCATTTACGAAAGAGCAATTCCCTACATTCGTCCTTAGCTTTATTCCCGAATCTTTAAGTTATGATCATTGTAATTTGCTCGATTCGTTAAAAAAAAGTGATTGATTTTTAGGAAGTTATTTTGATAAGTTGTACTAAAGCGTACCACTGGCGGTACGCAGACATAATTAAAAATATATCATAAAGCAAATGGAAAGTAAAGAAGTAATTTTTTTTCACATATTTCGTTATAATGACCTATAATTAATACCCCAAAAATTAAGAATATAGGCCTTCTTTTAAAAATGGGATGTAACATTAGGGGTCCGTAAAATTTTTTAGTCAATTTAGAGGTCCTCGGGTTCAAAAAAATTGAGAAACGCTGCTTTACGCTATGCACAACACAAAGATTCTCCAATCCAACGAGTAGCTATTTTCTTTATCTTTCTCCTATTATTTTAATGCCTACATCAGGTCTTTCGACATAGGAACCTGATGTTATGGATATAGCATTTTTTTTATAAAAATCGAAACTGTCACCAAAATTTCATGGTTTGTTTGGGCATAAAAGTTTTAACACTTTCCTTGTAAGAATATCATTATCATCATCTACGCAGACAACATGCAGACATCTGGAGTTGAGATTATTTACCTGCCTGTGGGACATATTTGCTTCTTCACATTGCCAGGCGAATGAAAGCAAATTATAGGCATGCACGCAAAGAATGCAAAGTTACTAAAGTAGAAGGAGTTATTGCCTAAAGCGAGTGGGGACTTAGAAGTTACGAAGACACCCAACATACAGCAGATATCTTACAAACAGCATTCCACCTTCTCTTTCGCCAGAGCTCTGCGATCACTTTTATTCTTGTTTGCATGTTTGAGACGTGACAAGCCTTCTGAACTATTAGGCCTTCTTCACTGACTCACGCGTTCGCGAACTCTCAGAGGATGGCTGGCTTACTTTATTTTTCTTGCGCTTTTCAGCAGGTTGTCCTAATGCGTATAAGATACCCCAAAGGGACAAGGTGCATGCGTATGCAAAAATTCGTTAGAATCAGTGACGTAGGCCTACTTATCGCCTCAAAAGCCTGACAACTTATTTTTACAACAGTAAAAAAAGACATGTATTTCTAGCAGAACAATCCTGCAAAACGGGTATAAATGAAGTTTTACGTAAGAAAGTTTTCTACTTGTATGTCAAACTATCAGAAAGACGAACTTTTCGAATGCAGATTAAACTAAACTAAACTAAACTAAACTCCGTGGCGCTACATCTCTGGAGGGACCCGACCGCTGTGCCACCTACCACAGGCAGATGGCAGGATTGGGGGCATGTGGTCAGCATGCCTACACCCACGGCCGTTAATGGTGGTTTCCATGACCGGGCCCGCTACTTTTCTATCAATTAGCTCCTCAATTTAATTTGAATCACGAGGCTGAGTGCACCCCTGCCAGACCTCCCTACCTCAGACAAATCCGAGGAGGTAATGGGGATCGAACCCGGGCCGACGGATCTGTAGTCAGCGATACTAACCACAAGACCACGCCGGCGGTCTTTCGAATGCACATTACATTTACCTATTTGCCGCCGCCCTTTCAAACTATTTTCTTAAGATGGGCATATATATAGGCCTACTTACTTACTTACTCAATGGCAATAGACAATTCCTAAATAAGCTAAAGGAATATGATCTATTTTATGAACCCGAAGGCTCATTGCCCGCTTACCTGAGCCCGCCATTCAAACCTATTAAGTACTAACTCCATCCAACCGTTTCTCGCAAATCCGATTTCCCTTAATCTATCCTAATATTGTCCTCCCACCTGCGTCTAGGTCTTCCAAGTAGTCTATTCCCTTCGGGTCTTCCCGTCAATATTTTTTAGATATGTCTTTCCTCCCCCATGCGCGCAACATGTCCAGCCCATTTCATCCTCCGTGATTTAATTACCCTTACTATATCCGGTGACGAGTACAGGACACAGAGTAGCACATAGTAGCGCTATAATATAGTGTTAATGTTTTACTTCAGCAACATTATTTTCAAATTAACAGAATTTTTAAGTATAATGGTAATTTCATTTTTAGAATGCTCAGAATTTTAAGCTGAAGATAAATCCATTTAAATAGGAAAGTATATTTTTCCAACTTACGGTTGGGTTTCCCTGGCAGGGTTACATATATAATAACAACGAAAAAAATATGATGTGAAACTTAAATAGCTTCATCTGCCCAAATAAATTGCTCTTAGTATAACATATTACATACATTATCTATATGTAAATTGGTTGTAAAAATTAAGAGAAAGTCTTTACCACATCGCATACATAACACAAATAATACATTATTAATGCACTGAAGTAACTTTCTTTGCCCTAAGTATGGGCAATAAACCTTTATCACTTCACATTCTGATATAGAATAAGAGGCCGTGATGGCAATGGGCGCGTATTCCGTGGTTTCAACCTGATGCAAAGCTTTAACCTAATTTTCGTAATGTATAGTGGCACTAAAAGTAAAAGAAAGTTGTCGCCAATCTTCGTGTCACATCCACAGAAGATATCTAACCCAAATACAATTTTTTTTAGTTTTACATTCTGGAGCTAGATTGTCCACAGACACACACAGACACACACATACATGTTTTTTTTAAATAGTATTCTTGAATTCTGGGACCTCAAAACGTGTATTAATGTTAAAAATTCAACTCTGAATTTCGGGGTAGAACACATTCTTCCTTTACCTACAGTACCTATGGTAAGGGCAGAGGAATTAAAAAAAAAAAAAAGAGAGATAAAATGGAAGAATCATAAAAACATTAAAGGAAACGAGATGTAGACGGGGACGGTCCAGGAAAAGATAGAAGTAAATGTGAAGATGGAACAGGCAATGATACCTAATCTTTATTATTATTATTATTATTATTATTATTATTATTATTATTATTATTATTATTATTATTATTATCATTATTATTATCATTATCATCATCATCATAGTTTCTTTTCGTGATAGATGGCTAAGGCTCCTTCATTAGCAGTGGATTTTAATTAATAAACTTCATTTTGTCCAATGAGGGAGTAGTTTTTTTTTATTTTTTGTAAGTTTGTCCACCTTATGCACTCACTAAGTTATAACCTAGGATGTCTAGGAAATGTTGCCAATAACATTTACAATACATGACGTGTAAATTACAATAAGTCAGTAAATTATTTCTTCTAGGCCTATTCCTAAAATCCTATTTACAGGAGTTGTATAACCTTTAAAAATACTTATAAAATAACTATAAATAATTAAAAGAAACAGTTTGTAGATTCACTTAAAATGAAGTACTGTATCGTATTTTAAGATCTACAAAAAGGGTGGTTGAGTACGAAAACAAGTTAAACATAAATAAAAGTTGCAAGATTAATAGATGGAAATGTCAAAACACCAAGGTGATTTTTCAGGTTCATGTCTATGACTAATGATTTCTGAGAACAAGATTATGCGACTCCCGCATCGGTGCAGTAATTCTTCAAAGCTGTTGTCCAGTCAATAAATCAAACCTCGCATTGTTCCTAGCGACGTTATTGTCTGTGTATGGATACGTCACATTACTCCAGTAGTATATATTTCCAATACTGAGGCATGATGAGCACACTATTGCATTCTCACAACTTCAATCATGAAGTGCTTCTTGGTTTTTGCTACCTTAGCTCTTCTCTGCGTCATAGGTAAGTTTTACAAAAAAAAGTGTCATTTCTTGCTACTTTATTAAATTATGTTGTAATAAAATAGATGATAAATGGGAGCATAGGCGTAACCAGGCCGACCATATGGGGGGGTTATAACATCCGTGGGGTCTGGCGAGTATAAAAGGAGAGGGGGGTCCGGGGGCCCTCCCCCGGAAAATTTTAAAAATTAAGATGCAAAATAACGAGTTTTAAGCTTCCGGGGGTTCTCCCACGGAAAATTTTAAAAATTAAGATGCAAAATAACAAGTTTTAAGCTTCCGGGGGTCCTTCCCCGGAAAATTTTAAAAATTAAGACGCAAAATAACGAGTTTTAAGCTTCCCACGCTTTATACTTGTATTAAGCAATTTATGGGCAGACTTAAAAAAATTATACAATTTTCCTTTTTTTAATCAATGGGGGGGGGGTTCAAACCCCCAAACCCCCAAACCCCCCCCCTCGCTACGCCTATGAATGGGAGTATACGCTTCTTTACACTAATAGATTTCTCCTAAAAGAGCAACGTCTTTGTTAGGAAGAAGTCATAAAAATTTAGTTATTCCTGCCATAGGGCTCATCAGATTACATGTAATTCAGCAAAGGGTCCTGAAATTAAAGCACATGAATATATAACATAATATAGGAATACTCTTTTAATATTATAATACTTTTAAAAGGAGTTGAAATTATGATATTGATATTTATTATTACTGAATTTCCAAATCTTGAACAACTTTATTTTGCCAAAAAGGGCATGTTGGGGATTATAACTTATACAACAATATTATATACACTAAATGTACAAATGTAAATGTGTATATGATTATGAGTATGTGTTATAAATTGCATAAAATGTTTATAATAACACTGGTTCATGAAGATTTTTTGGCATATGGATGTATCATCACAATCTGCACAAAGCAAATTTAGCTGGAGTATTTTCCTTTTAATTATAGGATAATCAGGTAAAACGTATCTTACAGTTACTGTAGTATTGATTCTTGACACAATATTAACCACTGTCCGAATGATAATGTTATAAATTGTGTCAAAATGAAATCTGAAGTAACAATTTGAGAAACTGACATTTAGATACCATACAAAAACAATTTTGAGCTTCAGAAATTTCAGTTAGCATAAATGAAGTTGAAAAACAAATGGAACATACATGCATGCGCGAGTAATACGCAGTGTTAGGGGTATAATACAAGCATTAAAAAAACAGTCTACAAAATTCTGATTGGTACGGACGAGATGATTTTTCTTCTTCGCATACACATACATATAACCCAGAACAAATATCTCTGCCGGTGTCGTTTTTATGAATTAACTTCCTCATCAGTGATGTCATCGCACTTAGATACTTAGTACACTCTGCACGAAATATCAATCGCCTATAACCTGATGAGTTATCATTGTGTCGTGCTGCGGACACCCTCAGTAAGTGTTAGTATACATAGCTCATGGGATCAGTAGATTCACTTCAAGATTAAAGGTCAACTGCAAGTATTTCTAAAACACGGCATACTACTGTGATTGACAATCTGTCACAGATGGTACTTTCTTCTCCTTTCTTATGTGCTGAAGGACCTATATGCGGACTTTAACATCGACAGTAGAGCTCTTTGCCCAGCGGCATTCGTAGATGTTATACATGTTATGTTATATATGAGGGCGCGAACAATACGCATAATGTTAGGGATATAATACAACTAGGGATGGGTCGATACCAGATTTTCTCGATACTCGATACCAGATTTTCTCGATACTCGATACTCGATACCGATACATGATTTTTTCCTCGATACTCGATACTTCGATACTCGATACCTTCAACATTTCCAGTTTCAATAAATAGGTACATTAAAAATTAAAATTTGAGAGAACTGTGACCAATTAAGTTAATTAAGTCTGCATATTTAATGAGACAAAATTTAATATCATCAGTAGCCTATAATTATTTTTAAACTTTACATTAAAATTAAATTAGTTTTTAAACAGTTCACTTACAAGTTTTTGTTAAAAAATACTAGCATTCTCACTTAATTGCAGAATTGCAGAATTACAAAAGTATCGAAAAAGTATCGAGCGAGTTTTCTGAAGTATCGTTCGATGCCGATACCATGCAAGTATGGAGAGTATCGAGGTATCGAAAGTATCGAGGACCCATTCCTAAATACAACCATTAAAAACAGTCTATATCATTCTCATTGGTACAGTCAAGATTATTTTCGGACTAATTGTTATGATATACTTCACATCAATAAAAAAATTAGCTTCATTTATTAGCTATCTATCGTTAAATAATAAGTACTTAAGCGGTATAGGAGTAAAAAGCACATACTCGCAACAGTAGATGTGTTAAACCATATAGCGGTAATTAAATATACATAAAGAAAGATTCAGACCTACTCGATAATTCATTAGTCTCAGGAACTAAATTTAAGGGAGGACCGAAGTGTTGCGAGTGTTTTCTAAACTATTTGGACTAGAAACTTGAAATTTTGTACACATAATTTAAACATAAACAGATGTTGAAGTTTAAAATTTCATTTTGATATCTCAATTTGTTTTTGAGATATAATTAAATTAATAGATTTTTTAAATAAAAATTGAAATCTAACTCCTCTGACGGATATAAAAAAATGGAGCTGAATTTTATATATGAGATTCTATGATGCTTGCTTAACAGATTCAATGATTCAGATTTTTTATATTACTGTATTTATACTTTTTGTCAAAAAAAAATATTTTTTCCCAGAGAAATAAAAAGTTGATAAAAGATTGATATATTTTTATGTAAAATATAAATTTAAAAAACTAAGACCCATAACAAAAATCTGATTAGATATTTTATTACACATGTCACAAAGTACACTGTGAAAAAATGTCATAGCTGTATCTATATTTTTATGGGAGAAGATAGATTTTTAATGTGGCAAATTAACATAAAAATTGAAACTGAGAAAACAAGCCATTAAAGTCTACATGCACTCAGAGTAAAAAATAAGCATCTACTATAAATAAACCTTTATAATTACAAACTTTAAAATTACACTGAACAATCACTAAATATGAATGGAGCCCTACACAACACTTATATTATATATTTTACACCTAAATACACTATATTAAATACGACTAGGTAACAAAGGATAGCATGAGGATTGCATGCAGTACTTAAAAAAATGGCGCCAGAAACACATGTTCCATGCGCCCAAATGGCATAAAATTTTGCACAGATATACTTTAGAGTATACTTGATTTTTTTTTTACACTAAGATCCAAAAAATAGCATTTTTTGACCAAAATAGCAAAATCAACACTTCTGTCCTCCCTTGCAGGACTCGATTCCTGGCTCAAGTTTACTTTGAACTTTAAAGGTTATACCGTATATCTCATCACTGAGTTTTAAATGTAAATCTGATAATAAAACTCATAATCTGATTTGAAAAGTGAGTAAAAGAACAAGTACTTAGCCTACAGATAGTGGAATGAGAAAATTTTGATCATTGTCATCTTCAGTAACACAACATCTATTTTGGACCCAGATTGTACTGTTTTATGGGATAAGACTATACTTATGTACTATCACGACTAATTCAAGTTTTGTATTTTTGTCCACAGGGGAGGCTAACCCTCAATTTTTCGTAAGTATATTATACTTGTGTACTGTGTTTGCAATAATTAGATACTTAGGCTAGTACATTTTGTGCACAGTGGGAGTGAGTCAAGTAAATACCATGTAAATATCATGATTTTCCATGATACCATGTAGCCTATAGTAAGTTAGTATCATAAATATAAATTTATCGGCCATCGGCTAAGTTTTAGATAAGCACTTATGGTTCTTAGGATTTGCAGTCTTAATGAACAATAAGTTAGCTATTCCTGTTTTTGCAGGATGCCTTTTCCCTTAAGAGATTTCAAGCGATTCATATTCGTACTCATATTCACATACATATAATTATGTTTCGGTTAATTATTTTGGAAAGGTAAAAAGAAGATGTGAGTAAATATGTAGACAAGGAAAGAGATATTGATGCTTCAAGTAAAATCTCTCCCCCGAGATGATGGATTCCGAAAATAATTTCTTCAACTTTTATAAAAATTTCCTCAATACTACGTCAGTAAGTAACTTGGATAAGTAAGTCTTTAAATTAATATAATTCGTTATCTGCTTACGGTTATTTAAATAGGTTAATATACAAATGTTTAAATCAGAAACGAGAATCTAATCAGTGCATTTACAGTGCTATAAAGAAAGATAATTTGGAACTAATGCATACAAGTACTATATCATGTTTTAAGGCGTATACTATGAAAGGAGACTGAATAAAAATATACTTTTTAATGATATATTGTTGTCAATTATGGTCAATGAGTCAATAGGCCTATCTGACATCAGAGAACTTTATTTTCTTTTACATTCACTAAGAACCTCTATGCCTTGGCAGATATAACCACTTTCTCAGCAAAGTCTTCATTAAGCTGTACATACTTGTGCCACCCAAGTGGGACTTCTCTAGGCCCTCTGAGAACCAATATTGTTGTCAATTATGGTCAATGAGTCAATAGACCTATCTGACATCAGAGAACAGAATACTGTTATACCAAATGACTCGTTAAGACCTCTTAGGAAATCTAAAGGAAGGTTTAGACCAACCTGTATAGCTCTTGGTATAAGTAAAGCATTTGCATGTGGGTAGAAAGTCTTGAGTTCACGAAAGGTACAATTTTTAAATATTATAACGTAATTTATCTATATTAAAAGAAGTTTAATTGTCTATCTTCTATTGAAAGGCTTACAGTCCAGGGAGCATCTATTAATATTACCGACTAAACAGGCCGGTGCCCGTGTCATTCCATCCCATGGGGAATCGCAACTCACCGCACGGTAGAGAAATCGCGGGCAATTCGTATGGGGACATATAAGAGGAACCATCCAACATATCACACTACCCATCGATTCGGCACATGAAGATGGTAAGGTTGTCAGCCTTTACCCCCAGGATTACTCCTGGTACTCATTTCTGTTAGAGGCTGAGTCGACCCCAGGGCCATAGTGCCCCCAGAAGGATTAGGCCAATTGAAAAACTCCAACGACCTCATCGGGGATCGAACCCGCGAACTTCCGGTTTGTAGCGCAGCGCCTCAACCACACACTACATTAAATAATGTAATTATTACAGATGTAATCCAGCATATAATCATGTCGCAATCATTTCTTTTAATAAAAACTTGACGCCAAATTGTAGTAATTTAAGTTAATCTGAACCGATTATTTTTGTTTAATTTGGTGATATTGTTTCGAAATGAATTCCTACGAGTATCTTTCAGTTTTCAGATTTTTAACGCCTTAGTTTGAACATCAAATAGTACTTAACGAGATGTTGGGGTGGTCATAGGGCACGAAATGGCAACTAAATTCTGATTTTACTTTCTTTCTTTCTATAGTAACATTTTCTCATCGTATTTTCCATCAAATTAAACTGCCCGAGCTACAATTCATCCGGTACTATGAAATAATTCACCTGTATCCAGAAGGATATTCATAATTTGAGACTATTGGCTATTTTTG
The DNA here is from genome assembly GCA_964059195.1 of Ectobius pallidus. Taxonomy (NCBI): domain Eukaryota; kingdom Metazoa; phylum Arthropoda; class Insecta; order Blattodea; family Ectobiidae; genus Ectobius; species Ectobius pallidus. The sequence continues at coordinate 105,448,877 of CAXKWD010000008.1, forward strand.
TTGTTATTATTACTATTATTATTATTGTTTGATATTATCACCATTATCATTACAATGACATTAATTCAGTAACTTAAAACATGTATCGGTCATGTATAGTATCTTGGTGCGCTTCAGATACCTTAGATTTCTAAATATAAAGATATACAACAGTGTAATTTCAACAAAAATATATTTTTCAGAACTGGGGACAGAGGTGGCCCCTACAAGCTTGGCCTTGGAGCCAAGGATGGGAGGATAACGATTCTAGTGATAGCAGTGAAGAGATTCCGCAGCCCAATATCTTTGATATCTTCCGGCGGATCAACAATAGAGACAGACCAACTCCTACACAAGGCTCATTTAACGACGGCAGTAGTCCAGTATATACGACTGCTAATTCCTACCCTTCAAGCTCAGGGGTTCCTTATGGCTACGCTTCCAGTTCTCAAGCAGCCTCTGACTACGCTTCCAGTTCTCAAGCTCCTAGTGACTACGCTTCCAGTTCTCAAGCTCAAAGTGACTACGCTTCCAGTTCTCAAGCAGCCTCTGACTACGCTTCCAGTTCTCAAGCTCCTAGTGACTACGCTTCCAGTTCTCAAGCACCTAGTGACTCCGTTTCCAGTTCTCAAGCTCCTATTGACTATACTTCCAGCTCACAAGCCTCTGCGGCCTAAATTAGTCATTCAGTCAGAATTTGCTTAACTGCAGTATTTTGATTGAATTTTGTACTACGCAGCACAACAGAGTATCGTATGGAGCAGATTTAATAATAAATAATTATATAGCACTTTTTGTTAGTTCTATTTTTTCCTTTATTTCCTATAGGCCCCTGTCCATTTACTGGGTTCTGGCCATTGACATCATATATCTTCAGCTGCTTAAATCCTGAAATATTTTGCATAGTACTTAAAGGGTGATTTCGTATTCCTTCCATTAGCGACGGATCTTGGACAATAGCATTATTTTTTCCTTCAGTGTTTGGCCGGTTAAAGCGCAATTACATAATTTTATAAATTTCTAAGACAATAACTGGTCATGGTAATCTTGATCATTATCTGGGACGATTCAAAATAGGAACCAATAGCTCAACAACCAGACTATCACATCTTATATTTGAATTCTCTGATTTAGAAGTCCAAAGACAAGAAATTATTATTAAATTAAATTATTACCAAAATAGTTTTCAACAACCTTTATGACAAATATTTTTCATAAGAAATGCTGCTACCAGAAGTTATGACTATTTCAACTACATTTTTAAATTTTAAGAAACTTTGATTTTGAATATAGTATTTGATTGTTAAATTAAATTTATTCATATTTGTTAAAAAGTAAGTACAGAAATTAAGCAAACTGTAAATGAATGTAAATTACATAAATTATCACTGTAACTAAAACGCCAGCATACTGGAAAGAAAAATAGGGTTAATTGTACATAGAGATTAAAAAGCAGCAATAATAATAATAATAATAATAATAATAATAATAATAATAATAATAATAATAAGTTTGTAATTATGAAATATTTTCCATCTTGATGCACCTTTATTTTGATATTGAACTGATAGGGTGCTGACGGAGAATTACTAGATAGCTTATAATACCTATTTTAATATATGCACAAGAACATATTTGTAAGTATATGTTGTAGAAGAATCATCAATAGTTATTTTATTATGTACAGAATTATGTTCTTCTATCAACAGTCAAAATGTTAAAATTAACCAGTTGTACAATATGTTTTCTTGTGGATATAAAATCCAAAACACACTGTCTGTTGTCTTATAGGAATTAATATTTAAAACATAGTATAGCACAATGGTAGTCGCGCTATATATGGAGTTTTGAAGTTATAAAGTTCTAGAATTCTTAGGATTATGTTCTTCTATCAACAGTCAAAATGTTATATCCACAAGATAACATATTGTACATCTGGTTAATTTTAACATTTTGACTGTTGATAGAAGAACATAATCCTGTACATATATATTTTAACTATTGACGATTCTTCTACAACATATGCTTACAAATATTTTCTTGTGTATATCAAATATATTATAAGATATAGTAGTAAATTAAAATAGGTATTATAAGCTATCTAGTAATTCTCCGTCAGCACCCTATCACTGCAATATCAAAATAACTACTAGTGCATCAAGGTGGAAAATATTTCATAATTACAAACTTACTACTAGCACTAGAGGAAAATGAAATTTATCAATGAATAATAATAATAATAATAATAACAATAACAATAACAATAACAATAACCCTCATGATTATCACGATCATCATCGTCACCACCATAGCCTACTCGTCTTCACGAATTACGGCTTTGCTTGTTTCATTTTCGATAATAGCATCTTTTTAGGCTTTTAATCACCACCGTCTCGAGAATTACACTGTCTGTCCATGCTTAATTTTAACATAGAGTCAGAGTATTGTTAAATTGCCTAATTTCTCCAGTAGAGGCGACACAGTTCACACCCAGATAGCATGAAATTCCAGCATATTTCAGTTTCCGAGTTTATACTTCAGAGGGCAACACAGCATACGGTAATGTAAAGGGTATTGCAGCTGGGTGTGAAAGGTGCTGCCATCTGTAATGTCGCCGCGTACGCAAAATTAGCCATATAGGACAGGCAGTGTATACACGAGTAATACAGTCTAGAAGGCAGTGCTTTTAATACAGGTGTGTTGAGTATTCTTTCCTGTGGTTGTTTGCAATTAGTAGCAAGTTTTCCTTATTCCTTTGAATTTGTTGTTAAAGTGTGTTATTAAGTGAAAATTATTTTCTGATGCCTTATTTCCTTTGTAGAGTTTTCTATAATATCTAAAGAGCGCATTTCTGCTGCGTGCATCTTGGTAGATGAGACATCTCTGATATATTTAATAGTTATAACAGGGGAACACCATTCAAAGTAAATTCTCACATAGCTAGATTAATCTTTTGGATATGTGACGATGACGATGATTGTAAGAATTAAAGGAGAGAAAGCTTAATATGTCCAGTTCGTAATTTGTGTGATAATATTGATGATGCACTTTGAAGTACTTGGAATTTGCAATTATCGGTACTTAATTCCTAAATAATACAGAAGATAGAGGCAGATCACTGGCCACAATGTAAACTAGAGTGTAATTTCCATACTTCACTCTCTGCTGTTTTGGGGATATTAGATATTTCATCGCTTAGACAATTGTCAAGTTAAATTAAATTTCAACAATTTTAATTAAAAATCGTTATCACTGGAAATAATTTTCTTCTGGCGATCACCAAGTCATTCAAAATGAGAAAAAAATAAGAAATACAGTTATAAGAGAAAAAATGAATTTCAAAAAATTCTATTTTGGACTTTGTAAGATAAAAGCAATTCAATTGGTATGGATAATATGTAAGAAGAATCTAAGAAGAAAGGCCACCAAGAAGGGTATGGGAATGGTCGAAACTGATGGATGAAAGAGATCAGCACAGAAATGAAAGAAAGAGATCTACATGATATGGATTGGATTGATAGAGACGATTGGAGGCAAAAAATAAAACTTTAAGCTCAGAAAGATGTTAACATTGTACTCTGAGTATAAAATAATAATAACATTAATAAATTTCCTAATAGTAATATTAACATCATAAACTTAAATTTCAAAATAAAAAATCAGCTGAGGATGAGGGAGCTCCTTCCCTGGAAACCGATTCTACATAAATAATGTAATTGGAGCAAGAAGTGTTTTTAATGTTTGACTAATGTTAATTTTAATTAAATTTCAAAATTGTAGTATGCTTTGAAGAAAAACATGTACATAATGCCTTCAACAACAAAATTCAGCCTAGATGACAGTAATTGTGTTTTGATAGGTCTAGGCCTACCTAATGATGGAATGAGCATTTTAATCTAATTTATATATAGCTCTAAAACTTTTATTACAAAGAAATAATAATTAATCGATGTTGTCTATTTCTGGCATTACTGCGAGTATGCCAGTATATGAAATTTCCTACACATTTACCATCCTTTTAATAGTTGAAATAATTTAAGATAAAAAGATGATTTACTACTATAATTCGCACTTGAAATAATCAGCTCTTAAATAATGCCTAAAGGCCAAAGCTTGTATATGTTTGCAGGAAATAAAGTAGAAACCTCAAGCAGAAGGAAGTACTGTACAACAAAAACAAAAGGAAGACGCAGCTGAATTATAAACTCAAGCTACTCTGAGCTACACAGAAAGCTCTTTCTCCTCCAAGTAACGTTAATAGTAGGCCTACAGCAACGCTGACCTCCAAAAAATTGATTGTACTGTAACAGAGAACTCCAACTTTCTTCTTAATAATAACTAGGGCAAGGCATTTAATGACCATAAAATAGCGAAAAAATGCAAAACAAAAAATTCATTTATGACCTACAAATAGTGAAAAAATTACACGAAATTTTCAAAAAATTACCAATAAATTTTCCATTATTACTTAATTTTAGTTTTTTAAAATAATGAATCCCTAAAAGGAATTTAATGGATGTCAGTGCCTTATATATTAATTTACAATATAAAACACCCTCATTTTATTACTAAAGAAGTAAGTAAATCTATACTACTTGGACACCCTTAGCGAAAATATTTTTTTCTGAACTGGCATGCCCATAAAATTGCCCCTAGCAAATATGTGCCATTTAAAAAGAAAGAAAAAAATGTTTATTGCCACAAGACAAACTGTTATGGCGTTTACAATAAACCTGAATTAAATTTAACTATGAACACTTGGCGGAGATTCTCAAATAAAAACGATTGTCTTGTTGCCTCAAAGTATCGATTTGTACATGGAAAAGCTCCTCTCTACCCCCACTGAAACATGACCTAAAGTGCCGAAAATGACCTAAAAATGCAGAAAATGACTTAATAATTGCCAAAAAATGACCTATCTATTTAAAATGGCAAAAAATACAAAATAAAGCAAAAAATGCAAAAACAAATTGCCCTTATTTAATCAATTATTTAATGATATATATATTTGAGCTAGCTTTAAATCTTCATATAAAAAAGATGCAAAATCATCAAATGCCTTACCCTAATTATAACTTTTTAAAATTTGTATGACTTGGGGGGGGGAACACGAACGCACGAAGTAAGCATTATAGCACCATAGATTTAGTCCGCTAGACCACAAGTGCTAGTCGAATGGATAGAGTTCAGATGAGCCTCTTGTACGATTGCTTCGTTTAACAAGGCACAATAACAGATATGGGTGATTCTGAAATTATGTGGAAATCTCAGCAGTGTACTTTCGAAAAAACAAAAATTTAAATTGTTAAGTTAAAGTTGTATTTTTAGTTTCCTTGTAACACTTTGAATACATAAAAACAGAAAACCAAGGTCAAGGTTAGTAATATTTTATATAAAATAACAAGTTTTTTTTTCTTTCGACATGGAGGTGACACAGTATTCCATGGAGCTGACATGTTCATGATATTGACAAGAGAAGTTTGTGAGTTAATCACATTGATAAATTATTATTAAAGGTGATGCAGGGGAATCTGCTGCTGGTTTGAAAATATACATCTGCTTACATAAAAATTACATGGAAATGAAAAAAATTGTTTATTAAGCTCAATAGGCTCAATCCTTAAACTAAGTTACATTTAGTAGGAATCGCATCAAAAATATAATGGAAACGATTGTTGACTTTTGGTTGTTCAAGTATACAAATTAGTTCATCATATGCCACAACAGCCTCAGACTCTTCTGTGAAAACGAATTTGTTTTTAGAATCAGGGCACCTTTTCATAAATCTGACTTGAAAATAGTCTTCCTCAAGAGAGGTCACATTTCCCAAATACTGCTTAACATTTTTTTTGCCCAACACTTCGACCACAACATAGTCGTTTAATTTAATGCCTGAGTGTCTCATGTGCTCATTAGCAGGTTGCATGCTTAGAATATTTTTATCTCCAGGACAGGAATAAGTTTTCATCATGTCTTCTTCTGATTCACTGCTGGGATATATTGTTCTCACCCAGTTCCTTCGACTTAGTCGATCATTAACTGTTATACTGTTAAAGAAAAACTGAAAGTTTGGTGATAACTAATTAGTTGAATTATATATAATGTGGCTGTCAATTTAATGTCTAATCAATTAAATATTTAGTTGCAATTTTAAAATAACATTTTTAATCAACATTAAATTAGCTAACTATTGAACTGAAAGACTTTTATATATTCTAAATTTATGTGTGAAAAGAACTGACTTTTAAAATATTTTATTTACTACTACTTTATTAATCTAGCTTGATATAAGTTATAGAATAAATAATAATAATCTTAAACTGAAACATGCAAAAGGATACTGTTTGAAGAACTCTTAGCACTCTTGCCAATTTCAAATACTCCAATGTAGAAATGAGCACATTTTGAACCTGGTGCACATTCGTTGCAAGTCAAACAGCGAAGCTCTAGTCTGTCTTCCTTAATGCAGCTCCAGACAGCTTGATGCACTTGCATTGTACCAGTGAATGGCAGAATATTGGGTGGAATAAATGCATCAATTTCTTCTATTTCTTCTTTTGTTACTATAAAAAGTTTTACGTTTGAAACTTCCCTTGATAGAACTTTCACAAATTCTCTGAAGTTTGGTATGTCTGTCCCTTCACCAACTAACCTGTTTGCGGTTCTCTTTAATGTCCCTCCAATTCCATCAGGAGCCCCCTTTCCGTGGCCACTTTCAGAATAGTTCCAAGTTAATGCCATCGTACAGAACTTTCGAAGATAAGTCAACATGAATTGAAACATTGTCTTATTACGATATTGAGTTGAAGGACTGTCACTTAAAAAGTGGATAGTATGTGCTTCTGTGACAACAGTCTGGACATGTGTTAGTATCTTTTTAAGATGCGCACAAATTGCACTTGGATCATGACGTAAAGACTCTGACAAAGAACAGAATGATAAGACCCTGATATCCTCAGAAGAGTCTCTATAGTATACAACACCAGTATGAAGAGTCACTTGTTCGTGTGATCCTCCAAAGTGTACACTTTGTATTTCCCTAGAATATTTGCAGTCATAATTTTGGCTGAAATCTACATGTAGTAGAATTTCATTTTTTGTAAGCTGTTTCTTGATGTCACGCAATGCTTTATATTGATGGACAATATTATATACGTGTTGCATAAATTTAGGAATATTCTCAATCAGCTTACCTACTAGATCTTTAGTTGACATTTGTTTGTTCTCTTTGACAACCTTAACCATTTGCTTTTTATTTCCTCTGATAATAAGACTTATTTTTTTCCTTACCCACTGGTCTACATTTGTTACCTTATCTTCGAATTCTTGAATTATGATAACTTTTTCCAGGCATTTTTCACATTTTCTTCCCAAGCATTCTTCTTTGGTCTTTACAACATTTTCACAGCAAAGTGACTTAATCATCTGATCTGAATCTTGGTACTGGATAATCCTGAGCTGTTTTAACTTTGTGAATATCAAATCAAAGTTATCATGCTTCTCACAAACACAGGTGTTTCTCTTTTTGTAATCAGAAAAACAGACCCAAAATGGTCTGGATGCACAGAAAGTAGAATAAGGAACATTGTAACCGAACTCTACTTCAATTTTTTTTGTGTAAACTCTTTAGACTTGCATTGAGTGTTCTCTTTTGCTTCTTTACTCCGTTTTTTGACTTAAAATCTTTTACACCAGGTTCAACTCTACTATTATCATCTTGCTCCAAAAATCTTACAACATCAGCTTTCACTTTCATTTCATTTCGTGTCATATATTTGGTAGATCTTTTAATAGCATCGAAAATGCCATTCTCAGATTCATTTTGACATAGTCTCTTCCAATATGACTTAATTTGAACCTTATGCATGCACTTATATTTCTTTATTATTTTTCCAGAAAGAACTAATCCAAATGCTCTTTTCGATTTTCTAGATTTGAAATTCTTTTCAAAATTTTCCTCAATCTGAGTTGTCAATGCTGAGCCAAATTCAAGGAATTTCCTAACTTTAGGTGAAACTTTTTCCCCTTTCAACATTGCATGTATCTTATGTTTTGGACTGTTTAAATTCTTATTTGCATTTATGAAACGCTGAAGTCTTTTTTTATATTTATCCCTTCCTTTTTTGAAATGTAACTTTTCTTGTCGCTCTTTATGAAGTACCTTTTCAAGCAATTTTATTCTTTTGTATGCCTTTGTTTTATTTCTATTTACAGCCTTGCGTCCAATATTCTTCCGACTGCTTCCTGCTCTTCCTATCATAGCTATATTATTCTGAATGCCAATTATTTCTGAATCATTATCACCACTTTCTGGAGGTGTGGCATTCAAGAGATGTTCCTGCAATTTTCTCTGATTTTTCATCTTCTCTCGACTTTTTCTTTTCTTTTGAACCCAGTTCTTTCTTTGAGCACGCTTCTCTCTATCAGTCAAGTCAGAAACAATTTTTATTTTTCCTTCTTGTTTTCTCCTGTAGTATCTATCTCTTTCCTTTCTCTTCATTTCTTCATACAGTTCAGGGTTTTCTTTAATCCTGTCACGCCTTCTTTGTTCCGATTCCCTCTTAATTTTTCTTGTTTTGTCAACAGCTGTGTCTTTTTTAATTTTCACTCGTGCCATTGCAACTATGAAAATAAAATAAAAATCTATTGTAGATTAAGTAGCCTTATAGATTAATAATATTAAGATGATAAGAAAAATATAAAAATATGGTTTATGTTGGTTTATATATCAATAGGTGTCACTTCCATGGATTACTGTCACCACCATGCTGCAATATTGGCACGGAGGTGACATCCATGGAGGTGACATATCTGAGGTGTGACTTAAAAGAATCCTAACCTACAAATAGCATTGCCATGCTGCTTGGATTTGGGATAAATATACACGATTAAGAACTGTGCATATACATAATTATATGTTATTTTGAAATCTGACTGATATAAAGAGGCCATGGAAGTGACATTCAATAAAAGTACCCAGCAATTTTTACAATTATATGTCTTACAACTAGAAGAATTGATAGTTTACCTCTTACAGCAAACAACCAGTAATCAAAATGGCTACCAACAACTTCTCCTCATGTATGTGTTCTTGATTCTGCTGCCTCCTAGTGGATTTTTATGGAATTTTTAAACTAGTCCATGTAGGTGACCATACATCTCGGGACAGAACTTTCTGAGTCCATAACAAAATATATTTTATTATTTTTCAATCCATTTTGCAAATAAAGAATAAAAGAAGTTCCCTTGATTAACTTTACTTATTTTATTAAGTTTTTCCACTTCTATATTAGAAGCAACAGGTACAATATTATGTTAAAATGCAAGTGGGGACATTCCATGGAGGTGGACATCCAGCACATTAAACATTTTTTAAAAATGTTTAATCATATACATTTCCTCAAATTCAGTTGGAATAAAGCAAAATGATACTTCTTAATGAGTATATTATATTTAGCTGACTCATACTTAAATTACTTTTTTCTTAAATTGCCAGGGACATGATTTGCCACGAAATTTCAGAATCACCCATATATAAGCATTCATGAGCCACAGATTATTGTCTCTGGTGGACACTACATGAGAATATTATAGGAGAAAAGTTCCTCCGGCACAGGGACTTGAATTTTTCTCCTATAATATTCTCAAGGCACAATAAGTTTTGCTGCGGAAAATAAGATAAAAATGACGCGTAATTTTATTTGATGTAAGTATATTTAGTTTAATTAATCAACATTATTATCTTAACAATGTCTTTAAAAGTTTTTTTTTTTTTTTTAAGGAACCTAACAATCCACAGCAAGCGAAGTTTATAAACATGCACTACTTATACAATCGCTATTATCTTTGCTTTCTTTACGCAGAATCATCGAAAATGACTGAAAAACTGAGCTCTAGTAAAATTACATTGATACAAAATTGATACATAAATAGCTATTTCAGGTATATTTCGACCCCATTATAGTCATTAAAAAGAACCTATAACTACCCGGCATTTAACTATGCTGATGTTACAGCTTGTAACAATTTTTTATTTATTTTTACTGGCTATATAAAGTAATGTAACGAATTGGAGAAATAAAAAAGGTTTTCGAGATTGAACGATTTCTTGTATTATTTTACCTTTCTCTATTTTTCTGCTACAAAAAACAATGAGCATTACAATTGAATGGTGGCGCTGGCCAGAGTAGCATATTCAGGTTTTCTATGCCCAAGGTTCGACCTCAGTCCAAGTCGATGGCATTTATATGTCCTTAAATGTAACAGGCCTATGTCTGTAGACTCAAAGGTAGCCTATATTAAAAACATTCCTGAGGGACAAAATTTGGGTGACCGTCACATGCCTAATTAGCGGCACAACCAGGCGCGGATACGGGGGGGGGGGGATGGGCGCAATTGCCCCCTGCGGCTAACGACCTAAGCACTTTATTTTGAAATCGTCATAAGGAATTCATTAGATCATCAGGACAACAAGGCAGACAAACAGAGCATTATTTAAATGCTTAAGAAACTATTACAAGCTTAACACACTAAAATTTTATCACATTTTTTGTTTAGAACGAATTTTCTGGAAGATAGGTAAAATCACGTAACAATTCCCCCCTCCAAACGAAATCCTATATCCACGCCTGGGGACACCTCTGTCTTTAAATAACCGTAAAACCAATGGTTGATTTAGGCAGCACGCATTTCTTCATATTCTATAGGTAACTTATAAATACTAATAATGGCCGTAATAATATTGACAAATTTTCAATTGTATCTCACTAAAGATATTTACGTCGCATTGAAAATAAAAGTGTTTTGGGAGAAAATCAGACATGTGTTTTTCCGCTTCCTATAATCCACAGATACTACGACAAAATTGGACCATATTCGCACTTGTTCCGAGTGTTCCTCCTAAAGCCTACAAACTTCATGGACGATAGATAACACGTCATTTACCTTGTAGATTCAACTAACGCCTATCTAATATTATTACTACTGTCAATATTATTACAACTACATTATTATTATTAATTGCTTTTACGCTGTATCAAAACTTTCAAGAAGAAAATTTACAGCTTTTACAATCTCCAGGTATATCTCACTGAAGTGATATACATACAGTATACAGTTATACACTTCTAGAGGAACAATTATTCTCGCGTACTCACACTTCTTCGAATGTTCCTGGGAAAGTCTACAAACTTCAGGACCGATAGATAACACATCATTTACGTAGTAGATTCAATTTACGCCCATCTAATATTATTACTATTTTTCATTATTATTGCTACTACACTATTACTATTGTATTATTATTATTATTATTATTATTATTATATTTTCTTTTAAGCTATATTATATCAAAACTTTGAAAGCTATTATAGCATTCACAATCTCCACATATGTCCCAGTGAAGTAATATACACTTCTGCAAGAAAATTATCCTGAGCAAAATTCGAAGCCGAGTGTTCACTGCCTTAGCACATAGGCTACATGCAACATAAATATGTTTAGCTCGTAAAAGTTGAGAATTGCCTTGAGGTAAAAGTATGTATCAAAGCATGGTGAACGAATAAAGGAATCAGTATGTTTAATATGTTGTCGCCTTCTGCTAAACATGCACCTACCAAATGTTTTAAGAGCATTTTAAAGACTTGGTTGTTAAACAAGGCTTTTTACTCTGTTAATGACATTTGTATATCTGGAGTGCATGATCTGGCCTTTTAAATGTACTCTTTTATATCATTCGACAATGCCTTGTACTTGATTATTATACATTATTATTATTATTATTATTATTATTATTATTATTATTATTATTATTATTATTATTATTATAACGTAAACTGAGCAAAAAGTAAGTAGTCTAAGCAAATGAGTAATAATCAAATAAAATAATTAACGGTAATTTTGTCTGATGCTACTACCGCTACCTTTTTGTCTTTGCTATGTATTGGAGAAAGTGGTTTTGTTTTTATTAAAAATAACGTTAAATTACTGAAAATATGAATGGAAAAAGTAATAAGTAAACCTATTATTTTTAAAATGCATTCAGAAGCATTTTTAAGGATTCCGTTCAAAAGTAATTAATATTAAACATATTAAATGCAGATAAGATATTCAAGGTGACTCCGAAATTGCATCGCTAATGGTTCTTGCAGAATAAATGAATCGAAACCCGCGGTGAATGCAATAATTCTTCAAACTTGTCCACACGGTTCATCAATCCTCACGCTTTAGAGAGATAACACACACATGGATAGTATATATTGTGGCATTGGTTTACAATCATCACAGTGATAAATCCACACCTACCATCATGAAGTTCTTCCTAGTTGTTGCTACCGTCGCCCTTCTCTGCATTGCTCTAGGTAAGTTAACTTCGCAAAATAAATAAACAGCGCAAAATATGTTGCACAAACATTTCATACATATAATGTGTTGTAAAAATAGTCTATTATTAAGATTATAAGGGACCCCGCAACTGAAAGCGTTAAATTTTACAAATTTCAACATATTTAATAGAAATTTTTGTGTTAGGTTGGTTAGATTAATTTATTATTAAGAATTTAAGTTTCTTCCCACGACTTTAACAGAACTGAGAGTCAGGAGAAATCCTGGGGGGGGGGGGGGTAAAGGCGGTCGGTGAGTAAGGCTACAAAAGTAAAAGAATGTCGTCGTCAATCTTAATGTCCCATCCCCAAGGTGTCTAATCCAAATAAGATAAAATTTTGTTTTATGTGGTTTTTAATCTTGATATAAACATATTTATGAAAATAATATTTTCGGATTGAGGGTACAACAAAACGCGGATTTGTGTTAAAAATTTAACATCTAAAATCTGATGTGAAACTCATAAAACTTCCTCTGCCTAAATAAAAGTTTGATTCTTATTATAATATATTTTGTTTTATGACATTCTCTTTATGTAAATTGGTTATAATCTTATAAAAATGAAGAGACAGTCGTTACCACATCGCATCGCAATCTCGAAGGATACATAACCCAAATAAAATCTCATTAATGAATGCACTCACGTAACCTTATTTTAAGCATGGCCAATGCACCTTTCTCACTTCATATTTTGATAAAGAATAAGAGGTCGTATTGCATAGAGCGCGTATTCAGTTGTTTGAACCTGATGCAAAGCTTTTCACCAGACAAGACTGAGTTTCAATAAACAGTTGGCTTATAACTACCCTTCAGATAATTTGCTTTATTTTTAAAATAAAAGTTTTAGCGCTTAGTATAAGCTTGTCATGTACAAAATTTAAACAGAATTGTAAGAGCCATTTCCGAGAAAACAGCGAAAAACTAAATTTTCTTCGTGTAATGTCACCTTAAAAATAAGATACAAAATACAAAATTTGGTTTTTCTACATTTTCCGGCCTGAAGCTAGATTGTTCACAGACACGCTTACGTATATACACATATATGCACACAGACATGTTTCTGAAAATATTATTTTTGGATTCAGGGGACCTAAAAATGTGCACTTTTGTTAAAAATTCAACTTCGAATTTGGGGGTTGAACATAATATTTACTCTGTCTATAGTACCTCTGATATGGGCAGAGGAAGTAATAACTTACATTGCATAGCTAATGCTTTCAAATACCATTTATAGAGAAACTAGCAAACTACCTATAATCTATTTAAGACTGTAAAAATTAATTTAGTTCAATGGCCAGAATTATACCGGTACATATACCTATACCAATGCAGCTAAATATTGGGAATACTATTTTCCTCTATGTTCTGACGCTAAATAGAACTAATGTCCTCATGGTCTAATACCAACGTTTCAGCTGACGATTTTCAGCATTTCAAAGCGTGGAGTGGTATTCTATCTTAATTAACTTTTCACGTGTGTCCATTTCATATTGCACCTGTTTTGAATATTATCTAATTTCTGTTCTCGTTATATGTAATTTAGCTAGTATTATTTGTTTTTTGTTTTTGTTTTTTTTTCATTAACAAAATGACCTTGCTAAAATGTTGTAGCCTAGGTTATAATCCTAGTAGGCTACACTTGTTAGAATATAATTTTCAATTAATGTTTTACATCATCTTGAACATCTTCATCATCAATATAATAATAATAATAATAATAATAACAATAATAATAATAATGTTTTATTTTGCTGTCAGATCCACTCAACCAGGATTCTTCCATTCAATCAGGATTCTAGTGCATTCTAAATCCACCTTAACCATTAAAATCAAAGTCTGGCTGGAATAGCGCAATAAATAGCCTAACTAAAGCTGAAGGGTGCCTTGGACAATTAGCTTGTACGTTTCAGATCTTCAATTTGTTTCGTAGGCGATGAAATTGCTTTTGGCCTGCAGCCAATAGAATTCCGTTTTCAATCAGGATGCATTTCTCAATTTTTGACACTTAAGCTTTGACTCCACTTGGAGTGTGAGACATAATATTCGGTCTGTTTCCTTGGCAGTCCCGCTTTCCCGTTCCACTCCTTAAGGGAGAGATAATTAATAGCTTAATCCTCAAAGGATGCACTACATCATCATCAACGGCTGCGTGTCTTCAAACATATAGTAGGCTAAAATAAATTTAAATTATTATTATTATTATTATTATTATTATTATTATTATTATTTATTATTATTAGAATGGATCTGATGATCCTTGAAGATCAATATTCTAACTTTGAATTTTTACTTTTGTTCACAGGGGAGGCAAACCCACAGTGGGTAAGTATCATTCTCACACAAATATATCCATATTGATAAATTAGGCCAAATTCCTTGGTCATTTCACGACTAGGTAGAAGCAAGGTGAGAAGTTTGCCGTTATCTGGGGTTTCAGAGGCAGACGCTACCTCCATCGTGGAGACTAAGGCGGAACAAATCTACTTAAAATGACTGTGACAGATATGTTTTATACTGTAATGGTTCAGAAGTTCAGATATTCTTAGTGAAAAGAACATTTCGTTCGTTATGTTCCATCTCCGATTACAAACTATAAAATGGAGTCACTTCGTATTCAGAAGCATTTCAGAAGCATACTAAAAATGAACACGGTTTAATGAGCTAAGTAGGCATACATTTGCTCCTGATGATGCCAAATGAGTGCGTTGTAGAAAACTTTTAATGTGCTTATCTTAGCAGGATTATTTCCCAAGAATAATGCCGGTTGTCGACCAAGAGCTAAGCTAACTTAGCTTAGCTTAGCTCACATACAGTGAGGGATTTCATATATAGTGGTGACTGATTTCATATGTAGTTTTGTCGACACAACTACGTATGAAATCCCGCACTGTATGTGAGCTAAGTTAAACTAACTTTGCTTAGCTCTTGGTCAACAACCGGCATAAGTGATTAGTGAATTATAGCAACATCACTTCCAAACTGAGGACGTAGATATTTCACACATTCTATAGTCTAGCTAGCCAATCAGGACATGTCAACCTTCTTTCATGATCTCATCCTCAACGGAAAAAACTATCGAACGACAGGTTATCTGTATTATCAAACGGATATTGTTTTTAATATAAAAATTCCATTTTAAATTTCTAGGAGTATGGTATGTTGTAATATGTCTATAAGCAGTTCCACCTATTCTTTCGCATTTATACCGTACGGTATTTGTTTTGAAACGTTATAGGCCTATTAACATTACCTACGAACTATTTATAATCAGTTGGTCTGTTTCGTTACATAGTAATGACAACATAATATGTAAATTAGTATTATGAATAATTTTTATTGGTATTGTCGTATTTTATTATGGGTATGAATAATTTTTATATACAGTAATTAATATTACGTATAAAAATGAAATGTGGATACGTGAGGATTTTTATGTGCCTGTGTTAGCCTACGTGAATACGAGAACATTTGTAATCGATGTGCTACAAGAAATGATAATTTTGTCTATGTGGTAAATAACATGAAGGCTGTAATCTGTGCCTGTGTTACATGAAGTCGTTAATTTATTATTATTCATTTGTGGTACCCGAAGGTGATAATTTTTATGCTCCTGTAGATTTGAACTCGATACGTCCCTATGGTACACGAAAATGAGAGTTCTTCTGTCCTCGTGGCACAGGGTTTATAATTTGCTTTATAGTTCACTTTGTTCTCTGTACCATTTTATTTTTATTATTTGGAAGCTACGTAAAAAATGCAGTTAAAATTAACTTTTAGCAATAAATTTGTATTTTAGAATTTTGCTAAAGCTCTTTTATCCATTTTCGCTTTTTTGTTAAGTATTTGTTTTTTTTTATCTTAAACCCAGATAAGATAACAAGATAGTTTTATATCCCTGCGGTACCTGAAAACGATAAATTTTAAGCCCCTGGTACATTCAAATATGATTTTTAAAATAATTTTTATAAACAAATTAATCATAAAAATAACATGTATATTTTATTATAATGGAAACTGTAATATTGCTATACCAGGTGATATAAACAGTTTGTACTCCTGGGTAATGATAACAGAAATACTGTACGCCACAAAGAAATTCAGTACTTCTTATAGACCGTATCTTTAATACACCTTGTAAAGAGCAGCAGAGGAATACAGGCCGAGGCGAATAAAGTAGAGTTTTTTCATTGCATACCCAGCGGCTACAGAGGATTAAACCGTTAAGTCGATGCTTCTTTATGTTAAATGATCTAACCAAGTCGATCTTGGTTTCCGCTTTCCAAAACTAAAGCAAGGTTGCAATATTCTCTCATCGTTATCACTGACCTCAGTTCTTCCCTCTATTTAATCAATTCACACGTGTTATTGTTTACTGTAACTACATCTTGCAACCCCGAGTTTCACTCCACGCTGAGTAGAGTAGCTGTCACAGCCGTCACAGGACATTCGTAGATTTTGATTGGTTGAGGTAACTAGCTGATTGGTGCTGTAAAAATAAAGATCATAGGTTGAACTGTCGGCAAACTTTTCCTCCTAACAAAAGGAAGCCGTCTGAGTATGGCAAGATTAACTGGACTATATTACAGTCAGATGTGTAGAGGTAGGGAAAAAAAGCGGACCTACTGAAATATCTAAGTTGCCGTTATGAGCCACTGCGCATGCCTAGAACCCACTAGGCAAGCGCAGTAGCTCATATCGGCAACTTAGCTATTTGAGTAGGTCCGCTTTTTCCCCCCTATCTCTACATTACTCACATGTTTCTGCGCTGAAATAGTACAGTAGCTACAAAGAAAATTCACACTTCTACAGTATTTTTCAAATGAGAAGCCTTTTCCTTCACCGCCAATCACATGTACGAGCTAAAAAACCGCCGCTAGCAGGAAGAGTCTTCCCTCCGTCTCGCCACCTCTGATTGGACCGCGTATCTAAGCAGGAAAATGAACAAACGGCTTGTCATCTGCAAAACACTGTAGTAACGTCAGCCACATGTATAATTTCGTGACTTTGACTATGAAGAGTTTTTCCTTTTTTGTTTTGACACTCTAGGTCTAGGAGGTATCGTCACGTTATTAACTAAATAGCACTCGCAACTAAGTAGCACTTGTTAAAATACTTGCATCCACGAGTGCCGCACAAAACTTTGCTGTCAACTGTCCTCTCGAAACCGAACAGAGGGAAGCAGCTGTTATTCTATATCCCATTTAAGAACGATCCTGTTCAAAACAAAGAGGCGTGGCTGTCATAGTCGGCACGTGAGAACGCATGACATCACCGTGTTAATGGTAGTTTGTATATTCTCAGTACAACTCACCCGCAGGGTCGTCATGAACAATGAATCCTTTGTTTTGTTTGCTACTTGATATACTATAATGTTGACGATGCCAGTGAGAGTTTGTTATTTCAAGTGTAAATGTTGATATTATTGTTGCATGAACTTACGAACACTACTTCTGTACTAGCAAGCCACTCCCTGGTAATGGCGCATGCTAATGACTTTAACCAATCACGTTTTGTCACATGATGCGAATTTTCCGCGAACTCTCTGCGAGTTCTCCTCCCCTTTGTTTTGAACAGGATCAAACTAGAGTGGGACAAATTATAGTCAAGTAACATAAACTATTTTCCTGGCGTGTTATTGAGGGTAGGCTAGATCACTGCTTCGCTGAAGACCAATCGTCAAGAATGAACGACCTGTAACTGTAATGCACCTATGTAACATTTTATACTTATTATTTATTTTTTTACAGCCATGGGGGGGTAGCAATGGACAAAACGCTAATTCAAGACAGCCCTTCCCTCCTGCTTTGTCTGATTGGTTCTATTGGTTACGACCAGGAAACAGAGGCAACAGTGGAGTTACCAGCTCACCGGCACCCTCCAGCCCATCGACACCCTCCAGCTCGCAGGCTGCCACTGGTGGAGCCTCCAGCACTTCTCCAGCTGGAGACACCAGTTCTACCAGGGCATAATAAGTTTTCTATTACCAATAACCGATCCAACACTGCAAAATGTTGGCTACCTTTGATATCAATCAGGATGAAATAAATTTAGCAAAATAATAGGTATGATTATTTTTTCCTCTCTCCTTATCGAACATCTTACACGCATTTTTATAACTTACTTTTAAAAAAATCTTAACTGTTTCCCGTTAGAAGTTAAGATCAGCATTCATAGTCATCACTAGGGCAAGGCATTTAATGACAAAAAGTAGCGAAAAGTTGAACAATAAAAATGCATGTATGGCCTAAAAATAGTAAAAGAGACACAAAATTAATAAATGATCAATTAATTATTTATTATTTCTTGTAATTAGTTTTTACAAGTAATGAGTTCATTTATCGAGAGCAATTCAAAGGATGACAGTGTTTAATATAAGTTTACAATATTAAACATTATTATTTTGTTCTGACCAAGCAAGTAAATTAATGCTACCTCCACACTGTTTGTGCGGGAAAAAGTATTATTTCCGAAGTGTCTTGCCCTTCAAATTTCCATTGGTTAATAGATGCTATTTAAAATTAAATAACAAAAAATATTTAATTACACGTTGCTAAAACACAAATTGCAATGGCAGTTTACAATAAATGATTGAAATGAAGGATGAAGAGTTGTCGGAAATTATCTCAAATGAAAACTATTGTCTATTGTCTGAAAGTAATTATTTGCACCACCACTGGAGTTTTTTTTTAATTTATTTTTTAATGTATAATTCAATAGGGATAGCTGTTATGCTCCAAGTTTGATTTGTTTACTTGTTAAATTATAATAGACAAGCATTTAAAACAGATATGTAACGTAATGTAACACCTTATAAAAACTATGAAAAATGCCGAAAATTATCTAAAATACAAACAAAAATTACGAAAAATGCAAAAGAACGCCAATACAAATTTACCCTATTTAATCAGTTAATTCATTATACACATTTGTATACATTCAAGCTATATTTCACCCTATTTAATCAGTTAATTCATTATACACATTTGTATACATTCACGTTATACTTCAAACTTCAGATAAAAAAAGATGCAGAATCATCAAATGTTTTGTCCTACTTATCACCTAGCAGTGGGGTAGCGTCTTTAGCCTGCTGCCAGGCTCACACAGAGTAAAATCACGTTCGCTTCTCAGCAAGAAAAATAACATTTCAACCACTCAATACTACGGGCTCAATTTGACTCAGATTTCGATCAGATTGTTATTTCAGATCAGACAACAAAACCTGTTCGTGTGCTACGTAGCATATTGCAAGGGTGTCCTCTATCCCCAACACCTTACAATTTAGCTACAGATTACATTCTCCAAGAACTGAACTCATCTGGTATATCTTAAAAATATGACTTCTCTTAGATTCCAGGATTACCAAATATATCAGTGATGACATTTTCTGATGGTATTGTTCTAGCAGCCAAAAATGCAGAATCAGCCATTAAACTTACGACAACGACTACTGAGTGATTAAATCAAACTGGACTAGATATTAATTTTTATAAATCCAAGAGTCTCTCTACTATGGATGGGAACCTCTCGGTAACTTCATTTGCGGTGGATGATGTCCATACGATTTCTTCTCCACAACCTAACGAAACCACCAAATACCCAGGAGTTTCATTTAATGATAAAACCATATTTCCTTGTAGGAAGAATAAAGAAAATTTGAAGAAGAAGTTGACATCTCTTGACACCAAGCCCTCCTTACGACCTAATAAAAAAATAATAAAAAAATAAAATAAAAACCTTGAGCTATAAATTTTTTCATCTGTCCTGAACTGATTTACCCATTTTATACGACGCCATCTCATATGATACCATCTAAATATATGAATGATGTTGACTTGCTCATTAAAAGAACAGTTTAAAAAATACTGCAACTTTCGTTAGACATACCAGATGGTATGCTCCATTACGAAAAAAACAAACAAACAATCAAAGGTCTTGGTATGATCCATGTAAAGTGGGAGTCTTTCCTTCAGGACATTCATTACTGTGTGAAAAATTAAAATCCATGAATAATATATACATTAACCAAACATGAATTCTTCTAGTCTAGAAGAACAACTGACATGTTGAGAGATGCTTGGTATAACCGCTATCCGGATTGTAAAAACCAGAAATGCACAGAATCTATTGCGTAAGAGGGAATTTTAATCTTGGTGTTCTTTACCACACAAAAGAAAAGGCTTCATGCCATACATAGAATATACCCCTCCCAACAAGTGGGAAAGCAATCACCCAAATATAACTTAAGCAGCACCGAATGGAAAGAGACACTAAAATGACCGGTATTGCATCTGCCGATGAAAATGTTCCAGGAAGGTCCCAAGACGTACAAGGACTCTGGGGATTCCAACACTCGCCGCAACGATATGATAGCAACTGACCCAAAAACATCAATTGGGACTATAATCGACTCAAAGATTCGCACTAAATATTATCCTGATCAACCACATGATGTCCAGTTTGAGAAAACTGTCATATACACCCAACTTTCCCATACTATAAAGAAAAGTACAGTCTCATCAACATTAAGATCGTTGGACTGATGTTTGGAACCAAAGGTACCGTTCCAACCTGCTTTGTCCATTTCTACCTAGACTTTGGTTCAGAGAGTCACCTGACCAAAACGATAGCGATAATGATGCTAAAGACATCTGTGCATTTTTAATGCAGCATTTACGTATATTCTGATGTATAAATTCGTCACATTAAAATTGTATAAACGCAGAGATATAAAATTAATAAAGCATTTCTTTATATAAAATGTGAGATTCTTTTTATCCATAATTGATTTATCGTTTGCAGAAAACAGCTATTCTACTGAAATGTTCCTCATAGAGCTTACTGATGAATTTTCCTGATGTTTACTGATAAGAATACATAAGAAAACATATTTAACTCATTTCTCATAAAATGACAGTTAGTACCCTTCAATTGAAAACGACAGCTGGTTCAATATAAAATATTTATTGATCGTTTGGAGTCTGTTGGGGCCAGTCTTTTGACATGTTACATCGAATTTAACCAATGCAGTGGCATTTTAAAACTCACCAGGCCTATAGGCCTGCCTATAGGCCTATAGGAGAATTTAGGAAAAATTTAAGAAGACAAGCCGAAGGGA
Organism: Ectobius pallidus; assembly: GCA_964059195.1. Classification (NCBI taxonomy): domain Eukaryota; kingdom Metazoa; phylum Arthropoda; class Insecta; order Blattodea; family Ectobiidae; genus Ectobius; species Ectobius pallidus. The sequence continues at coordinate 105,470,355 of CAXKWD010000008.1, forward strand.
GTCTTTAAATATCTGAGAGTCTCCAATGCATTTAACGCATACATACTACTTGCTACTTTTTCTACGATACGATTTAGCGGATAGCCTAATAAAATAAAATAGTTACTTACACGAAAACACCTCTTGTCAAAACGTAGTAGGCCTATTCGTTTAATCTTGGTGGCGATCGACTTATCGATTACTTCAGCGCAGGAAGTGCTTGCTTCCACCGCGAAGCTTGAACGAAAAACAGCTAACAGCTACTGTAGACAGTTTCTCTTCATATAGGCTAATTAAAATAATTCAAGTATGTGGTTTAAGTCTTTTATCGTTTTCAGGCATTTCAAATTAACTGTACTTTTCGTAAATGAATGCAGCTTCAGTCCTGGTATAGTATATTTATTTTAGGGTCATCTGAAGGCCGGATGAAAGAACGAAGTTTCACTGAACACTGAGTTTGTGAACTCTTGCGGGTCAATCGTAAGGATCTAAGAGCAGGGAACACAAGAGAATTGAGGTCATAATAAAATGACGAGAAGCAGGAAAAAAAATCTGATGTGAAAGTCACATAACTTCATCTGCCCAAATAAAAGTTAACAGTATTCACACATCCTTGAACATAATCGCAAGACACAATTTTACGCTAATTATCTTATAAATACCTCTTCTTTCAACGATGCGACTAAAAGCGCAGGCTATATAACAAACTTAAAAAAAAAAAAATTGACTGCAGCCGTTTATTGAACTTTCCGCCGTAAAGAATAACTTCCGAAATTTATCGAATATTTCCCTCAGATACTTCTTTAGTCTATGCATGGCCAACAATACATCTTTCTCACTTCACATTCTTATATAGAATAAGAGGCCGTGAAAGAGCGCGTATTCAGTTGTTCACCACGCAAGACAAACTTTCTACAAACAGTGGGTGAACAGTGGGTGGCTTGTAACTACCCTTCAGAGAATTTTTTCGAAAAAAAGTTTCAAACAAAAGTTTTAGCTCTCAGTAAAAGGAACACATATGCAAATTTTAAAGAAAATCGTTAGAGCCGTTTTTTATAAAATCGCGAAAAACGAAAATTTCTTCATGTAAAGTCCCCTTAAAAATAAGAGAAAATAGTCGCCAATCTTATCCTCACATCTTCAGAAGGTACCTGACCCAAATACGAAATTTTGTTTTCATACGATTTTCCGATTTGGAGCTAGAGTGTTCACAGACAGACAGACAGACAGACGGACAGACAGACAGACAGACACACAGACATGTTTCCAAAAATAGTATTTTTGGATTCAGGGGGCCTCGAAACGTGTATATATGCTAAAATCTCAACTTCGAATTTTGGGGTCGAAAACAATACTTCCTCTACCTATAGTACCTATGGTACGGGCAGAGGAAGTAAAAACCGAAAATGGAAAACTTCCCCTTGTGCCGTTTTGCCAACCACAAACCACAAATGGGATCAGGAACCGAACCACAGTTCTCGCTAATAAATATATATATATAAGAAGGAGAATCACATGAAAACCACTATTTTTCTGTAGGAAGAATCTTTGCTTGTACATTATTTTTCTACATAGTCCCCTCCCAGTTCAATGCACTTATGCCATCAGATAGAAAGTGCTTCGATACCGCATGAGAAAAATTATTCTGGTTGACGCTGTAGCCACTCGTGCACCACCGATTGGACGTCTTTATCAGACTTGAACTTCTGCCCTCCAAGGAGCTTCTTTAATGGACTAAAGATGTGGAAATCTGATGGTGCCAAACCTGGCAAGTATGGCAGATGTGGAAGGCACTTGAAGCATAAGTAGTCGATGATTTTCATGGTTGCACGAGCAGCACGAGGACGGGCGTTATCATGTTGAAGCAAAACACCTGCTCTCAGCAACCCCCTTCGCTTAATCAACATCAGATTTCCAAATCTTTGGTCCGTTAAAAGGATCTCCTTGGAGGGCAGAAGTTCAAGTATGATGAAGACATCCAATCGATGGTACAGGAGTGACTGCAGCGTCAACCAAAATTTTTCTCATGCGGTATCGAAGCTCTTCCTATGCAATGGCGTAAGTGCATTGAACTGGGAGGGGACTATGTAGAAAATAATGTACAAGCAAACATTCATCCTGCAGTAAAATAGTGGAAAAAATTAATTGTGGTTTTCATTTGATTCTCCCTCGTATATATATATATATGTATATATGTATATATATATGTATATATATATATATATACTGTATATATATATATATATATATACACACACACATATATATGTGTGTATATATATGTATATATGTATATGTATATATATGTGTGTGTGTGTGTGTGTGTGTGTGTATCAATTCTCTACAGGCTAATACATGAAATTATTCAACTGGTTTGTAAAAATATTTACAATTGATAATTCTGCATCTTCCTTATAAAAAAGGAATCACATGCTTCGGATAAAATAAAATTTATAAATGATCATAAATGGAAATATTACATTTTAAAAAATCAATGTTGCATTTTTTGTTATTCAACACCAATATCCTGTTTCCTGTTCGAATTTGTGATATCCCCTTTCTAACTGGCGAAGGTTTATCGTCCTTATCAAGGTGGGACACCTAATAGAAGAATCTACCTTGTACAGGAAATACGTGAATATTCAGATAATTTAGATCAGTGCATCTGATTTCTCATATTCCAAAATTGCAAATTACAAAAGTTCTCGCAACTGTTATAAAATACGTATTGGTCGACACAGCCAACATCCATATTCTACCAGTGGAGATGAAGTTGCTCGTGTACAAGACAGTCGACAAAATAGCTGTATTAATACAGTCTGCTTCAATAATTTCTAGCGTTCTAAGAAATCAGGCAACGCCAAACAGATGAATGGTAATAATATTGTAATGTAAGTTTACTTTGTACGGGATCAGCCATTTATCTAGCTTAACGGCTTGCAATGCAATTTTTGGCTACACTGAGTCATCGCAAACTGTCCCAGTATGTATGATCAGCTACTTCTAGTACACTGACACGGATGTTTGTGTCGACTAATAATCTTGTTCACAGACCAAAGTCAAATAAACTTAAGTCAAAAAAATGTTCTACGAAAACAGGAGAGACTTATATTATTATTATTTATTTACTTCAAGTTTACTGTATGGCGGAGGTCTCCGGGTAGGGACTACACTGAGAGAGTCTAAAAATCGTAGGAACTATAGAACTATAGGTGGAATGTAAGAGCTTGTATAGGCCTGAGAGTGTTCGAAAACAAGATGGTTAGGAAAATATTTGGGCCTAATAGACATGAAAATGGGGACTGGAGAAAACTGCATAACGATGAGCTTCATAACCTGTACTCTTCACCGGATATAGTAAGGGTAATTAAATCACGGAGGATGAAATGGGCTGGACAGGTTGCGCACATGGGGGAGGAAATACATATTTCAAAAGCATTGACTGGGAGACCAGAAGGGAAAAGACCACTTGGATAACCTACACGTAGGTGGGAGGACAATATTAGGATAGATTTAAGGGAAGTAGGATTTGCAAGGGATGGTTGGATGGAGATAGCACAGAATAGGGTTGAATGGCGGGCTCAGGCAAGCGCGGCAATGAACCTTCGGGTTCCATAAAATATATTATTTTAGCTTGCTAAGGGATTGTCTATTGCCATTGCGTAAGTAAGTAAGTATTACTGTATGGCGGAAGTGAAATTTAAACGCAGATGACGAACCCATAAAAAATGCAGACAATGTTGCTCGCTTCATCTACTCGAGCCACTGGGGGAATTTAGAAGAAGTATATACGACCTAATTAACTATTTCCTGTATACTTTGGATAAAACCATTTATGTTTTCTTCCTCCATTTACTTCATGAGTAAGCAAAAATGAAGTTAAATGACATTAATCTGCACGATCATGTTCTTCTCCAAAACAATTCAACGCTTCATATAGTCTAACTAATTTCACATGATAGCTTTAGATAATAGGCTGAAAGCCTAGTACTGCATTATTGTTTTAAAAAAAGCAAAGTACTTCAGTTCTCAAGATTATTATTACAACTAAATCCGGCTTGTTACGCATTGCAAGCTTTGTAAAAGACTGTCGAACAAAACAGTTGCATTACGTAATGTTTCCCAGGTGCGAATTGGTGGAATGTGGTGAAAATATAAAGAATCCTCAAGAGCAACTTATCCCCAGATCTACAGTTTACAATACATATAAGAATAGAAGCATGTAAAGTTAGTGCCATTTTAAGAAGGCCTCTTCCCAAGCCATCGTCTATCTACAAAATAATATTATAGCATTGTACCCTAATCCGAAAATCTGCACCGTCTTAGACACCGACAAAGAAAAAGTGCTCTGGTATTCGCGTGGTTTTCCCCAGTATTGCCGCTGTCATTCACTGCTTCTTAAGTAAAGTAAGTGCTGTGGTACGTATTTGGCAACATTGTATTGGAGTACAGACAAGAGTGAATGCGCCTAATTACCTTTCTATTCACTGCATGACAGGTCGAAGAGGATTAGGGTGGCGGCAGATAGGGGAAGTTCTAGGAAAAAGAGTCCTTAAAAAGTGGCACCCACTCTACAGTAAGTACACCTAAATATACGTAGGCCTAACTCATCTCTTCTCGTATCAAACGCTCTTCTCCTTTGTCGGCTCAAAGCAGTATTCTAGGGCCTGTTCGACCATCTCCCGATAAAATATTTATCTACCAGATAGGGAACTTATTTGGAAGTTGGCCAAGAATTGCGTACTACGACCTCCCGACAAAAACTATCTGGTAGCTATCGGGAGGATGGAGTGGCTGATAAACTACCAACTGCCAGTTAGGAAGACTAGGTGGAAACAAAATGGCTGCCCAGTGGAGTTTCGTAGGCACCTAATTTCAGAATTGATGTTGGAAAGTTTAACTTATAAAGTAAGGGCGTTTAAGGTTCACAGAATTGCACCAATTGATTAATGTACTTAAAACTATATGTTCTTATGTAATTTAATTGTACAGATAGAAAAATTCACTACTATCGAGATGTCGCAACTAACGGAGACCACTCGATCTAGAAGAATTCGCTGCACGGGTATTCGAATTAAGAAATTTTATTGCTGTCTACCCGATAACAGTTCGTTGGTATTATTACAAGACTTCTTCCTGTTAAACTGTCCGGAAGTTACATATCGGGAGGTGATAATACACGCCTTAAAAGTCTATGGAGCCCCAAAAAAATCTGATTTTTTACCCAATTGACCAAAGCAGAAGAAAGTACTGATTACTGGTTTGAATAACTCTGCCCTAAACTGGCGCATTGACTTTTCCAAGAACAGCATATAGCTTGTTGAGAAAGACAATTAAACAGCATTAACAACAACTATTTCACAGTTTAGATTGTTATGTTGAAGGTTAGTATAAAACATTTTAAACGCCAACGTTACGGAAGTCTTACATTTCTCGAACATCGTGCAGGGACAGCTAAATATCTGGGGAATTGGATATAGCCACAATTTAATTGCAATAAACTACATTAAGAACTACAATAGTTTTAACTAGGGATGGGTCCTCGATACTTCCGATACCTCGATACTCTCGATACTTGCATGGTATCGGCATCGAGCGATACTTCAGAAAGCTAGCTCGGTACTTTTTCGATACTTTGGTAAATCTGCAATTTAAGAAAATGCGGTATCTCTTTCTGCTTTTAATAGTCTACTAAATATAGTAAATACTTCTATTTCTCCTTGAAATGGAGAAAACCACTCTGTGACTTTTGTCTAGTCATAAATAAAGACTTTCCGACTTTTAAAATCCAAGCAGAAGAGATTCTTAATTGTTGCGTTTCCTGTCAAACGTTTAGTTTTAATGTAGAGTTTAAAAGTAATTATAGGCTACTAATGATATTAAATTTTGTCTCATTAAATATGCATACTTAATTCTTTTAGTTGGTATTTCACAGTTCTCTCAACTTTTAATTTTTAATGCACCTATTTATTGAAATGTTGACGGTATCGAGTATCGAAGTATCGAGAAAAAAATCATGTATCTGTATCGAGCATCGAGAAAATCTGGTATCGCCCATCCCTAGTTTTAACAGATTTCTTAAAGGAAGAGGCATTTTTTAGCCAACTTTGGTGAGATAAGGGAAAGAGGTTCCTAAGAAAATTAATTTTACTCCTCCTTCTGACCCCTCTCAAGTATTATCAATATTTGTATAACTTTCAAAATATTGGTCGCTATAATTCTAAACTAAAATCTAGCATCAACGGTAATAGATCATCAGCAAGTTATCAGCGCTAACAGTTCCACGCCTATTTCTTGCGGTTCCTCCCATAAGCAATTAATATTAAACTTAAAAATACTTGATTTATTGATAGTGTTAAAAGCTCCAAGTTTAGATCGGAGTACCATTGTTAGTATAATTATTTGTATTAATTATTATGCAAATCCAACTGAGTGTGCAGTCGTTCTTCAAACTTGTCAACAGAAGTCATTAATCCTCACACAGTTCAGCGAGACCTTTTATGAGTTTACAGATACGTCACACCACTTTGGTAGTATATATTGCCGTTGCTGAGATTCGACCGTCACACTGTAGAACTACAAGAACTACAACCACTTTCTACAATGAAGATTACCCTTGTCGCTACAGCCTTCCTCGTCTGCATCGCCTTAGGTAAGTACTAAAATAATTAGCATACCATAAAGAGCAATTGCAATTCAAATGATAAAACGTCTGCAATTATTTGTGTTTCGTTGACGACCACTATTACATTTTTGGTATTTTGAGATTTACATACATAATTTTTTTATTTAGTACTACAGGCAAACACCTTTCGTAGTTACCTGTACAGAAATCAATTATATGAGTTGTTTAAATGCATCAGTCTTAAATATTGTTAGAGTTCTGTAAAATTTATAAAAGCTTGATTTAATTTTTGCTTATTTCAAAGGCGCCCATATATTTTCTTTTTTCAGAATTACTCAAAACTGTTCGTGGCATGTTATTCACAATTTTTATTATTTTGGAATTTCTTTTTTAAGAGAGGATTTCTTTCGAGAACCTTCTGTACTGCTGCATGGTTGTTTTTGAATGACTACTTTAATTTTTTAAATGTTTATCATATACTTTTGCGCATTATGCCAAAACAGTATATTACGCAATGAGCCTTCTAAGCATCCATAATTTCTACACGACCACCTTAATTATTACCATTCTTGGCAAGTTACACTCGAAGCACGGCTGTTTCTGCTCGACTATAAATGTCTTAAGTTTTGAGTTTTTAGAATACCTCGTAATTGATGAAACAAACTACTCTATCTTAGTGATTATTCAGCTGTTGTTCTCCTCTTTTGTGACAGATGTCAGACGATAAAGACATGCAGGGAGCTGGGCTTCGCTTGGAAATTTTAAAACAAACGCACATTAAAACACACGAAATGAACTCGATTATATTTTAAAAACAGGTTCATCGCTGCTTTCAAGCATTCGAGATTGTTCCACGTACGACAGTAATTGATATCGGATATTCCTAATTGGAAATCGATAGCTGGAATAACAAAAACAATAATTTATGTCATTAAGATACTGTTAAAAGGGAGAGGTAAAACTAAGATAAAGAAAGAAAGAAAGAAAGATACTGTTACGTCGTAAGTAAGAATCATATATTACAGTATAGTCGAACAAAGAAAAAATTAGGTACAAAAATAATTAAGACATTAACATATCATTAGAAGATTCGAAATATACAACAAATGACTTACGTTATTTAAAAAATAACTACACACGATGAAGAGTCTATCTTAGGGCGATCTCCTGCTCTAAGCACAGTTATGCTGATGAACTGCTGGTGGCATGACGAAAGTAAAATCAAAATTCAAATATAGCTTCCAATAGAAAAGTGACTTTCTCAAGCCTAGAATATACTATTTTAATCATTTCAATTATTTTCATTTTCTTACTGAGCTGTATATTTGTTTTTAAAATATAATTTCCACCTATGCTCAGTAATCAGAATAGTAGAAACCTAACCTAATTTACTGTATTATCTACATTATATATCTATATTATATAATTTATCTTATTGAAGTCTAACATATGTAAGTAGTATAAGCTACTTGTATAGAAACAAAACACTTATGTTACTATATATATGTGTGTGTGTGTGTTAGACTATAATAAGATAAGTTATGTTTTAGAGTAGGTGAGGTTACTACTATTTTAAATACTGAGCATATTTAAACATGTATTTCCTTCCAGGTGTATTTATAAATTAATAGGATACTGCACTATTCTTTTTTTCTCCACAGGGCAAGCAAACCCACAATGGCCATTTGAAAGGGTAAGTACACTTAGTGTTATACAAATATTTTTTAAATAAAAACTTGATTCAGAAAAAACAACCTTACTCTTAACTAAAACTTATCTACACTTATAAGCTTGTAGGTCCTGATAACTAGGTCCCTAGGTATTCATAAAATAAAACATATCACGCAAGTAAACACATTAAAACAATTATTGTGCCACAACCTTTAAAAGAATTCTTTTATGGAGCAGTTTGCTCAGTTCTTCCACGCTATATAACTTTAAGGCACAAGAATAAATAAATCAATTACAGGTTATGTCCTTCAAACGCATGTCCCACAACATGTTGGGTTTTAAGGACTGTTAAGTAAGTACTTCTAATTAGGCCCATGTGCCGAATTTCGTCCTGCAGTCAATTGCTCTTGTTGTATCACGCGGGAAATGTATATTTTGGTTTTCTGTTCCTATCACCATATTATTCACATCTAATAATTTTCTCGTCATTAAAGTCAGCATCTTCTCGAACCTGACATTATCACTTCATCATCAGCAAATAAGCCTAAAAGATAATTATTTTTCCTCGATAATAATTCGCATCGGTCCATACTTCGTAATCCATGTTTCCAAACTTCAAAATTTCCAGTAATCTTTCATATTTTACATGCAATGGATAAATGAATATAAGTTTTCTTTAAACATTAAAAACTTTGAGATTTTAATTTGTATTCTTTTTCAGTAAAGAGAATAATTCAGGAGAATTAATGTTTCCTGATTCAACAATTATTCATTTCTCATTATAAAACCGAGGGTTCTCAGCACATTCTTAATGGTTAATTGTGTAATTGCCTGATTCAGTTGTGTAAACACACCCAAATGAACATGACCACTTTACATGGAGAATTTCCGAGCCAATATCACCATCAAATAAACAGTTTAGTTGTTTGGCATTTGCATTGTAGCTGATTAAGTCATCGCTTACGTTCAAAACCAGATGGGGAATTTTTTAAACTCGTAAGTAATCAGTGATTCTTACTAAACCATTACAGTAGTCCAACACACAGTCACTTAAGGACACTAGGCCTATGATCTATGCTACGCACACAAAAACGTCGTATATAATTTCTCTCTATAAAATTAAAATCTGTAAAATTATATAATAACCAGAAAGTTAATCAAAGTATTCTTATGGATCGTTTTCACAGTTTTGGCCAAATTCGGGACAACAAGGCCAAGGCTCTGCACCAGGACAACAAGGTTTTGGAGGCAACTCACGAGACCGACAAGGACAAGGTAATTTATTTATTTGTTATTTATTTATTCTTTTCTGGTATAGCTAAAACCTTCTCTTTCACTTACCCGAGTTGGTATATAACAAACATAAGGAATAATTCAGATAAAAGACTGGACTTAAAATACATGAATTAGATAACCTACAGATTTTTCCAGCAAGAAGGTTAGAGCTTTCGCAAGGCTAACAAGGACAGAGAACTTTATTTACATATTTACAGTAACTATTGACTTACTGATATTCTTCGGATGTAGCAATAACCAATCGTGGTATTAAAGACAGGCAATACTATTTCAATTGTTTTTATATTTTGAGTTGTATAATGTGTTAAAGTAGGTTTTTCTTCTAGGCTATGCTCACCTAGGGCAATACTATTGATTAAAGAGTCTATTTAATTTTAACATGAATTAAGAAACATATTATCCGGAAAGTTAAACGAACAATTCTAATAAAGTAGTTCAATCCTCTTCCAGATTCACGAGGCCAGCAGGGACAAGGACTGGGATTCCCGGGAAGGGGTGACAGGAACAATTCACCCCAAGGCGAAGAAGGTACCTGGTTTACTTAGGCCTATTTATTTTCTTCTGTTATATTCAACCCCTTCTCTTTCATTAACCATGATGGGCACATAATAAGCAGAAGCAATATTATTGAGTAGAGACTGGTGTAAAGCAATTCTAAGCAGCTATATTATCAAGGTAGTTCAAGCTTCCACAAACATCACATGGCTAACAGGGACAACGAAACTAGTTATATGACCGCCTGCGAGGTCTCGTAGTTAGCTCCGCTGACTACGCATCAGCAGGTCGCGTTCGATCCCCGGTACCACCTCGGATTTTTCTGAGGTAGGGAAGTCTGGAACGGCGTGAACACAGCTTCGTGATACAAACTGAGGAGCTACTTGATTGAGAAGTAGTAGCGGCTCCGGTCACGAAAACCATCATTAACGGCCGTGGGTGTCTGCCTGTGGTAGATGACGCAGCGGTCGAATGATAGGCCTAGTCCCTCTACAACTACTGAAATACGTACACCATTGTAGCTTCTTACTCTATAGCGGAATGTGAAGATAGAAAATCGTATTGTCCATGCTTAGGGTTTATATTTATTTATTTATTTATTTATTGAATATACAATTACTTAAACCCTATTCCACCCGGAGGTATATTAGGGTTATAGTTACAAGACAATATATTTGCAATATTACTACTTCTTATCCATAGGCTGGATGCAGGCCTTACTACTCTAAGAAAACAAGATAACTAATATATTATATTATAAAAGAAAACTATAACATCTTAAAAATAGAACACAAAAACTTTTGGAAATTTCTATAACAGAGTTCCTCAACCTTTTTGAACCCGAGGACCTCTAAAATGTCTAAAAAAAAAATTGCGGACCCCTAATTTTACATCCCATTTTTAAAAGAAGATCTATATTCTTAATATTTGGGGTATTAATTATAGGTCATTATAACGTAATATGTGAAAAAATGTAATTCTTTACTTTCCACTTACTTTATGATATTTTTAAATTATGTCTGCGGACCATCTGCACCATCTTCGCGGACCACCAGTGGTCCGCGGACCATAGGTTGAGAAACGCTGCTCTAAAGCATCATTTTTTCCTAAAAATATCAGAGTGGTTTGTCTAATTTCTTTTAACAATAATCTAAGTGTGCCTCCAATATTCTTCTTTTATGCTCTAGGACTGGGCAATGAAAAATTAAATGTTCAACAGTTGTTCAGTACATATACATTGATAACCATTCTGTCTTTGGATCATGAAACGTTGAAAGTAAAAACCAAATTTGCCATGCCCAGACAGACACTGAGTGAATATGAAGTCCGGTTTTACACTCGTACAGCGTAGGCGACACTCAACTGTTAGGGTTTATATTATTACAAACGATTTTATTTGGGTTGTCTTTCCAACGGGGTTGCTAATTGCTACACGAATCGTGGCAATTAGGCCTACTTATTTTTACTTTTTATTATCATTTCACATGAAAATAATTTCATTATTAGCAATTTTCTTAGAAACAGCACCAAATTTTTTGTTTAAATAATTAACATGAATTACACATTATACCATACTAAGTGATAAAACCTTGGTTTGAAACATCTTTTACAATACATTCACTGTAGGCTAATAAATAAACCACCCATCTCATCCTGAAACTGGGGCTATAAGTATTACCTTGAGAATAATGTGAGTCTAAAAGTGGTCGTTCAATCCTCCCCAAGGATCACAAGGCCAACAGGAATAAGATAACTGAAGGGTTTCAGGAGAAAACAAGGAAGGTCACAAATTTAACTTTTTTTAAGCTGTTGGCATTTCGTGTGTACTTTATTGTGGTCCGTTAGACTGTGCTGAAACCATGAGATGTCCTGAAATAAATAAGGGTTTTTAAATCAGTATGTAGGGAGAAAACAAGCACTATCCTTTCTTCAACGCCATTTTTCTCAAAACTGCATTTTTTGGACATTCCTTGTTTTCTCCTGATATCCTTCAATTGGTTTACTTATTTACTGTATTTATTTTCTTCTCGTGTAATTTAGCCCTTTTTTTTATAGCCTACTAGCAAAGGTTGTTATACAATAAACAAGAACAGTAATATTGATTAGAGACTAGTTTTAAAAATGTATTAATTACATTCAGATGTTTCAGCAAGATGTTTCATCCTTCTCTAGGGCTCATTGGCTAAATGAACAAACCGATCAGTTTACTTATTTATTTTCTTCTGGTGTAGTTGAGGCTTTAAACGTCTATCCCACGGACCAACGTGGAACCAACCTAACAGACGTACGAAATGCTGTTGGTTAGAGAGTTTAATTTTTTATTTAAAAAGATGAATTAATGAACCTGTTACCCTAGCAAGTTACATAGACAATTCTAAAAATGTGAATTTTCCCCAAGGATCTCGAGGCCAACAGGAACCAGGACGTGGATCCCAGGGACAACAAGGAAGTGGATTCGGCCGTGGATTCGGCCGTGGACTCCCGGGATCCGGCCGTGGACCCCAAGGATTTGGCCAAGAGGGACAAGGTAACTGATATACAAATGGTTGTACATAACATATACGTATAGCAATACTACTTATTATAGGGCTTCATTAATTTTTTTAACAGTAATCTTAAGAAATATAATATCCTCGTATGGAACATAGTAATTGTAAAGTTGATTCAACTTTCAGGCTTTGGGGGGTTTAACAGACCAATTCCAACAGCAAGAGCCAACTCTGCAGCACCCACCTCGGCAGACAGTGTCACTTCTAGCACAGTTTCTGCCTCCAGCTCTCAGCCTGCTGATGTCTACACCTCCAGTACTTCATCCGCATCAGGAGACGTCAGTTCTTCTACAGCCTGAAGCCTATCAATAATGATACCAGCATAACATCATGTCCAGACATGCAGGCCTGTCTTATATTCACTCTAAACTAAGGCCCAGATGAAATATAGTTATTCCAAATGCATTTTTTTGTTCTTATTTTGATCCAAACTCATATTTTGTCACCACTTCCTTAAATCAGTGCTGGGCTCTGTTCTCAATCGCAGCAGAAACTTGAAGCAAACTAGTTTTGAACTTTAGTCAGAGTTGGGAATGACGGACAACGGAATCGTAACTTGGTGAGATAAAAGGTTGCATTACTGGCAATGTTGTAAACCACAGGCTCCTAAATGTTATATGCTCTCACTTGATGTATAGGCCTACTACTATAATCTTCCACGTGAGCACACATATTTATTTGTATTTAAAAGCATACATGGCTAACAAAGGAGAACTCTCTTTGTTTTACTGCCATAGGCCTAAAGTCTTTTTGTTGGTCGTACCACATTGATTTAAATGCAGATCTACTGGTCTTAACCTTTTGCCGGAGTGAAATTTCTGGAGTAGGTCTATTATGTTTCTTCCTTCTCTCTGCATCATTCACTTCAATTACTGTTCATTCTTGCACACTCTTTTAATATCAGTTGAGCTATTGCCAAAGATGCTTCCTTACACCGATCTGTGTTATAGAACAAACCAGCTTCCCTATGGTTGATTCAAAGTTGTTGATTTAACGTGATTTAACCTGCAGACTCTAACCATTGCACTACTACTAGGCCTACACAAACTCAGGACAGAAGTTACTTCTACTTTATCATATTATTTACTAGCATGTACCCGCGGATTCGCCCGCGGTCTTAAATCAACCGCTAGATGCCTTTTAAAATAATTTATTTAACAACAAAGCAATTAAAACGCTATATTTATTAATATTGGCGTTGTTTTTACATTAATTTCATTAATTTCACAATTTTAATTATGATTATATTGTTAGACTTAGAAATAAAATAATTAAAACCATTAAAAGGAACCATAGATTCATATAATTAGAACGATTAATAATTAAGAAGATAAAATCGGGCTTCGAGATGCATTTCACGATTAGAGTGAGTCGCCAGGAAAAATAAGACCTGAAGTTCGAGTTCCCTGGACGAAAATAACGATCAAAGAGAGATTCGTCCAAATCCAACTATGTTTTCTCATTGATGCCCCTTTCGTTCACCCATATTAGAATTTTCTTATGTCTGCTTGCCGTAGGTTTGGCTGAACATCCCACACACCACACAAATAGCCAAACACTCTTTTTTTTTTATAAAGAACGTTATAAAAAATTAATCAAGCAGAGTGGACAACAGAATCGAAAAACTCGTCAATCTGATGTGTTCAGTTGCTAAAAATCATGTTACCGTCAGTTTAATTTATTGGTACCTACAAAGACCCTTTTTGGGAGGCAAACACATAACAGCATAATACAAAATTGTAGTGTAAAGTATAATCAATAAGGATCTATGGCAGTGCCGTACTTAAGCCTAGGCAGACTAGGCAGCTGCCTAGGGCGGCAGATTTGAAGGGGCAGCTTTTAAACTGTTACCGATTTTTTTTTATATTAAATATTTTATTTATAACTCTTCAAAATAGTAAACTAATGTAACGCACAATGAAATATAAATGAAAAATATTGACAACAAACGCTCAAATTTGCTTTCCGTTCTAGATACTTGTTAGTTTTATGAAAATGTAATAAATCAAATTTAATTGTCTCTATAATTTACTTTTTTTCTGTGCGAGCCTTTAACACGTATATTCCAGAAAGTTTGTGCAACATATTTTTCACCATTTACTTCATATCTGACAAAAACCGGAACAGGACAAAATGCTATAGGCTACTGAATGGGTTATAACTGCTGTTAGCTTCGCCTCGTTTTTATTCTCAGCCATTTTTACTGATACGTGATTTTTGGAAGCGGTTGGATTCCAGAGGGAATAGATTCTAAATTACAAACAATTACACAACACTTGGGGAGAATCGTACTTCGCTAATTGGGTGATTAGCTTGACCCGAACCAGAATAAAACCCGTAATCCCACTAGTCAGTAAATTGTAAAGGTTCGCACTTAGAAGGATACGTTCCATCCTTTAGCTGTTTCTCATGTTGCACAAACTTTCTCACATATAACTTATGTGTTAAGCTTAGTATTATTAATATTTTTAAGTAGGTCAAAGATATGTACAGTGTATATTTTTATAAAAAACAACACAAAATATTTAAGTTTAAATAGACTTGGGATATCACCTAATTATAAAAATAATATTAATTCAGTTTAGGTAAATTTCAATAGGAATCTGAAAACCTTGAAGAAGAATGCAGATAGATTTTCTTATTGGTATACTGAAAATAATGCGTTTCCAGAATACAGTGAACACCGCTTAATGTAATTGCGGATAAAGTTATCAATCGGGTAATGTTATCACTTTTATGAAGTCCCGTACGGATTAATACTGATGCACTGAAAAAATGTTGTTTATCGTGATCAAAGATTCTGCTTATGTTATCACATTTTCCTTTTTGCGGCTTTATTTCCAAGTACTGTATGTCATTGAAAATTTCGTTTTTAAGGGTTTCGTTTCTAAGTCAACTGTATTGTGTTGTACTGGAGGTAGCAATTCTGTTCCCAGCTCATAGGATGACCACTTCAAGAGGATGGCATAACCGGGCATTACCTAACTTTCTCTTTTAAGCAATAAAACATGTTTTACCTCACAGTTAAGCTGCAGCTTTTGATTTATAAAGGTAACAGTGTTGACATGCAGTGTTGGCTAGTGTAAAATGAAAATACTTGAACAGACAGGCGTTCACCACATATCAGTATAGACTTCCAGAAACACTCGCAACTCGTAACTGAGTATTGGTTAATGGTCTCCTAAAAGAAAATAAAAACAATTAAAAACTTTGTTACTGGTTAAAAAATAGTAACTTCCAGTCTATTACTGTATTAGCCTATGAGTGGTTCAATGATTCACAGTCACGTATTATTTTATGAATAAAAATTTTAAATATGTTTAGTAATGTATTATCTTATCTATGAATAAATATTATTTCATTAGTTCCTTAGGCTACTGTTATCAATCGGTTAATATCATCAGATTAGTTACGTTCCGAAGTGATCACAATAAGCGGCGTGCACTGTATTCCTTTCGGGTTTAAAAGAAGAATTTTTATGAAAATATTTATGTGAAATATAATTTTTGTTGGTACAGTGTAGTAATAATATAAGTATTTCCACCATGGGAAAGCAGATGTTTATTAGTCTAGTTAAAGCGATTAAAATTCGGAATAATAACAGAGAAATCTGAAAGATCAATCAGACAAGAGAAACAAACGTAAAACACAAATACCAGGTTGCTGACTTTTCACATTCCAGGGGTTTTAGCGAGAGAATCCTCTCAGCGAACTGATTTAATTACAGCTCTACATTTAAACATGTTGGTGACCATTATCCAAACACAAGGAATCATACATTATTCATAGGTCTCCAAGATAATTCAATTGTCAGCGTCCCTTAAAACGCAAGAGCAATAAATGTAAGTATCCGAAACTCCCAAAGTGAGGCTCGTTGGAATAATGAAGCAGTTAATTGAATCAGAGTGACATCACTGGCGAAATCTGTAATCGAAACCAAGAGCATTCCTTCTAAAGGCACCCAGACTCAAAGAGAAATGCCCTTTCACTAGATTCATGCAGTTCTTCTCGAATTATATGGATACTTGTACATGAAATTCTTTACCCATAAGAAAGAAGCAGCATTATTATTTTTAACTAGTGTGGAATAATATCATGACTTCGTATTCTATCATTTTATACACTGTTTATCCATCTTTCTTGCCCAATCTTGTGTTTTGTTATTTGTGTTTATTAGTTATAAGATCATTTATTTAGATATTATATATATATATATATATATATATATATATATATATAGGGGTACGCCGTAGCGTAGTGGTTGAGGCGCTGCGCTACAAACCGAAAGGTCGCGGGTTCGATTCCCGATGATGTCGTTGGAGTTTTTCAATTGGCCTAATCCTTCTGGTGGCACTATGGTGCGTCGACTCAGCCTCTACCAGAAATGAGTACTAGGAGCAATCCTGGGGGTAAAGGCGGCCGGTGCGTAAGGCTGACAACCTTACCACCTTCACGTGCCGAATGTCCAAAATCCGGGAGCTTCAACCTCCTGGAACCCTCTGGACCTCCATGGCCTGTGTACTATATATATATATATATATATATATATATATATATATATATATATATATTTGGACTATATGTTAATAAATAAATAAATCTAACGCGATTAGACCTCTGGACCTCCATGGCCGGTATAGGGATCTCTTTACTTTATATATATATATATATATATTTGGACTATATGTCAATAAATAATTAATCTAACGCGATTAGTTTTACGACTATCATAATACTGCAGTGGTGACTATCAAGATCTATTTACATGTAAAGTTTAATTCGTATTAGGAAATAATGTCAACATGACCTAATACCTCGTATAAATTTACAATATAGAGCATCTCCCATTGTAGAACAATTATTCATTCATTTTCATGATCAAGCCTTTAATAATAATAACAACAATAATTATTATTGTTCCTGTTATTATCACTATTATTATTATTTTGTTAATTTACAACAAGAGGCCTACATGTGACGGGTGTGTGATGGAAACCTTAGTCTTTATTTTTATACGGATCTCTTTCAAGAAAAGGATAATCAATTATTTTTTATTATGTTTCGTTTTTTGACATTTTAAATATGTACTTATATACTCCCATTTATTATATTATCACAACAAAGTGAATTCTTTCTATATTGCAGCTCCTATAAAACTTATAAACTATATATGAACAAGATTACTGTGCACAGGGTTAAAGTATAGGCCTAAATAAATACATTCTATTGGTTACTGATTATGAATGTGCTAAGCAGAAGTTATAATGACGTAAGATTAAAACATAAAATAAAATGATGTAAATACGAGAGAAAGAGAAAGAGAGGGAGAGAGAATGGAGAGCAAGAAAGTGAAATTCCAACATACAATCCAGGATTTTTTTTGCAAAATAAATATCACTGTTGTATATTTTACCCAGAAGAATGGAACAGGTCCTCCCATGGAATGTAGCGCCATGGAGCTAGTTATTTAATTACTGTAATACTCGTAAAATAACATCGCCTTCCACATTAAAGTATGTTTAGTAAAATTTGCATCTAACGTAGGCATTTAACACTATTAAAGTAATTCCCTAAATTAATAACGGATTACTTACATTATGCGAATATAAATAAAACACTCCCTATATCAGACTTCGGACGCCCTTAATACTTGGAATTGAAAAAGTTGAAATCATTCTATTAATTCAAAATAGATAAATTCGTAATGTGTTTGGCTATTCGTTACACACTCCAACTAAAGAACTGTACATTACTAGGGGAATAATGCCTAAAAAATGTTGATAAAATACTATTTCTATATATTTTTAAAATTTTACATAACCTTAATTTTAATCATTTAGAAGTAGTGTTTACTCCTGATTATCATAGTAATTTTACACGAAAAGATAAACATATAGACAGCCAGAAAATTAGGTCCACTGGATACGGAACAGAAGGAGTTAAATGTAATTTATTTAATAGCTATAATGAATTGCCTCTCGAAATTCAGCAGTTGAACATTATAAAATTATAAAACGCAAATATTATTGCTTGCTTTAGAATAAATACAAATATAAGTATAATATATTTTAATGGTCTCTTTAAAAATGTAAAAAAATTACTTCATTGAGCAACGTTCAGCCACATGGGGTATGCCCTGGTGCAGTTGGTTGAGGCAGTGCGCTACAAGCCGGAATATTCTATTCCATCTGAGGTCACAACCTAATTCTTCAATTCTTACTTTGGTTCTGGGGTCTACTCAGCCTTTAACATAAATGAGTACCCGACTTAATCTTGGGGCAAAGGTGGTTGTTGATTTAGGCATTCCGTCTTAAATCCTTCATGTGTCCAATATGTAAAATTCTGGGAACTCCACCCTCCTGGAAACCTTAGGGTCTCCATGGCCTGCTTAGAGAACATTTTATTTTACTTTTACATCCCAATATCATCGATCGAGTTTCTTCTCCCAATGTCATCACAGGCAACTTAATACATGTTATCTTGAAGCAAATTACTACCTTCACAAAACGCTTACATTTTTCCCAAGTTAAATGATAACTTGAGTACTACTCATGCACTCGTCAGTTTAGCTGTTACCGAGAGGAAAGTGAAACTGTAGGTGGGAAAGTAACTGTAGAGAGGCTGGAGCAGGATGCTGTGAACCAGACTCGTGCAGATAAGACACGATCCTTCTTCTACACGTCTATGGGAATGCAACTTCTCCAGCAAGTATCAACCATGGCTCATAAAAAAAGGAGTTATTTATTTATAACCGATCGATGATCAGAAGGTATGAGGTGTGAAGTGTAAAAAAGTAAAGTGTTCCCTATACAGGCCATGGAGGTCCATAGGGTTCCAGGAGGTTAAGGCTCCCAGATTTTAGACATTCGGCACGTGAAGGTGGTAAGGTTGTCAGCCTTACGCACCGGCCGCCTTTACCCCCAGGATTGCTCCTGGTACTCATTTCTGTTAGAGGCTGAGTGCCACCAGAAGGAATAGGCCAATTGAAAATCTCCAACGACCTCATCGGGGATCGAACCCGCGATAATACATAGGTAATATTCAGAAAAAAAGTTCTTCACAAAGAAAACAATGCCTGAAAGAAAGAATGAAATGAAAATGGCGGAAACTAAAACGGGAAATGTTTCTTATAATGCCCATACAGGGAGCACAATTTGCATTTAATGGCAATTTTTAAAAATATGAGTCAACAGATATCAACCATAGGACACGTCAATATGTTACAAAATAATCCTAGAATTTTTTAAAGTTCGCTTGACTACAAAGGAGTGGCAAGCTGTCTTCTAGGTTGAGTTACACCACAAGCAGAGTCATAAAAGAGCTCTCTGAATGTGTCTCCACTTATTACACCACTGTCGATACGTACGTTTTACTTCCATAAAGCTTCATTTTTTTTTTAAATTATTCGTTACAATATAAAGAATAATGCAAGCATGATTTTCAATTGCTGGCCAGAAATATTTTGTCTTGAATGAGATACTAAATACGCGAGACGTGTTTCGAAGATAGCACTAAGAGCAACACCTTAAGGGGGGGACATAGAGCTTTCGATGCTGGAAAACAGGTGAAGTTTTTTTTTTCTCAGCAATGAATTGGTCTGTAGCCTTGCGATCTGGTATGCTCTGTATTGACTAATTATACAATTGCATACTATTTTCAGAATTAATTTAGCTATTACAATTAATGGGTAATTATCATTACAAAATGGCAGCCAAATTTTGTGCACTGAAGTGCCGTTTCCCTGATAACCCAAACATTTATTAACATATTGCAATGAAATTTTGCATGTAAGTGTATTTGACATTATTGAACAATAGCCTAGTGCTTAGAATCATTGGTGTAACTTTAATAGTTTTTTTTAATAGTTCTGATGTAAAAATTTCTAAAAAATAACAAGTGATGAATTATTTTTTGAAAAATATTTATACTGCAGATAATCCAAAGATCCTAGATTATGTTATTCATATGATATTCATAAATAGACAGAAAAAAGAATCACTCAGAAATATTTATATTATTTCATTTTTATTTCATAACTTGACGATGAGCTTAATTGTGGGGTGAGACTGAAGGTCCCAATCGCCGCACTATAAACTAAATAAACTAAATCCTGTTTTTTTTTTATAGTTAGTAACGGCTTCGCTGTCCCAGTGAGGCTACAGCTTAATCTGGAGTCGAACCACGCTGGTCGTCTGGTTTGTTTCACTTGCCAGCAACGGTTAGAGATGAAAACATTAGTTTCTTTAAGCAGCTTAATATAAGTTTGACTTCTTAATATTTGGCATTCATTAACAACATTTTCCATAATGATTGGCATTCTGCAAAGAGCAATTTAACAAGAGCAAGAGATATTTAACTTTTAATCAGATTAGGTGTTTCGCTAATCTACTGCTCTGAGGAAAATAAAAAAAATAAAAACTGCCGTCATATAAGATGATAAAATGAGATGGAACAGATGACCGTTTTGATACGAAAGCACCCTCAACATCGATGCTCACCTTCCTACTTACCCTACTGTACAGCACTGGCTGACGTAATATTATCAACACAACAATCGGGATATTGGCCTTTGAAGAATATTGCGATTGTTTCCCCTATTCATGTTAAATGTCCGTCTCTGCTTTGCATAAGCTGCTATATCAAACTCAAGATAACGCCTAGGCAGTGCAGGATATGCAACTGTTCGTACATCAATGACAATATGAATCTACCGCTCTCAAGCTAGATAGGAGCTGTAGGCTTCCCAACACACACAGAAATTATACTGTACAACAAATTTGATTTTTTTTCTGTCCTTTATATGAAACTATGTGATTCTGTATAAACAAAGGGTTCTTGATTCATTTATCAAAACCAGAATGGTCCAACACGTACCGTTTTTGTAGGAGACACACATCTCATATTTACGTAAAAAGAAAAAATGTGGACTTTTTGAAAATGGTGCGTGGTAATCAAAAAAATAATCACAGATTCGTTATTTTCAGTCAAAAATATACAAGAAGCACATATTTTCATCTAAAGGACATTTTCTCATGTTATACAGCGTTATTAATTATCCATAATTGACTCGCCATTCAATTTAATAAAAAAACATCAGGTTTATAAAAAAACAGCCATTTTCAATGGTTTAGTTACATGCTATCTTCTGTTTGCATGCTATAACGAGACCAGCATGTATTCTGTGTCTGGAACTTAGAACTTTTAGGCGCCCCATACTTTTTGCAGCCGGCTATACACATATCAAATAGACTATCATTATTCGACACTGCTGAAAATTCTTGTAACAAATATAGATACAAATATCAGCTAAATCATGCATGTAAGACAGAATGCAGAAATATCACAATTACCTGCGAAGTGTGGCCGGCCTAATAGCGTCGAACCTGAACTTGGAGATAGGTTGAGCTGACACCTCGCCTAAGGGCTCATAGAGACGCCTAGATTTGCACCCCAGACAGCTCGCCCAATGACGCGTACTTAGGAGTCCTTTAGTAGCGTTGGAGCCACGTTTCCTGCCCCCAGTATTGGATTTAGATGGCAGCAAATGCTCACGACGCCCTGTCCTTTTTCTCCACCTTCTCCTGGCTATGGCTTGATTTGTTGTCGGAGGCATTGTTCTGTCTTAACCGCGGGCCGTAGTTTACACACTTCTGAAAAGTATGCCCAAGTGAACACTAAGAGTGTCCCATCGATTAAAATAGGTATTTTATATCCGGAAAAAAGCTGATCATAATGGCCGCCATTACTCTTCGCATTATGAGGTTATTCCATAAAATATTTTATGATCGTGGAGATATCCTTATTTTAATGAAGATGGAGGGTCTAGTTTTATGTGTTTGTACGTTCTCTTGGCAGACTTCCTCACACAACTCAATAGAACCGCTTTGCAAATTCTTCCAGCTCACACGAGTTCACTTAGTACTGCCAACTCAACCAAAAGAAAGTAGAAATCACTGCACACACACATATCTCGCTCTCATTTTCTTCTTCTCAACATAGCACAGTGGGCGGGTTTATTCAAATTAGGAATTAATTCAGCACTCCAGCATTCACTCTTATTTTCATAAGAAAATACACAAATATTTCCTGGATATTTAAAGTCATTGCTTGGTATTGTGTCTGTCATTCCTGAGAAAGAAAAGATATACTCTTTATTGTAAAAGTAGCAGAATATTAATAAATTAACATTGCAATTTAATATTTAAGCTTTTTTTTGCTAAATATGAAATTATTGTCATATGTACTCCACGTTATCACTATATAAGTCAATTGGTGTTTATATTATTTATTATTAAGACTTCATTTAATTGGAAACCGTAAGTTTCTTAAGAGATTCACAGAGAAATAGAGCAAAATTAAAAGTTACCTTACTAAATTATAATAAACTCGAAAATAGCCTAGTCTTGTTAACAAATATACATAAAGGGCTAAACAAATTTGTTTGCTTTTTCATTGGTTTTAAAGGCATTTAATTCCCATAAATAGACTTGTAAATATAAATTATATGAGGTAAGAGCACACAATATGTTTTGAACATTACTAACATTATAATACATTTTGAGCATTACATTACTAAATCAATATGTCAAATATAAAGTGTGGAACAAATAAACGGTATAGGTGAAAAAATATATATATTAATTTCTATTTATAAGCAGATTTATGTTTTCTGACTTATATGGTAAAATGATTTATACTTCGAATCACAATTTTTACTCGCGAAAACAGTGTTATTAACTTTGAAGTACAGAAGTCAATATCATTATACGTATTTAAAATCCTAGCAAAAAAATTGTATCATGTAAAATTTCGGCGAAGATTATCATAATTCTTGGATAAATTAGTCATTTCCAATCTATTTTAAAACACTATAAATATTATTGTTATAATATTGGACTTGTGAAGTAATTAAATACAAAATATGGTCAATATTAACAAATCATGGAAAATCTCTCCAGCAATACCTTTCTAAAATGCGATTAAAAAATTCAAGATGCTTAACACCTTCCAAATAACTTCGCACTCTAGGCCCTATAGGTTACAATCTCTACGGATAAATTCTGTGCGGCCGTAAGCCATAACAAACAAGAAAAAGAAACCAAACCCATCACTTTGTGCCGTTTCGAATTATACAGGTTTTTCAACTTCAACAAAAGACCTAAAAGTATTTAAATGTGAACGCAGCTCAGTTCGCACCAAATCCAGACGAAACCTGAGTGAGAATTTATAGTAATTTCAATAAATTACAAAAGTGGTACTAGACGATCATAAAAAGGATTAGAAAATATATACCATTTCTATAACAATTTCGCATTACTAGAAGCACATATAACATACGACGACAATGCAAGCATCTAAAATATTACTATCATGTTGGTCTAACAGAATATCTATCCATGCATTTATTCTCGTGCATTTGCCAATTCATCTGATGACATAATAGTGTGTGTCAGTGGGGGGGGGAGGGGACTTGAAGATGAGGTAATTCCCCTACATACATCCGACGAGAGCTGCTGAGATTCCATGGTTAAGAGGTGCTTTTTTTCACAGTTTAGGAATGCACAAAATAAAGGAACATACTTGTGTAATGGTAAGAAATTTTGTCTAACGATGCTCTCTGAAAATATGGTGTTCTTGGAACCTTGGACAAGTGATCATCACGAGCTTTCTGACAACATCATTGGCATCATTGAGTTCGATGAATAACATAAAATAAAACAGACAATTGATACCACCGCTCAACTTTTTAAAAATCATTTTGTGTCTGGGCTTTCGATGCGTTTCCATCTTCCTCAAGGCATTTTCCATACTTTTTTACATCCATGTAGACGAACAGGATAAAATTTCAGCACACCCGCGGCAGGCTTAAGTAGCAGTAGTCATAATCATAAGAAACAACCAAATAAACAAAGGATCAACGGCTTTACGTCCCTTCCAATATTCTATCGTTCGAAAAATCTGGACTACTGAAAATTATGTTCGAAGAATAGCCTATGAACTGTTAAAACATATAATGTACATTTTTATCTTTAAGCAAAATTTTTATTATTTTCTCAATAATAATACGGAGTTGTTCTAAACCAAACTAGCTTTTGTTCAGAGGTTTGGTCAGTCCCCGCTCGAGATGTGTTTTCGAAAAGATTAAACTCTGTACAATGGCTATCCAGAAAAAAATATTAGGACACACTAAACTTTCAAAAAGCATCTTCGTTAAAAAAAAAAAAGCCCTTAGCCTATAGGCTATATCATGAATTAAATTGGTCTCTACAAAATTCCGTGAGCAAAGTAAAACGTTCTTTTATCTTCAAAAGTTAAATCACTCTGTGGAAATAACCTAAGAACCTCTAAATGTACAATCTCAGCAGCTCTTCTTGCTTTTAGCTTGAAGATAGCAGGCTCTTCCGTACTTAGAACTGAAAAACCGATGACACATTCATATGCTGACGGATGCAATAAACAAACGGAGTTAATATTTTGTCACCTGGGAAAACCTGACACTCCAAGGTCAACAGTATAATACCCACTCATTCATCGGTGAAGAAAATCTTGCTCCTTCCACGAACATTTCTTTCGATATCAAATAGAACCAGCTGCCATAGCCTTGTTTGTTCTACTGACTATAGAAGCGACTTGTATTTAACAATCAGAATTCACGTCTACTTTAAAACCAAATTATATAATTATACGTTATATATACAGTATGTATGTCAGATAAGGACGAAAACTTCTCCGGCGAATACTAGTCGTCGGGCTTGGATTCAATTCCATTGTCATTGGTTAGAGGATGTCCTCACTAAATGAAGATTTATCGAATATGATTCGTATTATTTAAAGCAGAGCGCTTCCCTGCCACAATACAAATTCCCCTTTCTACCCCACTGTTCAATGGTGCCCACATTTCAGAAACTTCTCGCAGAAGTCTTCCGCGTGAAGGAAGGGCAGACTGCAATGACGTCCAGATCTTCTGTCCTCCCCTGATTTATAATCTGCAAACCCGCGAGGCGTTGACCACTCGGGATGCGCACTCTAGCAGCCTGGTCTTCTTACAGACTTGCACACTACAAATTTAATCATAATTGGTTTGTCCAGATTTTATCAGAAGATCCCCTGATTATGGTAACGGAACGGGTTGCCGAAACCTTGGGAGAAACATTACTGACCGTTTGCAAGGCTAAAAATTAATTACTAGTAAATAGGGATGTTTGTGTTTTTGGCACATATACAGTAGTATTATTTCTGTCTGACACTGCTCAGAAAGATGCGCCGTAGACAGACGAGTCCACTATAGAAAAATTGTCATGTTAAGGGGTGGTTGTTTATTAGTACACAGGTCTCGGAAGAAGGAACATCTCTTGTTGCGGTGCCTAACAGACAGTGCTTCAGGTGAGTGCAGTTGTGCGCAAGACTTTTGCAACATGCCTCCGATTCATAGTAAACTGGGAGGGAGTAAAGTTATTCATTCGCAGACAAGAGAAGTAGTATATAATGTATATAAATATTTTCGGGATGTGAGGGGTCAGCGTGCATCTGTATATAAAAGGGTTTCAACAGCTACAGGTGTATCCATTAGTACTGTGAAGCGAATCGTGAAAGAGGCCAAAAGTATTGAAGAAGGAGCTTCTAATTCTTTTTCTACCCCTGATAAAGAAAGAATACGTACCTCGAAGAAATCATCTCCTGACAATTTTAACGAAGAAGTAGTCCGACGAACAATTAATAATTTCTATATTGAAGAAAAGCAGAGACCGACTTTAAAAAAAATACACTCAAGACTAAAAGAAAAAATTGACTTTCAGGGTAGCATCTCTACACTCAGGAAAATTATTTTACATATTGGTTTTCGGTGGAGGAAAACAAGAAATAATAGAAAAATTCTTGTGGAACAACAGAGAATAAAGTCCCTCAGATGTGCCTATTTAAGGTCTATTCATCAGTATAGGACTGAAGGGCGTTCAATAGTGTACATGGATGAAACCTACCTTCACACAACACATACTACACCATGTGCCTGGAGTGACGAATCGCTGAGTGGACTCTTCTCGCCAGTTTCGAAAGGACAACGGCTTATTATAATTCACGCTGGAGGAGAGCATGGCTTTGTGCCCAATGCTTATTTGAGATTCATTTCACACAGAAAAACAGGGGACTATCATGGGGACATGGATTTCAATAACTACGAGCAGTGGCTAAAGGAAAGACTAATTCCAAATCTTTCTCCTCACTCAGTCTTGGTTATTGATAATGCCCCTTACCATAACGTGCAGCTGAATAAGCCTCCCACATCGAATTCCCGAAAAGACGTGATGATATCTTGGTTGCAGTCCCACCTTGAAAACGATAATTTTGAGAAACAAAACGTTCATAGTAAGACAAAAGCTGAAATTTATGAACTAATACTGACACTTAAGCCACAACACCGAAGCTACAAAATCGATCATCTTCTCCAGCAACATGGCCACGATGTTTTAAGGCTCCCCCCTTATCACCCTGAGCTCAATCCGATAGAACTCATATGGGCTACTGTAAAAAATTGGGTAGCCGAAAACAATGTGACATTTAAAATGGAAGATGTCATGAAGATTACGGATGAGAAGTTTTCCTCAATATCTGCAGAGGAGTGGAAACGGAGATGCCAGCACGTGAAGAATATTGAACAGGAATATCTGGAAAGGGAGGGACTCCTGGATGCGGCTCAAGAATTGGTCATTCATTTGGGTGGTGATAGTGATGCTTCTAGTGAGAGTGATTCGGATGCTAATAATGTTGGTGGTGATGGTGATGATGATGCTGATAGTAATGGTAAAGGGGAAAGACTCTCAGTCTCTGGTGTCAATCCTATGGAATAATATCCAGTCCTGTAATTGAGCACAGCGGTAACACCACACTTGGTATGTAGAGTAAATATATTAAAGTTCCATACTGTATGTTAGAGTTAAAACATTTAATGTTAGTGTTATAACATTTAATGAATGAGGTAAAAATATCTGCCAGAGCTGTACTTGGATAGGGATTTGTTTGTAAACACAAACGCTGACTAAAGATATATAAGCTACTACTGTCATGATCGGCGGGATGGGAAGGTCTCTGAATTAACCCACACCGCTGGATTCTCTTCTCCTCACTCGCGTTTCGTCGGGGTCAGACAGAAATAATACTACTGTACCTCTATGAAACTATGCACCGAAAAAATAAACAGGATTTAGCACAAGAGAGGGATAAGGTGTGGCGAAGGACCGTATACAAAACATATTTTCCTCTCTCAAAGAATTGCTATTGTTAAAAAATACGCAGGCCTAGGCATATATCAGGAAAGATCATTCGGCGAATTCGAGGTGATGCTGAGTGTGAAGCTGAAGCTTAAAAAAATAAAAAATAATAATAAATAAATAAATAAATAAATTGACCCTTAACTTTTAATTACAATGAATCATTCGGCCGAAGTGAAGCAGTCAGAACGGCTCTGGCATTTTCTTCTGAAGTTCATGAGTTCAATCCCGACGAACTCCATGGAATTTATGTGTACACACCCTAAATTGTCATCAAGCTCATAGGTTGCAATCCCCATTGAATATAGCCTTCATAGCGAACTGGGTCATTGTGCAAATCTGCAAAAGAAAACCCTTTAATAAATAATGTCAGAAGACTTAACTTCTGAATTTGTTGAGAACACGTCAGCCTTAAAAAAATCATAAGTGAACCTATCTGCCTGTCTACCTGTCTGTCTAACTGCCACCTATCCAGCAATTCTCAATTCATCTTTCCCTTTTCTCCCATGAATAAAATACACAAAATTATACCAAAATAAACCCTGTTGTACGATGAAATTGTGCCTCCATAGCCCAATAAATGAAAAAGAACATACATCGAAGATTTTTTCAAGGCCATGAAGTGAAGAAACCGATAATGAAAATCCCATTTAGGCAGCTTACATTAGATCTAAACTACGACAACATTTTGCAAGCAGGTATTCCTAACTCCGAATCTTCGAAAAAGAGGAATAACTATAAAAACTAATCCGTCAAAGAAGACACTAATTCCGCATAAAGTACGGTACTAACAGAGTTTTCTTTCTATCAAACGAGTTAGTTAAAGTAATATCAAAGTATTAAAATAAATATTAAAATAAGATAGCTTTTGGCAATTCAGGCAGCATCTACTAGATCTAAACTACGACAACATTTTGCAAGCGGGGATTCCTAACTCCGAATCTTCGAAAAACTATAAACTATAAAAACTAATCCGTCAAAGAAGACACTAATTCCGCATAAAGTACGGTACTAACGGAGTTTTCTTTCTATCAAACGAGTTAGTTAAAGTACTGTAATATTAAAGTATTAAAATAAATATTAAAATAAGATAGCTTTTGGCAATCAAACTAATACTGGAAAAAATTACTCAATTTCTAGGTTAAATGATCTTCATTAAAACCACAACAAACAAACAAACAAACAAACCATAATACATAGCCTATTTAGTGAACACAGAATGTTTGTTTTATTGTCATTTATTGTAAATGCATGCTTTATGTCTTTATCTATTTCAATGCTGCCTTAGCCTATGCTATAATTATTATTATATTTGATGGTATGCCGATGTCCATTTATGCACATGGCACTGACAAGACGCTGCGGGTGTTCTGGAGTGTTTTTACACACGTCATACAGAGTTCATGGACCCGAACTTTGTATCATCTCTTGTTTATTTATCTCCAGACGTAAATGTGTTGAAATGAACTCCCATCTCGTTATCCCATGGCACTTAAAGTTCCGAAAGCAACGTAGTGCTGGTTATCCAACGTCTGGATGTGTGTTTACTGACATTGAGATAGAATCTTGAGTACCGTATGTCAAGAAAAAATATACATACTGTATATTTGCCTTTCGAGTAGTGGTTCCATCAAACGTAATCCCAAGATCTATATGCAATTAGAGCATCAATCAACCAATAAATCAACGCATACGGTGTGCCCGGAGCAGTAGGTCTCTCGGGGGAATTTTATTATTCAAAGCGAATTTATGCTAATTTTTCTGCAGAGGGCAGAAAAGTAGGAGGTAGACCCAATGACTATATTGCCCACTGGGAACAAACTAACGTACCGATACTACTAAAACGTGAAAGGATCACGAAACTTCGTCCAGATTTTCTAATTTCGGCTTGAAATTAAATAAATAAAATTAGCCTAGACATCCCAAAGGGTAATGGCCTCCTGCGGATCGCAGGGCAAGCTAATCCTAGCGAGAGTTGAAGTTAAATAACGAGCCTTAATCTACGGAACGGGGTACGCCGTGGTGTAGTGTTTAAGGCACTGCGCTACAAACCGGACGATCGCGGGTTCGATTCCCGATGATATCGTTGAGATTTTTCAAATGGCCTAATCCTTCTGGTGGCACTATGGTTCCTTCTAAAAATCCATCAAACTCGTCTGGGTGTGAATTCGTGAACTTGGATACAGAGGCAGGCATGTCTACACCACTGAGCTCGACAAATCTGCATATAGAAGTGTGAACAGATGTATGCAAAGTGTAAACGGGCCGTACCCTTTTGCGTCCCAAAGCGACTGGTCGCTTCATCAAAACAACCCTCGTGCGTCCGGTGCAATTTGATGTAAACAACCCTCGTGCGTCCCGTCTTGAACAAGATCAATACATCAACAACAGCTGTAAATCATTCCATTCAAAATTGAATAGAATGTTTTATCACTCGCACCCACACCTATTCCAGTTAATCGAAGCCTTGAAGAATATACAAGCAGAAACATATATTCACACATGCTCAACAATCGTTGTCAATGCCAAGAAAAATTAAAAAGATGCCTACTTGGTAGAAAAAATGGTTGAATATAGAACTGAAGCACTCAGCAGACTGGAATGTGTGCGAACAGTATAATTTAAGTTCCTTCCAACCACAAGAAAGTAAACTGATAGCCAAAAGACAAAGAGTAACTTCATTCTCCGCTTCAATTTTATTTATTATTGACAGTAATGCAAGGATTAAAATGTTTGGGATGTGTAACACTTCGCCTCCTCGTGGTGCACCCTGGGTAATGCTAAACGAACTGCATGGTACCAATTATTAATTTTACCTGTACTCCATGGGACACATTTTGGTCATTGCTCTAGAGAGACCCGGGACGCAAACGGGTCATTGGATCTGAGGATCTATGGACGCAAAAGTCCAGACCCCGTGTAAACCTAATCTAGCAATACGTACCGTTCAAATCTTATGGAACCGGGCGTTAAAATCTATTAAACTGTAGGCTACGTTCAGAAAGGAGTCTACAGTTGTCATTTATCACAGTCCAATGCTAGGTGGTGTCCAGAGAACTAACTTAAGAAATCGTTTCCTCTGAAAGTGGAGAAATAAAGCGCTGTACAGTAGGCTATAAACATATATGATGTATTACCAATTGTTAAAATATATTCTCTGCCACTATGTATCTACTTAACTTCATAAATTTGCATAATATCGACAGTATGTAAGATATGTAAATTCATAAGATAAGAAAATTACTGCTACCCCATATTAATAGATAACCGATAACCATGAAAATAAATAGACTATAGCCTACTCAGCAAATGAAGAAGGTAACACTACTCTTTCAATATAAGCTGTATAGCTATATTGGTGTAGTTTTTTCTCAAACCGGTCACCACAAGCTCCAATCACACGAAAGGCAGAAGTAGATAACATGGGGGTGAATTCCATAGTTATCCCGTAAAAAGCACACTCGCCCACTTTCAATCAGAGATGACGTCAGAGAGTGGGTTCCACCGAGTACAAGTGTAGGTGCGAGTGTGAGTGTGACCTAGCAAGTTTGGATGGAATCGAGCACTCATTGGTAGGCAATTTAAATGTATTTTTTCTCGTTTACATAGAGAACTAACTATTTCTAATTTTTTCGAATGTATTTAAGAAGTAACTACTTCTTTCATTATGTTCATTAGTTAAAATATCGATATTTATTCACAAACCTCTAGAATATGTATGATTTGTAAAATATGGTAAGTTTTAACGTCCAAACCTTGTGACAGGATGATCACGATTTTAGTGATATGTATCTAAGCAAAAAATATGCTTCAGATGGAGTAAGTACTAAGAGTGAACAAGAGAGAGTACATGAGGATTTGCAAACTCGTACATGGAGGTCAGTCATAATTGCCGGCAGGATGACTAGGTCCTGTCCCTTCATGGGATGAAGTGAAAGAGTTTAATTTTAGTGTTTTAAATAAGAAAGCATGGAACGCAAGTGTTAAGCCACGTAAATGTAAAAGTTTGACTGTAACATATCCATATGATACTTATATGTACAATCATAGGCGTAGCGAGGGGGGGGTTTTGGGGGTTTGAACCCCCCCCCCCCCCATTGATTAAAAAAAGGAAAATTGTATAATTTTTTTAAGTCTGCCCATAAATTGCTTAATACAAGTATAAAGCGTGGGAAGCTTAAAACTCGTTATTTTGCGTCTTAATTTTTAAAATTTTCCGGGAAGGACCCCCGGAAGCTTAAAACTTGTTATTTTGCATCTTAATTTTTAAAATTTTCCGTGGGAGAACCCCCGGAAGCTTAAAACTCGTTATTTTTCATCTTAATTTTTAAAATTTTCCGGGGGAGGGCCCCCGGACCCCCTTCTCCTTCCATACTCGCCAGACCCCGCGGATGTTATAACCCCCCCCCATATGGTCGGCCTGGTTACGCCTATGTGTACAATGTTGGAATAATAAAATATTATAGCCTATGAGTAAATGTAAGAAAGAAGAATACGAAGGAAGCATTAATAGGCCTAAGCAAACAAATAAGGCTGAAAGGAATTCAAAACAAATTTTAAATCGAAAACAAGAGGATGATACACAAATGTTCTAATTGCTAATAACATATGCTGTCCCTTTGTTAGCTTTATTCCCTTCCCAGGGGAATGTAAGGGTGTTGGCTGCCTCATTAATTCTGCCCATCTGTCACTTCCCCCCATGCAAGAATACACCTGGAGGTCCCACTGAGGTTAAGCTAAGTAATTGCAGAAGGAAACTACAGAAAGTACTTTATGTTAATATGAATAGGATTTTAAGCCATCTGTAAGAATCACAGATGACATACTAAGCATACGCCATATGACATTCATTTTGCTAGAAGTTTTTCCTGTGAATTGGTAGAATGAAGGTTCCACAAAATTTTGTTTTACGTAATTTAAAATTTATCATTTAAATTTATTTTGAATTTTTCTTCTTTTGAAATTAGATATAGGGACAGAAATATATTTTATCGCGGCTTTTATATAACAGTGATTTGATGGGAAGATTATATGAATAAAGACGATGCAATGAACAAATGAAACAAATCATTATAACTAAAGCCCGGATTTTCATGCACTATCAAACTTAAAAACATGCATGCATTCATGCACTATCGTATCTCCAAATATGCACAATGAAGGGCGAAACATGCACTATCAAAAATCCGCACTGTACTGCAATATATTTCAATTTCCCTTAAAACAATATACAACAACGAGTTTTTCCAAATTCTTCTCACTTAAACTCGTGCGTTTATCAGTTAGGATATTCTTGAACGCAGAAAAGGACCTTTCTACTTCACAAGAAGTAACAGGTGCATACTTAAGGGAAGAAATTTGACTCAGGGTGAGATCGAATTCAATGTCTTTTACATTTTTTCTACATAATACGTCTTTCACAGTTTTCAGAAGTTTAAGATCAGGATTTGAAGTAAGTACCTTCTTAAGTTTTTCCCTAACTGTCACGCCCATTTCTCCACAACACGATTCTAAAGATAATTCAACGTCTTCAACAATGGCTAGTGACTGACAAATTCAAGCAGTGAACATTCTGTTTGGCAGTTTTCTTTCAATGGAAGGTCGGCGAGTCGGCGTTTTCTTTTGTAGCCTGGTGTATTATATTACTGTTTATTTAGGTAAACAGTAGTTTGCACTCTGAAATTGATGCAGGTGGCAGACTCTGTTGCCAAGTCAATCAAGTAACAATGACAATACAGTACAACATTTATACGTTTCACTGAAAAGCCAAGATTTTAGGGAGGCACATTCATAATATGCACAGTTATGCATGGTATCCTGATATTATGCACTAAAACCAGAAAATGATGGTTTATATGCATTAAAAACGTCTGAATATGCTATATTAAACCAAAAAATCCAAAACATGCATTATGCATGAATTTTGCCATAAAAAGGCCGAAATATGCAAACATGCACGGAAAAAATATGGTTATTTGGAATCCATAAGTCATGCAATGAGTAACTACAAAGTTTGAGAAGTCTAACCAAAGTATATAAAAACATGCATTTGCATGGAAATCCGGGCTCTAATTATAACCATTGGCAACCTCCTTGTCCTTAGAGGATTGTAGTGTGATACACGAATCAGTCTAATTTTTCGAGGTTAGCAATATCTTATAAAATGTCATTAAACATGTTATAATAGCTTTATAAATCAGATATATAACTACAAATATTGTTTCGAAAACACCATTAGCCTATAAGATTCCTCGTTACAACAGAAAATGCACAGATTAAATGTGGCAGCACAGAAAATGCACAGATTAAATGTGGCAGCAAGTTCTCTTTATTTGCCCTAATTTTATTTCCCCCAGGTATCACTCCACGTAAAGTATTTTATGCACTCTGAAAATTCCGAGAAATAATACTGTACCGGTACTCTAACCCAACAATATTAAATTAGCCGAGATCATGTACTTTTTACCACAAACTATTGGCTATTCCTTTCGGCTGGTCAAAAGATTTATCAAGCCGTGTTTATCAAGCCTTCTTTCTGGATATGAAAAAAAAATGCTCGTCCGACAGTAATTAGCTTATGTAGGCCTACCTATAATACATAGCTTTTTTTAAAGAATATCTTCCTCGCATGCAGTACTATTAAGCGGTAAAAACTGCATATCCCTAGATCTCTTAATTTCAGAAAAAGGCTACATAATAAGAAATTTAGGAACCCATTTCAACTAAAGTTTTAATCAAAGTCGCTTGCGAATATTTGGATTTTTTACACATTTCAACAGACACAAAAATCAACGTTCTTCTATTTTGCCAGTAGTTGCTTAGAAAAAAGATAGGCTACATGGAAGAACGCATTGACAGCCCTACAAAATTAAAGCAATCAATTGAAGGTTCTCCGCGCTCTCTTAACCACTAAACTGCATTTTGTTGTTCATAATTAAGAGGTCTCTTATACAGAATAATTATGTGAATCATAACATTTATCATTTCTTGACTCCTATGAAAAAACACTTCCCAACCCAAACCTTTAAAAAACTAGCTATTCAGTATTCATCGAAATACTTCACAAGAAATAGCAATTTCCCTGTCTATTTTCACTTCAAATTAGAAAATTATGGGTTTTAGAGGCAAAAGCATGACATTTCCGGTAGGTAAAACAGTGAAATAGCAAAGTTTTTTATCAACCAAAGCCCGAAGAACTTCTTTAATTCCTTTACATCCACCTCTGTAATATCCAATGCGCACGATACATGGTCAACACTCCCCAACAAAATCATATTGTCATTTTTATAAAGCGGAAACGGCAGGTGGAGTTCATCAACCGTTTCCAATTATAAACATTCAATGCGTGGTAACTCCCCCCCCCCCCCGAAAGCATCTATAATCAAATTACCACACTAAAGTTGTTTTATATCAAATCCGGTTTTGTTATTTTGTAAAATATTTTAGTATTTCAAACAAAATCATTACTAACTTGTAATGCTATGGAAACAAATTTAACCAGCTTTCCGAAGTTGACCTGCGTTTTAGAATATTATTGTTGCTAATTTATTTTGTTGATCACTGATGCAGAATATTTTATGGATGACATGTTGTCATAAAACTTGCTTCTGAAAGCGAAATACTGATATAAATGTCCCAGCCGGTTCACCTTGCATTAACCGGTGCAATATATTTAATATATTCTACCGAGAAGGCTTTAACATACCTAGTTATACAACTTCCGCTTACTCATTGAAATGATTCAGTAAAGTACAGTTAAGTAGAACAAAATAAAAAGCCTTTCAAAAGTCTTCGGCTGCGATTTATCAAAATTTATCAACTTATTTTTCGTAATCCAGTAAAAACTTTTCCTTGTCCAAATGAAAGAACATGGGAAGTTAAATAGCAAATAGATGTACTTCATTAGGATGCTCTGACAAACAGTAGGACTTCTACAATGATAAAAATGAAGTGAAAATGTTTATATAATGATTACTATCCATGAAATTATTGTAAAGGAATTTTCTATCCAGAGAATGAAGTAGCCTATATAACTCATGATTCAGTGACCAATCCAGTAAAACAATATGTGAAATTTCACCCATCCTCATAACTAGACTTCGGATTTTAGGTAAAAACCTATTTTAATCCTTAAGTGATATATGGACGAAAACTTGTATATGCATGTTTCATAAGTGATTATGCCTAAAACTGATACTTTTATAGGACCTAAAACAGCCTATTTTTACGTTAGAGCCTAATATTGCCTTTTTGCTTGTTTTTCCTCTAAAGTTCAAAATAAGTTTTTTTTTTATAAATTCTAGCACTTATTTTCAGTTCGTACTAAATTTTTAGCTCGGAATGTGCAGTACATGGCACATTTGTGACGTGGTTAAATAGTAAGGAATGTTTCGTCTTCAGGAGAAAAATTCCTTGGCATTCCCAACAAAATGTAGTGTTTTTCTCCCGACTCCCATATCCAGTAACAAAAAAAAATCGTAGTTCTCTGAATTCCTGAAGGATACAAGGGTTGAATATGCTAGCGTGCGTAGCTTCTGGGCGCAGGGATTTGGTTTTCACTGTTATGGTAGTAATACTGGCCCTAGTAATAGGTCTACATAATTCTGTGTACCATAAGCCTATATCTGTGTTTTATCATGATTAATGATTAATGGCGACTTTAATAAATATAATATTCTGCATTGTAATTGAGATATTTCAGAAAATTGGGAACTTAACGATTTTATAAGGGACTATTTTACGATTTTTAGAACCTATTTTCTAGTTTTTAGAGCCTATTTTTGGTACCTAAAATAGCATTTTTAGCAACCAAAAAATCCGAAGTCTAGTTATCAATAGTCCTGACCTACACTATCTCGCTTACAATGGCTCAAATAGGGATGTGTTTTAATCATTTTCGTGGTTTTAATAATATTAATTACATGCTTAATTTCGTGTCAATTAACTTAATAGTCACAATGAATGTTAAAGTACTATTAAGTTTCAGTGTAAAGTATCAATCCAGTATAGGTTATAGTCTTAAAATTTTCCTTCAGTAGTAAGAAGGAGAAAAACAAGTTGTCGAGAATACTTCTGCCTGATCGAAAACAGTGGATATTCCGAGAATTTCTCTCTCGTTTCTTGAAGGAGAAAAAGCAGAGAAAACTCCATCGTGCTTAAAAGCGTTTAACTCAACTTTACTGTCCTAACAGAAGACTCTTGACATCTTTCTTGCCGTTCAAGGCAAAAAGTGGATTCACTTGATCCGTAGAAAGCATTCGGTTGGCAAAACATATAATACATTTGTATAATGAAGCAATTGTTAAATTGAAAATTTCCCCAAGAAGTAGCACAACAAACAAATATTCAAGGTGGCCTAATACATGCGCCAAATAACGTCCTAAGCCATGGAGTTCAAATCCCAGCTCCAGTATCGATGGGTGGGCCTCCTTTTCATCTATCATCTACTCATAGGCTTAGGAGCTGAACATTTCTGAGGTGGTGTTAATGTCAAAAAACCAATAGCTGGAGAAACACACACACACAAATTGTTATTGAATAACACCGAAACATTTTACCTGTGTATAGAGAGGATATAGAAAAGCAACTTTTATTAGGAGATTTTTGTTCTACGGATTCAATTTTTCCTGTTACAGCATAAAATCTCCCAGGGCATGGCCTCCCCTTCTAACATTTGAAAAAATGCAAATCAAAAAAACTTCGTTGTTAACACTGGAGTTATGAATAAAAAAACTAATGCAGTGTGATTAGTCTGTAAATTTTGCAGATTGAGGCAACACTAAATTATGATATAGTTGTTGATGAATGATTAAGAATCAGGTTTTTGTCGATCACTAAGAAGGCATGAAGTTAATTTAACGATTATTTTAACCCTATTTCGATTCATTATTGACTTATGAGCACCAAATTGCAATGTCTTTAATGCACTGTAACATACAAATTTTTACGACATAGAGCATAAATTTCCGAATAAAAGTTTCTTGTCTACGTCCCCTTTATATACAGGCAAAATATTTCGGTGTTATTCATTAACAGCCTTTATATAATATATGGGTGTGTAAGTGTATGTGTGTTGGAGGAAGTCGTGATTTTTAGAGGTTTCGGGCTTGTCCCGTTTTCTGGATTTCATTCCACTAACATTTGCCACTTTTCCATCCTCATCTTTCTTTATTCCATTTATCATTTGCCTCTCATTCAAAAAATTCATCCGGCTGACATGGCTAACCATTTTCCTCAACGATGATCTGAGCTACTTGGTCTGGTATAGGCTATCTGACCTACGCGGCCAATGTTCTTGGAGGGACGAACTAGTTGTACAGGATCTGCAATCGACCCTCGATTATCCGTGGGCGCATAATCCGATTTGCGGATTAACCGTGGCCTATTTTAAATTTTATATTATTTTTTGTTTCTAATGACAGTGTGGGTCATGGGGAGGCATGGAATGCTGTGGAACGTGTCCTTTTGTACTTAGAACAACAAAGTGATTCTTTATTGCAAGATTAATATTGTATTCAGGAAATTGCTTAATGATATACAAAAGAAAGATAGCGCATCCTATAAAAAAACATGGCAGATTTCTTTCAAGCTACAAGTTCGTAAGGCATAACAGTTTCCTGAATACTGGTGAGTGTATTACACAACATTTTAATGTTGGCTATATCCTTTTTTATTTGTTTATAGTTGTCTTGTACTTTTAAATTAGATATTCATATAGCAATGAATTTCTAGACAATTTGTCTTCAGTAGACTTTCCAATGGAAACAAGTGAAAAGAGACAAATCCATTTTGTGTAATTGTATGCAACTCTGTTACACGCCTAGTGGTCTGGGCTACGCCTTAAGTACCATGGGAATAAGTTAGGTCTAATAAAATAATAAAAAAGTTAATTTTACCTCTGGGATTGTAGATGGGAAAGCTATGCCATGTCAGTATGCCACCGTAGGGTATTTCCATATCATCTCATCCACATGTTGGAGGTCAGTACATGTCATAAAAATAGCCCCACGGTTAAAAGATCTGTTCTTTCCTTTCCTAATTTAGTATGCATATAAATTATTTTAAATGTGTCGATAGCTTTTGTTGATAAGACGATTGTTTTTACAAATAATCTGTTTATGTCCTGTTGTGTGTAAATTATGAAGGACTTGTGTTAACCCACACACCAAATCCAGTTTCAATCGCAGTATTTAATTTAAAATAAAATGTTATAAAATTAATATGTAAAAACCATTATATGTATCGATAATTTTTCCTTACAAAAAGTTAGTTTCTATGTTAAACTTTCTGGAGTGAGAAGCACAAATTTAGCAATACTTTCATACTGCTTACATGAGAACTACCACAACGTTTCCTTAAGAATGCTTGACATCAATATTTCTCTCATGGCGACATACATACATCCATCGGAAATTAAGTGTTAGTAGTTCCTGTATTTGCACTGTAAACTCACTCTCTCAAGTACACAAACAATAAGCTGAAATTTCAATTTGAAAATTGTTCCACTTTATTTTAATGCACCCTCATAAATTGAAAGTGGATACACACACATAGAGCTATAGAACGGGTAAGCTAATTCTGTCAATTCTATCGAATGAATAATGGAATAAATAAACATTCCCAAAAAACCTACTCATTATTTAGCATTTTTGTAATAGACTCACGAAAGAGAAAAGAAAAAAGGAAGAAACTACAAACATTCAAGAAACAAACAAAGGACTTCGGGACGAATTAGAAGGTAGCCTACTGAATTTTATTAGAATAGAAAATGCAGAAAAATGGAAGGTAGACTATAATGAAAAA
This sequence comes from Ectobius pallidus, assembly GCA_964059195.1. Taxonomy (NCBI): domain Eukaryota; kingdom Metazoa; phylum Arthropoda; class Insecta; order Blattodea; family Ectobiidae; genus Ectobius; species Ectobius pallidus. Next base: position 105,510,038 of record CAXKWD010000008.1, read on the forward strand.
AATAGACGAATAAATTAGCATTGAACAAAATAAATAATAAAACTTACAAGAAATAAAATTAAAAATAAAACTAAAACAAGAAAGGAAAGCCTACAATAATATAATAATCAACGGAAAAACGAAAAAAGCAAACAAAGGATAACATGTAAGTACAATTGAAAGGAAAGACCGGATGATAGAGATAATAGAAAGATAAAGTTGTACATGAAAAACCAATAATCAGTTTAAAATAATTAAACGGCGTTAAAAATAAAACTACGAATAAATAAATAAATAAACCGAGCTACCTATGTTGAATCTTGCAACAAATTACAGGCTCTTTACGTCATTTAAAAGGCTATTTAATTCCAGGTGTTTACTGCAATACTTGAAATGTTCTTACCAATTTTTCGTTTACCACAGCATAACGTCGTATATGCCAGAATTAAGCTGCCTCCTACATAGGTGGTCCGTGGTAGTGAGCTGGTAGCATGGCTGCCAGCCACTTGGGCGGCACGGGTACGATTCCCGGCCGGGTTGGGGATTACACTATACAGAGATGTAAAGTTCCCTTCCTGGGTCAGGATTGGGTGTTGTGTCCTCATTTCCATCCCGCGAAAGGACCTGGCCACCCTACGCGGTATCATCCGCCATAGTGTCCCTCGGTCGTGCCATGGGTATCCCCCACGGTTCGGTCCCAGGGCAGGACCGGCCTCCGGATAATAAATTAAAATCCGGAATTCGATCTTGCGTTTGGCGATACCCCTTCCCCCCCCCCCCAAAAAAAATCGCACTCACATTCGTATGTTATGGGATTCATATCCACGATCTTTCGATATGAGTCCACATCGTTACCGTTTCGGCCATCTCACTCGTAGGCTACATAAATTATTCGTAAATAATTAAAATAAAATTACTTCATGAATTCCTCCTGAATACCACGAGATGATTCTATTTCAATTTACTACTAATGGGCCCGAGAATATTCTGCTTCAATTATCGATAGAGAATATCTAAGCTTATTTACACTCACCTACGAATGTTCGAAATTTATAAATACAGTAGTCTAAACACAAACCTGGACAAACTATTCCTTCCTGTTACAAATTGTAAGAAATCTTGAGGCTTACCCCAGAACAACTCTGGCAGTCAGCATCTTCGCTCAAGTAGAAGATCCATTTCCCCCTTTTCTAGCGTCTAACCTAACCCTTGACCCGGAAAGGGTTGGGCCAGTAAAAAAATTCCGATTCACCCACATCTATTCTTCTGATGTAATCTCGTAATGAGTTCGTTTTACCACAGCTGTGATCATTTGAGACAGGTTTTATCCTTCTAAACGGAATTAGTTTTAAATAATGTCTCTATCATCAATAGTGTTAACACAGTTAAATCAGAGTAATCTCGAGATCTTAGCTTATATAACAGTAGAGAGCTTACAGATTTTAGAACCAGTTTTCCATATTTAAAAAACTACTGACACGCGGCTTCAACCTCATTCTGTGCGGCCTGCGACAAAACTAATTAATAAAATTTAAAATATTAATAGTTTTATATTATGGATAGTTTTGGCTGCGGAAATCTGATACTCCTATATACAATTCAATAAGCGATTTACTGTTCAGGGAAGTTATTTAATAATTTCAGAGCAGCAAGACAATTTCTTATTAGAGCTATATGATATGGAAAGTGATCCATTTCTTCACAATAGGCAGAAGACGGTAATTGACTTCTGGAAACTTGTACCGCGTTAAAAAATATCCTGAACTGAATGAGTTTAGCAGAAGAATTGCTTCTATATTTGGAAGCACGTAAGTTGTGTAAATCCACATTTTCTATTACGAAGGCACATCTTCACAAATAAATAGATTTACCCAAAGCCATTTCAGGACTTGTTAAAAATATCAACATCTTTGGAAATTGACTTTGGTGAGCTGTTACTACGCTACTCTAATTAATGTGTACTGAATTTAAGCAAAAATAATAATTTTACTGCGTTCAAAAAAATGTTGTTATTAATGTGTTCTGAATTTTAATATACAATCATTTTAATTTTTAATAATAATTTTACTGCATTCAAAATGTGTGGTCCGTGACGTCAACAAATCATATATTAGCACTCATAAGTAAAGAAGTTGGCTACCCCTGCTCTAAATATTTAAAATTCGTTTTACTGCACTCGCTAATATCTACAAAATAGAAGTCAATCTGACTTCGCATGGAATATAACAATAAGTCAATAACACACATTATTTGGTAAGTTTATATTAGACCCTAACATATTCTCACAATTTATCTTTGCTTTCTTCCGGAAGAAAACGGGAAGCAACAGCAAGTTTAGATTCCTAATAGTACGACCAACCGACAAGCATTCAGGAAGAATTGGTTTTCGATATTTATAGAGGAAGTAAGGCACCCTTTAAAAAATAAAAGAAAAGAAAAGAAAAGAAAGAAAAGAAAGAAAAGAAAGAAAGAAAGAAAGAAAGAAAGAAAGAAAGAAAGAAAGAAAGAAAGAAAGAAAGAAAGAAAGAAAGAAAGAAAGAAAAAACTTAACGTGTCCTTTCGTGTCTGTCGAAACCAGACTTTGCAAATTTTCTCAGAATTCCCCACTTTTCCTGCGCTGATTCATTCTTACGTCATCCTTCTTAATCGTTTTGCATTACCACTGATACTTTTAAGACCTTTAAGACCTGGTACTTAATCTTTTGGTAAAATATGCTTACTAAACTTTGACATAATAATACACTAATGATATTAGTAATTACTATATAATATTACTAATGCAATATTAATAAGGATAATGATCCACATAATAAAAAACATATAAATCGTAAATACTTATTCCGTTATATGACAAGCTCGAATAATACATCTTAGCTTAGCGGGAGATACTTTCCATGATTGATTATAATTTCAACATTCAGAAAAATAGAATAAATAAAATCTTCAGCAGCTTACTTAAGGATGCTTAACTTCGCCTTGTATTATCACATGAGCATTACAATCTACAATTAGGGCTAAAGGTGTATTTAAAAAGTGACGTATTTTAAATCTGAACAATTACATATTTAATAAAGCAATTATGTTTAGTATTTAATATATTTCACTTTTCATTTGTCTATCTTTCTTTTAAAATATCCTTGCTATCATTACCATAATTGAAAGTAATTAATTGTATTTTTATTTAAAATACTCTGTATTTTTATTTAATGTTCTGACATTTAATTACATTAATTAATTACATTTCTGAGCTGTTCCTGACCACAAGCATGTGTTCATCCGAGAACCAAAGGACCAGTAGTACTGGGATAACATGACTATAGTTTAAGCCATTTTGATACGAATCAAATCAAATCATGTACACTTTCACTGAAGAAGTGAATTTCCAGTTATTTTGAGTAGACTGTGGGCATATTACCGGTATAACCATAACGTATTTTTAGACAGCTAAAATTAAAAATAGAACTACTAACACAAAACACACGAATTAAAAGTTACACATAACAGCACTGGTGCTAAAAATCAATTCTAATCAACTTTGGTTTGAAACACGGAAAATATTCTTTTAGTTAAGAATAATTGTATAATTATGATTATTAAATATACCCAGTTAAAATGTTGAAAATGTTGAATTTTAAATTTACATTTTCTCACGGTGGTCGCTAAAATCGACATACTTTGTGGATGATAGCTCCATTCCTTAAGTTGTCGACCGTGCAACATAAAAATCAATAATCTCTGTCTCTTCATCTCCATTCGAGTGGTAGATAGCAGAGCAGCTAAATCTCCAATATGGCTACTCGGTAAGTAATTCGTTAGAATAAATATAATGGTAAAAGATAGATTTATGCAGCACAACCAAGATCTGCTGTTTTGTTAGGTTAGGAACGTTTATGTTAATTTAGGAGCAACATACTGAATAGCGCGAGGTTTATTATGTCTCACATTGAATCTCTTCTGCAACGAAAACCTAAACCCCACCTTCCCAGGCGGATTCCATCAGAGAGGAGCCTATTGCGCGGCATAAAAACTATTTTTCCCCAATATAATATTAATTATTTCAAAAATATTAACGCTATATAAATATAGTGTGTGATACACACGGTAAATTATTTTATTTTGCCTTAGGATTGTTCCTGCACGCAAAATAAAATCTTTGGTTGACCAATTGTATCATAATTCACTAATTATTTCTATAAATATGCATATATACAGAATTCTTTACATAAAACAGTGAAAATGTATAGGACTGCTTGCTTGTTAATATCAGACGACTTATATTCTAATCGTGTAATCCCAGTTCTATTAGCACAGATGATGAAGCCATTTGAACTACGATGACTAGCATACAGTATTAAAATTATGATGCTTGTGTTATATTCTGATAATTACCATATTTATATCAAAATGACGTTCCGCAAGACTATAACAGAATGAGTACCATAACAAGACCAAGAGGCGACAAATATATGTAATTCCTTAAAAGGGCATTTTGCATAATAAATTAGCGAAAATATGCAACTAAAATTGCACTACTTGAGAATACCAGTGAGTGGCACAAATCTTGAAGCACAAAGCACTGTACACCATCACACGCACAAACTCGTAACATGTGCACCATACACCACGGTTATAGTACAACTGCCACATACATCCGTCTGATCCAAACGCATGGCTCCAAGGGAGGGAGACGACTTCCCCAAGGTCGTTGTATTCAGAAAAATATGAATAGCAGAACCCCTCCGGAAACAAAAGTGTGCTGCTGTTGTTCGTTATATTAATGTCATCTGCTCTATGCAGACCGCCCACACCTGACGGACTTGTCTGTTCACACAGACTCGGCCATGTAATATTGGGGGTGAACGATTTCTTGTTTATCCACCATGCATATTAATAGGCAAGGCGTGGAAACTACAAGGGCACTAAAATATTAAAATCATATATTTTTGCTTTCGCTGCAGTTAATGACTGGTCATTTATGCTTCTATTAACTTAGCGGTGTTGTGCAATCAGAATTCCATATCTTACTCCAGAATAATATTCTACTCTAAAGCCGGTTGTCGACATACAGTGAGGGATTTCATATATAGTTGTGCCGGATTTCATATGTAGTTGTGCCGACAAAACTACATATGAAATCCCGCACTGTATGTGAGCTAAGCTACAGATTCACATGTAGCTGTGCCGAATTTCATGTAGTTGAGTCGGCAGAACTTAGCTTAGCTTAGCTTAGCTCACAAAGAGTGAGGGATTTCATATATACTTATGCCGGATTTCATATGTAGTTTTGTCGGCACAACTACATATGAAATACCGCACTATATGTGAGCTAAGCGAAACGAACTTAGCTTAGCTCTTGGTCGACAACCGGCATAAATGAAAGACATCGGATTAGCAAAATAAGTGAAACATTGACCGTTCTGTAGAAAATCCACTACTTGTATTTCGCTAACGCGTTTTACTCACTTAAATAATTACTACGTAATTATCACTCTTATTCCGACGACATGCTTTTTTCTTGTGCCTTTGAAGTATTTATTTAGAACGTATGTTATAGTAAAATTAATTGCAGTAACAGGAATATTTTTCGAACTAAGTTATTTAATATAATACTAGCAAGTGCTTGTGGCTTCGACTTGCGTTTATCCATTAATTCGTTAGACTTAAAAATAATAATAATCAGGTATTCATCATAAAAGTAATTTAAAAATTATATTATTAACAATGATATCCTTTCTACTTGAATTGCATACATTACATAATTTTATTTTTAATGATATTGTTAGTTTATTGTTAGCTGTAATAAATAAATAGTTAAATCTTTCCAAATGGATATGTGCTGCCATATACAATTACAATTACAATTTATTGTTCCAAATTACACGAAAAATACATACAAAAGTTGATACACCACCCGAAGAAGCAGAGCTTAAAACAATACATAATTTGGAGAAGTATGACAAATATTATGTATAAAAGGTTAGAAAATGTTATATTTACAATACAAAGGTACGAGGTAATACAATAATAATACATAACAATTTATTTGTTCACATTTTAGTAAAAAACAAAGAAATTAAGTTCTATCCAAATTTTAAAGTTTAATATGAAAAATGTTATAACAGTAATAGTAGATAACAGAAGTAGCCTAATAATTATATAAATTTTCTAATTTTAGACCTAAATTGTTTGTTAGTTAAGCTATTTAGATCAGGATGGTTGGTAATAAATGAATTGAATAGTCTTATGCCAAAACTTGAACAGTGCTTAGCCCCAGCAGTTGTAACATTTTTTGGTTCAAGTAATAAATTAAATTGATTCCTTCGCGTGTTATATACGTGAGATCTGACTTGTAATTGTCACGATGTTTATGAAAATAATCCAGTATGACGTACTATATGAGCATATAGATTCAAAACAAACCGAGCCATAGATTCATTAACCTTATCATTACACGCAAATCATTCATAAATAGTTAATTAAAATTATTTAGTATTAAAAAGTTAAAATCTGGCTTCGTGGTTCATTTCACAATTACAGTGTGCCCCCTGGGGAAATACTCAGCTTCGAGTTCTCGGGCAAAATAAGAAAAAAACCCTCCGCATAGTGAGATTCGTTAAAATTGATAAAAGTTTTCCGATTTACGTCTGTATATGCGATATCCCTTCCGTCCACCTACAGTATTAATCGTTTCATTTTGAACCTATATGCCCATATGGCAGCACATGATTCGTTTTAGTTGTTTTAATTTAATTTAAAATTAAAATTATGTAATTCATGCAATTTATGTGAAAACGATGTCAGTGTTAATAAATATTTTTTTACTTACTTTGCTGTTAAATATATTTTTTCAAAAGCGTCTAGAGGTTGAATTAGCAAACGCAGGAGAAGCCTTGGGTACCTGCTAGTAGCTAATATAATAGCAAACAATTATTGAATAGTGAATTCTTAAATGGCTTTCAAATCAACCACTGTACAGCTACCTAAGAATTCAGTATTTGCTAGTCGATATCTGACAATATCGCTCTTTAACTGCAGTATATCTTATGTACGAAGATAAAAACTTTTAAAGATTTGAAATTACAGCCATATAAACTTGGTCATAAAATATCTAAGCACAATTCCAGTACGACTTCGACAAATAGAAGGAAGGATCGTTTATCGTTTTATGAAACTTTTCTACTAGCTGTGCGAAGAAGACGGTGCCTCTCTATGTAGGAGGTAGGTAAAGCATATAACTTATTGTTTTAGAAGAATTTCAGGAGGAAACTACTGCAGGATGAATAGTACACCAAGGCTCCTCAAGCGTCACAAAGGACGGGACTTGTGTAGCCTACGTATCATCTCATTAGTGGCTAGAGGAATGCCTAATTATTAGGGCAAGGCATTTGATGATTTTGCATCTTTTTTATATTAAAGTTAAAAGATATCTCGAATATATATATATATAAATGTGTATCATGAAATAATTGATTAAATAAGGGCAATTTGTTTTTGCATTTTTTGCTTTATTTTGCATTTTTCGTCATTTTCAAGAGATAGGTAATTTTTTGGCAATTTTTAGGTCATTTTCGGCATTTTAGATCTTGTTTCAGTGGAGGTAGAGAGGAGCTTTTCCATGTACAAATAGTTTCTTTCAGACAACAGACAATAGTAATATCCGCCAAGTTAATTATAGTTAATTTTTATTCAGTTTTATTGCAAAATTTTCGCTGAGAGTGTCCAAGTAGTAGGCTATAGATTTAGGCTACTTACTTTTTTAATAAAATAAGTGTGTTTTGTACTGTAAATTCATGTATAACGCACTGTCATCCATTAATGTATTTACTGGGGGTGAAATGAGTTCTAATACAGATTTCTATCTGTTATGGCAGTGGGCAGAAAATTAATTAGTCAAGAAGAAATCTCCACGTTAACTGAAAGTGAAACAAAATATAACTGTCAGCTAACAAAATAATTTTTCCCAATGGTCAATATAGCCCTACGCAATGTTCATTAAAATATCAGCCTTTCGAATATATGCTATTGTCCATACCAGATGTCTTGAGAGAAAAAGATGCGGATCGATAACGAAGGTATGCGACCTCTGTTTGAATGCCCTATTGGGCAGCGGCAAACCTTCAGACTAAAGATATATATATATATATATATATAGAGAGAGAGAGAGAGAGAGAGAGAGAGAGAGAGAGAGAGATCGGCAATGGTGTATGCTGTTCTATTGGCGGCAGTGAAGTCACGTTGATCAGCTGTTATAGTAATATGGCGGGCCGCGCATCGTCAGATATTGTCAAATAAAATTATTTGAAATATGTTTTGGTGGACTAAAAACAAATTAAATCAAAATATAAAAAAAAACAGTAGAGGTAATGTTTAGCAGTTCAGTATAGTTCCCGCACGATATCTGTGCCGATTGCCTAAGTAATTGCTTTACGTTTTCGTGGGGACTGTTGCGTCGATTGGCCTGCTAACTATCTCTCTCGCACAACAGTACCTCCCTTTTTATTTGTACAGGCCAAGCTACCTCTCTCTCTCTCTCTCACACAATAGCATGTCTCTCTCTAGAGAGTAACTGTCTCATCGGCACAGATTTCGTGCGAGATCTTTTTTTTTTTTTTAATAACCTATGAAACCAGCATGAGTTGTTCTTATTGCATTCTCTTTCCTGTCCTCTTTCCAATATTACAGCGTCCTTGTTTATTTAATAGGGCGTTTTTCTTGTAACTTGTACTCCTTAGGTAAACGGCAAAACCTCAAATTTTATGCCATAAAAAACTAATTTTTAGAATGTATTTGAAACCAATCAGAGGCGCTGACTTGGTAATATTTCTGGGGGGGGGGCAAGAACTGGATCTTCAGTAGTTATACATAGGCCTTACATGATAAAATCTTAAGTCTTTGGGGGGACCTTGCCCCCCCCCCCCTAAGTCAGCGCCTATGAAACCAATACTTAAGAATAATAGTAAGAGGGCATGCTTTTCATTGTGGTTTCAGTATGTTTCACCAGTGGATGCGAAATTTCCAATTGGAACTCCAACATAGTTTTGCGAAAAGTGATCGCATCTTCAAAAACAATCAAGTTTATATGTGAAATCTACAAGACGCTACCGTAAAGACTAAAAAAAAAAATATTTTCTTTAATCCTGGAACACTAACTCAGCCACTGTGTTTTATGCTATACAATCTAAATATTATGTATATTTAGACTAAATATCCTGCGATATACCCTCAGGGTAAAACGCAGGTTGTAAATAAATATCTAAAACATAAAAATAAATAAAGATTAAACACAGGCAAACATAATTTTGAAAGTATTGTGTGCATGGTGTGTTCAGCATTACCTTAATTAAATTAGAAAGTAGCACTTTAGTGTTATTTATTTCTATAAATTTCTACGCGAGTTTTGCTAGCTGCGTGCTTTTCTCCCGTAACAACCATTGTTTACTTCATTTCTTAAGACATCTGAAACGGCCAATAGTAGGCCTATAACAATAATATCTCTTTTTCTCACTTGCAAACTTTCAGATGGAACCCATTTATCGTGGGGTCTTCGATGACCCAACACATGTCAAGGTTACAAGGGCCAAAATCCCGTCCCTAGGATCGCTGATTCATTAGCCTGCATATAGAAAGGACTGAGACACTTGAAAATACTCCTCTCTCGTAACAGAAGCATTAGGAAAGTGTTTTATGGCCGTAATCCTCTCTTCTTTGCGGAAACCAGACAAAAGTAGAAAAGACACAGAATCCGAGGAGCAGCAAACTTGGAAGGTCTTCCTCTCCTATTAATGCATTTATCAACATTATTTAGTGCGTCTCCTGCTTTTCATGTCTCTTCTCTACGAAGGAATTACTTCTCTGCAAGCGAATGCAGCTGAATTTGCGCCAGAAATGTGAAAACTCAGTCTACCGGACTTATGTGAATAATCAAACTGTGCAGACTATTTTCATACTCAAGAAAGACGAGCCTCGAGCAGTGGAGAAAACTTTATAATGATGAGAATATCAGTTGTTATATCACGCAGACTAAACTACTCATGTTAAGCAGGGTGGAAGTGAAATGATTCTACAGATTGAAGGGGAGGATAGAGTGACTTAAATTAACAAAAACCCTTTTATACTTTTTGTGGTAAAATACACAGTTATCTATAGAATCAAGTTTAAAATACAGAATTGATTGATGAGGGTTGAACTCACTAGCAAATTAATGAAATCGCTTTGACATAACATGTAAACAAAACGTACTTCATATTTGTACTTATGTAGGGAATTCTACTTCGATGCATACAAATATAGATTGATTTGATAAATTTAAAATAGAATTTACGAGTGAACCAATAGAAATAATATTTGAACAAAATGTAAACGAAATTGAATGTTATTCCTGTCTAATGCAATCCACATTCACGTAATAAGTTATTAATAATTTACTTGTTACTTTAGAAAAGAATTGAATTCCATTTCTCTACAAATAAAAATCATATTCAAGTATTCTGCTTTAAAAAATCTTGGCATTGCAATAAACACTAAGCTGAAAAGTAACGTAATAAAATCAAATGGATAATTGATACCATTAGCTCTTACTTAGGTATTTCTTAGGTCTTTCGATACTTTTGTATCATCTTCAGGGCTTTGCAGTGTACAATGTTTGAATTTGTAATTGTTAGTGTATTATTAGCTTACTGATACAGATAAATTCTTTAAACTTATATTCTTTTTTATAACAATATTCCTATAATCCTCTCTTTTCAGTCATTTCTGTTTTTGCAAGTTACGTATCGTCACCATTTAAAAAATTTATAAAATTAAAAGATAAACAAAACAAACGAGACATACATGGAGTCAGTTACATGACGTTTTAGACAAAAATTATTGTTAGGTTAGAGGCCTATCTACATGCCATATACTGTCGTTGACCTTCAATATATGGAAGTTATTTAAATAAATGCAATACATAATTCCTAGCTTTCGTTTATTTAGGCTACTTTATGCAGTATTACAATTATTGTTTATAGAGTTCTATTACTTTGGTATGCAGACGCGGATGTATTATAATTAAACATTAAAACGGCACTTTCTCCTAGTCCTGTCATTATGATAAACAATTGAAAACTTCAAAACGTTTGCAGGACTAAAAGACCATTTTGATTTTTAATTGCCAATGCTCTGCGTCTGCACAACAAGGTAATAGAACTCTATAAGCAATAATTAGACCTGTAATAGTTTATAAAATTAAAAATTATACATAAGTAAAAGTATATATATTATAAGTAATATGAATTAAAACGTAACTAGGATATAAGTTTAGTCTATAAATAATATTTCAATCACGTACATTATATATATGAAAGTCATGTAATGTTGTTGCCATTTTAAGAAGACCTCGTCCCAAACCATCGTCTACCTACACCTAGTGCGTCCACTCACACACACAATGAGTTTATTTTGCTTTATCATTCGGATCTCATTCGTGAAATAATCTCCTTGGAGAAGAATATAGTTATAGCCTATTAGTTTCAATATTTCTGCTATTAATATTTCATCAAGTCTTTCTATGTTTCGTCTAGTGCAGCCTCAAAATTATTCCCCTTCCTATAGTCATTCCCTTCGAAAGGGGAAGTTGAAAAAGAGTAGTCTATTCCGTATTTTGTCTACAGTATTTTTCAAATGAGAAGCGATTTCCTTCACCGCCAATCACGTGTACGAGCTAACGAAGTGCCGCTAGCAGTAAGAGTCTTCCCTCCGTGTCGCCGTCTCTGATTGGACCGCGTATCTAAGCAGAAAAAGGACAAACTGCTTGTCATCTGCAAAACACTGTAGTAACGTAGATGTTGACTGGTAAGTATAAAAAACTAAGATGAACATGTTTTGCTAAATAAGCTTCGTGTGTATTTGTTTAGTTCATTTACCCCCGTTTTTGAAGGTCAGGGTAGCCATCTGTCAGAAGTCAGTGGCATGATCGCAACCGGATGTTTGGTAGACATTATAGTAAATAGCATACACATAATTAGTAATCAGAGCTGTTCTGCTGAAAACCTTCAACCCACTAACCAACTGAAGCTTTTTTTTTTCTTATTTTGTTTCAGAATATAAAAGTAACCTTCCCTCGAAATTCTCACGATAATTATATGGATTTACTCTTGCATACAATCTGCCGACTTTACGGAGGACTGGTTCAAGAGGTTCTAAGCCTCAATAAATTGTGCAAAATATTTTTGCATAAACGTTCTCATATATTATACGTGTTAAGAGTTGTATTGTTGTTTCAAGTTGGCGAAAGAAACCGGCAAGTACCATTCAAAAATTAATTTACAATCTCTAGGTAAAAGACATTTGGAAATCTTAACGGCCCGGGCGGCTTGGGTAGCTTAAATCCTAAAAGGGAGAGGTGAAACTACGAAAAAGAAAGAAATAAAGAAATCTTAACGAATTTAAAAAGTAAAACAATTATCTAACAGCATCATAGGTATGTGATTTGTAGAATGTTTAAAATATAAGATTTCTAAATTATATTAATATTAAGATTACATGAGTTACTGTATTTTAAAGTGTGAGTTAGTAAGTCGAAAGTAGCCTATATTAAATATATAATTAGGGATGGGTCCTCGATACATTCGATACCTCGATACTCTCGATACTTGCATGGTATCGGCATCGAACAATACTTCAGAAAACTCGCTCGATACTTTTTCGATACTTTTGTAATTCTGCAATTCTGCAATTAAGTGAGAATGCTAGTATTTTTAAACAAAAACTTGTAAGTGGACTGTTTAAAAAACTAATTTTAGTTTTATTGTAGAGTTTAAAAATAATTATAGGCTACTGATAATCTTAAATTTTGTGTCATTAAATATGCAGACTTAATTAATTTAGTTGGTATTACTCAGTTCTCTCAAATTTTAATTTTTAATGTACCTATTTATTGAAACTGGAAATGTTGAACGTATCGAGTATCGAAGTATCGAGTATCGAGGAAAAAATCATGTATCGGTATCGAGTATCGAGAAAATCTGGTATCGACCCATCCCTAGTTACGTATCAAACTTTAGACCTTTGTTCTTCCTCAAGCCCTGCTTAATTAATTGATCTGAAGGTTAACTTGGATATAGATTACGAAAATAACTTATTTTCTGCATATCATAATATTGCAATTTTCACTGATTAAACAAAAGCATTCTGGTACTTTGTTAAACATAAACTTTGTTAAACATAAACAATAACCATTCGTAATAGGACAGTCAAATGAAAACATTAGAGGGCTCTTAAGTTCAAAATAGACGAGAAAATTTTCAATGAAATTTCCTTGAATGACAAACTTGACACTTAAATGAAAATCCTCATTTTCACTTAAAACGTAATTCCATTAATCTGATATTTCCTCATTTACAGTTCTTGAGGCGTCCCACTTATACTGTACGTCAGTAGCAATGAACAGGTTAAAGTTTGTATTTCTTCAGTCTTGCGACAGAAATTCGACCGTAAAGAGCTTTCTTCGGTATCGCTACCTAAATCCGTGAAAGATGTATTAGGGGAATATGTAAAAAAAACATGTTCTCTGTGATACATCTGGGAAGAAGAGGAAGAAGAAGCTATTTTAGTATTGGTGAGAATGTTTTTGGTACTTTGTGAAACGTCTGAGAAGAAGAAGAAGCTATTTTAATATTGGCGAGAATGTTTTTGGTACTTTGTGATATGTCTGAGAAGAAATGGAAGAAGATATTTTACTAATGGTCAGAATGTTTTTGGTACTTTGTGATACATCTAGGAAAAAGAGGAAGAAGAAGCTATTTTACTATTAGTGAGAAATTTTTTGTTCTATTGGTATTACTATGACCTATAGAAGAGGAAGAAGATATGTTACTATTGGCGTTACTATGGTGTCTAGTTAAAGGTTTGAGGTGGTGCATATTATATATTGGAATTGGTGTTGAGGTGTTGATCGGTCAGTGAATTGTAACATACCGCCCAAACCATCCGGGTCATACCGGCCTTATATAGCACATTTTAACCAATCACAGCTCATATTACTTCAACCAATCAAACTGGAAATACCTACTGCTTTCAGCCAATCACAGAGAAGGTTTCATTTCCGTTTTGATAACCAATCAAATCTTTCCTTCTAAACTTATAATATGACATCATGATTATTATATCAGTATTTTGTATTTATATTTTAATACAATTAACTATCAAAATATAATTTAATACTATATAAAAAAAAACAAAGCGAATTAATTAATTCAGGCAACCACTACTATTAACTATTGCAATCCAAAACCATAACAGAAATAAGCTAACCCCAGTTTGGGCTGACATGGTTGTACTTCTGTATTACATTTAAATGTCCTATCATTTTGCATTAGCAAGGATAAGTTATATTTATTCACAGATTAATTTTCAACGTGCAGAAAAAATGAAAATGTAAAATATTCAAACCTATAGTGCTAATGAAGTATAAAGTTATAAAAATGTAGCACGTTTAACACATTGTAGGCCTAATATTCATTGTATATTCCATATTTTGTATTTAGAGGTTAATTTAGTAACTTTAAATTTTGATAATAAACGTTCTTGTATAATAACAAACACTGAACTGTGTAAGCAAATAAAACTAACAAACTAGCTAACAAGGCTGTATTATACTTTTAAAAAATGTTGCCTGAAGGAAAGTTAATATGAAACTACCAGAATGTTAATTTAACAGTTTGAATCAGATCCCATACAAACTATAATGTAGGCTACATTGTACTCAACCTGTACTAGACTCATAACATAACCTCAAGCATGGCTGGTATTCCACATCATGTTTTCCGAAATTAAACGTTTAAGGATGGGTAGGAATAGTATATAAGAAACAAACATGATTACAGATTCTATATCTGACGTGTTCTATATCTGACGTGTTCTATATCCTTGAGCCCCGCTCAACACGGGATCTACAGGACGAGATATCTACATCTACATATACATTAACGAAGCACAGATTAGCTGTTTTTGGAAAGAGTCTGGGATAAAACTAACTTATACTATAAACTTCCCAATAGATATAAAACCATTGAACGAATTAAATAGGTTATGAGAAAAAAAAAACTTTTAAATTACCTTATAGAAAGAGCATATTGATGAGCTCCTTAACGAACAATAAATAGAGCACAAGACTGTAATGTAAATTATTATTTTAAATACGAACACTACATTCAATAAAAAGTTATATCTTATATTTTTATTGTCAGATATACTGTAAGCTATTCTTTCTACTACAACTGCTTTTAACAATGAAAGTTGTATAATATACTGTATTTAAGAAATTTGTTAACTCTGTTTGTAGTAGTGAAACATAGGTACTTTGTAAATATAACTATATTTAAGTTTCTGTACACTCAGAATTATTGTAATTGTGGTTTCTTATATGTAAGTTAAATTACGCGTCCAATATCAGTCTTGTATTGATTTACGGACAAAATAAATCTAAATCTGAACTAGCCTAAATAAAATAAGGCATAATGTGGGTTGCTCTCGTTAAAAACCAAGACCTATCTAAATCACTTCGCTCATTTATATTGGAAAGTTTCCGGTTCCTTTACAAGATGAAAGTTCGTGTTTCCACTTAAGGACAAAATACAGTAAATCTAATTTGAACCAAAAACACTAAAGAAACAGGGTCTGAGACTCGGAATTCTAGAAGAACAAAGTACTAACCACTATTTAACTATTGTAATAGTGATTTCAAACCATAACATCTCAAAAATATAACACATATTGTAATCACTAATCAGAAATTACCTTCAACTCCAGATTACTGGCACGGATTCGATCCTCGATGTGCAACTACCAATTTACAACTGATAGAAATGCGCCACTTTAACGGAAAAACGCGCCCTAACACCGATTGACGTCAACGTGACATCAACAAAAAGCAGTTGAGGTGTTTGTAGGCTTTAGTGCATTAGTGTCCCATGTGCCAGCGACATAATCGTCACTTAACTCGCGCAACCCGACGATAAAATGCCGGGTGCTGTGATATCGTGGGTCTATGACGATACTTCATCTCGTAAGTAATCTCAAAGGACCTCCCAGAAATATGATATATTGTAGATGTAGATACATTGTTTTGTGAACTTGTATATTTGAAAGAATTTATCAAATGCAAGTCAGTTATCATGACATACTGTTTTACACTGTTCATATACTGCTTTTGAAGTTGCAATACAGTTACCCACAACATATTCCTAAACATATGGTTATGAAATTAATCAGATGTTTGTTTATTTCGATGATCAAGTTGAAATGAGTAGCCTACTACATTAATACAAGTTATATTAGTGTGAAATAATTAGGCCTATATACATTAAGCGGAGTTCTTTGCCAGTGTATTCTGTGAAATGTTGACATATTTTAAGAAATTCTTATATCAGTGTATACGAGTTTGAATTTAGGTTACGTATAATAAATCTTTGATAATTTCATGTAATAAGTTGTTGCAAAACACAGTATTGTGTAACGAAAATAAAACACTTATTACAGGACAAAAGTAGTTGCTCCAAACAACCGTTTAAATTTCCTATGTCTAAAAAATAAACTATAAGAGGTGGTTCTTAGATTTTAATTATCATTATTATTGCCTTTGAAATATTAATAGAACGTTACTTGTAATTCTACTATTGTCTTAATTATTTTAATGACAAAGAATATATTTAAACAGACAATTAAGAAACAATGGGATCGACTTTCAAAATCTGGTATCTCATAAGACAAAATTTAGTACTGGTACTACTACTACTACTACTACTAATAATAATAATAACAATAATAATAATAATAATAATAATAATAATTCATTGTCAAAGAGCAGTGTGTTCCTGCAATAGACACTGTCAGTGTACATTATAATAAATACCTTATATTAACAATCCACATAGAATCAAAGTATGTTAACTACATTAAAGCTCAGATACTCGTCAGTAGAGTAAAAACGATAAAACCTTAGCAACCAATTAAAAAGCTTTCCTTTAAAACGGCATATACTTAAATTTCAGGTTTCAAGAGTTAATCTGTTATAGAGCACCTTACCTTTAATAAAACAAGTTTCTTTAGTGCGGTTAAGTCGACAACATTAGGGATAATCAATTTGTATTATATAATGTTATGTATATAATGTATAAATTATATTGGTGTAAATAAGAATGAATATGAAGCAAACTATAGAATATGAAAAGGTTATAAACAGTAAGTATTTTTAGTTGAATAAAATAACAAAAGATGCCAAAAATAAGTAGTATTCCTCAATTCCAAGTTTCAATATGATCTAACAGGACTCATGCTTTGAGATTTGTGACTTTTTAATTAGGCTATGTAAATGTATCCTAAAATTAAAATATTTCAGTCGCAACAATTAGCATTTAATAATTTTAATATTTTAATTTCGGGGTACGCCGTAGCGTAGTGGTCGAGGCGCTGCGCTACAAACCATAAGGTCGCGAATTCGATTCCCGATGAGGTCGTTGGAGTTTTTTCAATTGGCCGAATCCTTCTGGTGGCACTCACTAACAGAAGTGAGTACCAGGAGTAATCCTGGGGGTAAAGGCGGCCGCTGACAGCCTTACCACCTTCACGTGCCGAATGTCCAAAATCTGGGAGCCTCAACCCCCTGGAACCCTCTGGGCCTCCAAGGCTTGTAGGGATCATTTTACTTTACAATATTTTAATTTCACACACTATGATGAATATTACATTGTCATAGAGACTTATAATTTAATAATGCACATAATCATACATCATAGACTTGGCTTAATATGTTTATTATATTATTATATTATATTTATTATTATAAATTAACCTCCACATCTGGTTCGATTATTCAGCGAAAAACGCGATACCTAACATGCCAAAAGGAGGAATCGAGTGTGGGTTTGCAAGGACGGGTGGTGGAGAGCACCCATGGTGATCCCGTAAAGGGATATTCTCAGCGTATTTGTTGCAGGGGTGCGCCAGTCCCCTACCTACTTAAACCTAAGGACACACACACCCAGTCCTGAACCCGGGAAAGGAATTTTTCACTACTGAAAAATTCCCGACCCAGCCGGGAATCGAACCCGGGCCGCCGGAGTGGAAGGCAGAAGCGCTACCGACTCACCCACGGAGGCGGACGGTGGAGAGCAAACGAGGATGCAAACTGGAATCCAGCCTCTGTTGACAAAATATGACATTGTAAATTATTTTGTTTCCTTAAAACCAGTTTATACAGTATCCTACAACAATGAGGGGAAAGAAGTGGAAGGACATGAGATGATATGTACTATAACAAAAAATGCTACTAAATATAATCTCAAGTGGCTTGCAGTATCGGTACATATCTTCTTCGGAATGGTATGAACGTATCATTATTCATAACGGCTACATCCCAGTGGAGAGATATTCAAGTTTGCTATCGTGAGCCGTACGTACTATCTCAAAAGTTTTCTGTGGACTACCAACATGAGCAATAAATCTTGTGAAGAACGCATATATATAAATTGACAAAATGTGGATTTATTTGTTTTGTTTGAGAAAGATAAACTAGAATGCTATGTATCTCGGACCATGACAAACGACTGGGCAGCCACTATCTGACCCATTTTCCATAAACTTGAAAGTGGGAAACAGATACTCATGTATCTTAAGGCGATTTTCTATTAAAGTAATGGACATTAATTCCAATGAAAAGCCATGATTTATCAACTTAGAAAACTCGGAAATGCGTGTATTAAACATTATACAACTTCCCTTATTCCTAATTTCTCGTTAATAATTAATAGGCCTATTCCTAAAGCTAATTCATGTAGGGTGAAACTTGTAGACCTATGGTGCTCTGTGGTTTAGGGCGAAAGAAGCATATGGAAAGTATTGAAACACCACCCTAATTACAAGATTCCGCGCGCTTCTAACATTAAATTAATGAATGTACAGTAATTGAATTTTTTTCGATAACGTATGGTTGTTTCATCACCAAGCACTAAGCTTGGTTTGAAGTAACTTATATAAAAGAGCTTACATTTAGGTGGAAAATACTGACTGAACACTGTAATAATATATAAATATAATAATAAAAATAATAATTGATATAAAATGTATTAGTACATAATTAATTAATTAATTACTTGCATTCATGTACAAGGCTTTTTCACAAAAGAAAAGACACTTTCTTTAATGTTGTGCCAGCTTATAACTAGGGCCTATCCTTAAAAACGTTTATAAAAGTTAATTTCGTTTTGATACGATATATATATATATATATATATATATATATATATATATATATATATATATATAATTTTTTATCTATGTTATTCATGGATTACCACACAGCGAGATTATACACTGACTTTCTTTTTTGGACTCAAGAACCCTTTAAAAATGTCTTTTTCTCGATATCGAATTTCAGGATCGAGTAAAGTGCTTCCTTCATTTACAGTAGTCAATAGGTAGGCCTACGTGTCGAAAAAGCGGAGAAATTCTGGGAACAATAATTACAGACATAAATAATATTAAGGCAGATGTTAAGTGTCGAATAAAATCAGGAAATGCTTGTTTTTATACAATTCTGAGTTTTATCTTCTCATCTTCTGTCCAGAAATCAAAAAAATAAAAATTTATAAAACAATTGCCCTCCCGGTTGTCTTATACTATGGACAAGAGACAAGGTTCTTTACTCTTCGGGAAGAATATAAACCGAGAGTTTTCGAAATCAGGGTTCTTACGAAAATATTTGAACCTATGAGAGATGAAAACATGGATTGGAGAAAACTGCATAATGACGAGTTTCAAAACCAGTACTCTTCACCGAATATAATAAGGGTAATTAGACCACGGAAGAAGAAATGGGCTGGACATGTTGCACGCATGGTGGAGGAAAAACATGTCTAAAAAATATTGACTGCAAAACCCGAAGGGAAAAGGCCACTTGGAAGGCCTATTCGTAGATTTAAGGGATTAAGGACTTGCGAGGGATGGTAGGATGAAGTTAGCATAGAACAGGGTTGAATGGCGGGCTCATGTATGCGCGGCAATGAACCTCCGGGTTCCACAAAGTAGATAATATACCTTTAGCTTGCTTAGGAATGGTCTATTGTCATTAAGAAAGTAAGTACCGGTAAATAACGAAGATTCCATACGTCTCTCGGTAGTCGAGATGTTAGCTTGATTCCATGTATGCAGGTTCAAACCCAACAGAGAGAAATTAAACCCGATAATGGTTTTACTTCTGACAATTTGCTAAGAAGAAGAGTAATTAAAGAATTCTTTCTGGGACTTAAAGCTTCGTATTCTACGTAAGAATTCTCGAGGAGTTCAAGGATATAACTATTACTAACTCTCAGTATTATTCTAGAAAAGGCAGTGCTCTTTCCTCTTGAAATTAACACCATTAACACTGAAAACGAAATGTGCTGTTCAGCTCTAGGGACAGAGAAATTATGTTGTTAAGCAAGCCACACTCAAGACAAATTGTAAGTCAGTGTGTGTAAAGTTAAGCAGCTTCGTTGCTTAGGTATTCCAGATAGCTTCAGATGCAGGAATGTTTATTCCTTCCACGTAATAAGGCTCTGTGGGACAATGCCGTCTGTTTTCTCAGTACCCAACACAACAGCAGCTCTGTTCCTTACCACACACCCACGTCTATCACGGATATGCATGCATGGACTATTTAACAAACCCCGCTCTTGGGTTCTGAGTTCGACTCGCTTCCACTTTGTTTCTTCCTACAGCACATATCGTGGCTGTTCTTGAGCGAGTCATGGCGAATCTTTGTTTGGGGCCTGATAATTCTTATTAGGACAGAGAAACTACATATATTCACAAACTCCTGTACTGCATGCAAAAGTTCTTACCGCTGCTAATATGTTGTAACTATCCACAAAAGGGATTCCTATTCTTGTGAATATCACTTCGAAATAAAGAGATTTTTCAATAGTTTCTTTATTTAAGAATATCTTTGCAATTTTGATAGCGTTTAAACTTGGAATGCTAATGGGCGAATAAGTGAACTGAACTGAAAACCGTGGCTTTATTATAAGCATTAAATTAAATTAAACCCCCCCCCCCAAAAGTTCGAGGGTGGGAGCTGTGAACCCTAGCTTCGGGTCTCTTCTATAAACTAATAATTGAATCAAACTAAACTGCGGTTTTTCTCCTGTAGACAGGGTCTAAAGTCAGACCGATGCACCACCTACTTCGTCTTAAAATTTCATCCGAAGATGGCATGAATGAGAGCATGTGGTCAGCATAACGACTCCCGAGGTGGTTAATGAAGGTTTTTTTAACAGGAACGGTCACTTCTTTATCCAACTCATAGCCGTTCCAGATCTCTCTATCTCAGAACAATCCAATGAGTATCAGAGATCGAACCTGGATCTTCATACCCACAATCAGAAACGCTTACCACAATACCATGGAGGCGGTTCATTGAGGAAATATGGAAGTGAATTTAGCAAGAAAAATATTTCTATTTATAATACTGTGTAATACACTTTTTGTAAAGTATGTAGGAGGGAGAATCAAATGAAAACCGCAATTAATTTTTTCCCACTATTTTATTGCAGGAAGAATGTTCGTTTGTACATTATTTTTCTACTTAGTCCCCTCCTAGTTCAACGCAATTAAGTCACCGGACAGGAAGTGCTTCGATACCGCGTGAGAAAAATTATTTCGGTTGACGCTGTAGTCACTTGTCTTTATCTGCCCTCCAAGTATGCTCCTTTAATGGGCCAAATATGTGGAAATCCGATAGTGCCAATGCGAAGGAGGTTGCCGAGTGCAGGTGTTTTGCTTCAACATGATAACGGCCGTCCTCATGCTCCTCGTGCAGCAATGAAAACCGTCGACGACATCCGCCATAATCGCCAGATTTGGGACCATCAAATTTCCACATCTTTGGTTCATTAAAGGATCACCTTGGAGGGCAGAAGTTCAAGTCTGATGAAGACGTCCAATCGGCGGTGCATGAGTGGTTACAGCGTCAACCAAAATAATTTTTCTCACGCAGTATCGAAGCACTTCCTATCCGATTGCTTAAGTGCGTTGAACTAGGAGGGGACTAAGTAGAAAAATAATTTACAAGAAAACATACTTCCTGCAGTAAAATAGTGGAAAAAAATTAATCGCTGTTTTCATTTTCCCTCGTATGTGATTCATATAAACTCCCTCCCACGACAGGTCGCGGTCCTGTAAGCCCTGGAACATTTTCTGTCCTTAGGTACTGTGTTCATGAATTAGATTTGCTTATATTTAACAATTTTTGCTATGCATAGGCCTAAACGTCATTCTTAAAATTAAGTAGCATCTAGGTCAGTGGGGCTAAGTTTTTAAAAACACTAGCTAGAAGCACTACAGTAATTTTCAAATGGGAAGCGTTTTGCTCTTCCTCTTGCTTAGATACGCGGTCCAATCAGAGACGGCGAGACGGAAGGAAGACCCTTCTTGATAGCGGTACTACTTTAGCTCGTACACGTGATACACCAAATTTTGCATGCTTATGTCAGTTGAATATGGTAATATTCCTGACAAATTTTACGTTTCTATCTGTCCTGTAAGTGTGTCAAAAATTACATAATAGGATAAAAATATACAACATTGACATAAAATCGAACTCCATCTATGGTATACCCGATGGAGATACAACAAGAATTCATAGGACCAAACTTGTAGATCTCTCCAAATCCATTATTGCCGATGCAATTGTTTTTTTTATTTTTTATTTTTTTAAATAAGACTTGCCGTTTACCTTCTATAAGCCTCCAAAGAAAGTCTGCACAGACCTTAAAAATGCGTCCCCCCATTTCAAATGTTTTATGGGAGTAAAAAATTTTATCGGGCTTTCTGGAATAATTGCACCGGTTATAGGCTATAAGCTATATGTATGCCAAATTTCAACTCTATGGCTTATCTGAAAGAGGGCAAAAAGTTACGTTAGTGAACGAGTTAGCCAAATGTCTTTGTAGAACAGTAATAATCGATATTTAAAAAGTATGTGGCTCTTAATTGATCTTTATTCCAATACTGGTCAACCCATTTTGGTCCAAAATAGCTTTCGTCCTATGGACGTAATAAGTATGCAAACTAAGTTTCATGAAAATATGATAAAGCAAATTCGCGTACACACACACTGACAGACGGACAGATTTTTTTCCTGTCCACCGTGTCATCATTCTGGCACCTAATAACATATAGAGTAGGCCTATTACTTACCGTGCTTAGACGGTATTTTAATGTATCGATCGGCCATGGATCGTTTCTTTTACAGAACTGCATAAAATATTAATAGATTTCAGAAGAAATATGTAGGTAATGTGTGTAAATACTTTTATTTACTACTTACTTAATTTTACGACAAAAATGTGTTTCAACTCAAACGATTCAGTAAAGTCCACTTACCTGGAAAAGATAAAAAGACGGTTGAAGACGTTCACTATAGAAATTTCAAAATGTTTTCTTTGGAATGGCATTATGTCGAATTGTTAAATTCCTCACATTAAGGCTATCTAGAAAAATGCTTTTCTTCCATATTAACTTTACAGCGTTAAAAAATAACTCTTGTTATAGACACAATACCATTAATAAAATTGGATGTAAGACAGTCGTGTCTTAAAGGTTACCTATAAACTAAACCTAAAAAAAATACATGCTAATATACCTATTTCTCACATCTATGCCAGATCCTGCAGAATTTCGGAAGACCTTCAAATTTTTTTTTATGCCAGAAAACAGAAATTATGTGGAAATCTTACCGTTTTTCCCCCGAACACAACTAACGAAAAGAAAGACAACGCGCAATATTGGATTATGTTTCTGCCAGGAATTTATTTGAGAAATACACTTATGCACTCTTGGACTGGTGTCCAAATTACTTTTGTCTTTTAAAAATCTCAAATTTTATTACTGACATTTATATAATAGTACTTTATGCAACGAGCCTATAGTGGCATTTATTAACACACGATTATGTTTATGAATCCGGTCAAGAAAACCACCATTAACGGCCGTGGGTGTCGGCATGCTGACCACATGCCCCCCAATCCTGCCATCTGCCTACGGGAGATGACGCAGCGATCGGGTGGTAGGCCAAGTCCCTCCAGGGATGTAGCGCCACGGAGTTTAGTTTTATGTTTATGAAAGCAGTGCAGCAAATCTTATCATTTTGGACGCGAGAGTTTTAATTACTATTATAGGAACGTTGCATATGACTGTTTTTGTTAGACCATAATTAAATGTGTAAGTTTTGAGAAAACCTTGTAGTTTATGTACACACTTCTGTAGCGCATGTTAACATTTTATTAATCCTCAAGAAAAGTGGGTTTTGTTGTGAAGTTGATATTTTTAGTGTTTGTGTATATATTATGCGTGTGTTTTATTATTTTATGAAGAAGACGACGGCTTTACGAAAGATTAAGTAACCTTTGACAACGGCTTCACAAAAGGATCAATAAACATTGGTGAGTGCTGTCCAATAATCTATTTACGCTAAAAGAAATAGTTAATTAATTATTGTACATACAAATTGTAAATGTAAAACTTGTAGTTTGTCTAGGGGTATAGCCTACGGCTCAGGGACCCTGGGTAATTTTCATATTAGCCAATGAAAAGAGAAAAAATATTCAGGTTTACATTCTTTTTGTGGCTTGTTTTTAATGATAGTAACAAAACACTAGCCCTAGCGTACTTTTTATTCTGCCTAAAATACTTTTAGGGAGTATATTTTCTTAACTATTCTCTATCCCATTTAAGAACGATCCTGTTCAAAACAAAGAGGCGTGGCTGTCATAGCCCGCACGTGAGGACGCATGTGTTCGCCGTGTTTATGTTAGTTTGTTTATTCTCAGTACAACTCACCCGCAGGGTCGTCGTGAACAATGAATCCTTTTGTTTTGTTTGCTAATTGATATACTATAATGATGACGATGCCAGTGAGAGTTTGTTATTTCACGTGTAAATGTTGATATTATTGTTACATGAACTTAAGAACACTCGTTAGCCACACCCTGGTAATGGCGCATGCTAATGACATTAACCAATCACGTTTTGTCACATGATGCGAATTTTCCGCGAACTCTCTGTGAGTTCTCCCCTCTGTTTTGACTAGGATCAAACTAGAATGGGATCAATTGCAATAATAATGTAAAGGGCAATTCACTCGCACATTCGTTCTGGTATACGAGAAATTCGTGGATGTAATGCTGCAAAATGTACCGTAATTGTTAAGCAGATACAATACTTCAACTCTCGTATGAAATTATCCATCTGACCCACATAGACTCTTCGCTTATAATAACACATAACAATTTAAACCATGATTTTCCCCAAGACATGTAATTGGATATAGGATATGACTTCTGTGGGAAAGAACAATTATTATTGTGTGAACGTCATTTGTTTTATTGGTACGCAACTCGATACCGCAAATGTCGCTGTAACTATAAAGTTTTACGAGTTTCGTAACTGCTATTTTCTCAGTAGCATCTAACAACAAATAGCTTGACTTGATGTTGGTATTGGCTTATAGGATCCATGTTATCTGCAGCAGAAAATCCCTCGTATTAATGCATGACGTTCCCTTGATGTCGCTGCAATCCTTTTCATCAATACCCGCGCAGTTTAACTCTTTATTCGCCACACAAAATGTAAATGGCAACGATAGATAATGTGCGTAGAGATAAGGAATATCTCCCATTTCTGGTCGGGGAGGGATTAGGCGTTAAAACTAGAGTTACTAATAGATGTAATAGTAAAACGTATTAACCTTAAAGTATTTTCATGTTTTATTTTATCTGTTTTGATGGCGAAAATCAGAGCAAGCAAAATAAACTATATTTACCGAGATTTGCATCAAGAATGCATCTTTCTTTTCTTTTGTTTTAGAGATATCTGATATCTCATTTGTTCACCAAAGAGTGCATCCTGAAACTACCCCATCTTAAGCACCTTTTCAATTCTCCTTGGACAATTGAAGGCCTCATGCCGTGAGGTATAATGTTCAGAGAAGGTATTTACACGTATTGTGCTGAACCATGAAATATTTCGAGATTCATTGAGTGAATGACCTTATGAAAGCCTGCGCACTTCTCAAATATGCCCTTCGGATTTAAAAAAATGCCTAGGGCAAAAGAACGTAAATTAGTAGAAATTAAATGTCAATTCAATTGACATTTAATTTAGAAGCCCAGAATTCCGTCACGGGCCCACCAAGCTAGTTTAAAATATTTAACTTAGCTTCCTTTAACTTCTTAGTTTTTTTTTTTAATTAGATCAAAATACACAGGTATATATCATATTATTATTAATATACAAACATTTATAGAATAATTTCAATCATTGCAATGTTGGTCTCTTTCCACAATCAAGAATGTAGATATGAGTTAAGAATAGTTTGGATCTGGTACGAGACATGCACTCGAGTGTGTAGTTTTACAGGTAAAAGGTTAAAAACAAGGAAAACAACAACCCCAACGTTATTTAACGAGCTTAGAAAATATTAATCATCACTGGGCTTGAACTTATCCAAGGACATAGTTCTCGCAAACATATGGTTTGAAACAATCAGCAAACAATACACATATGTCATTGTTTGTGTTAGAAATATTGGTATCAAACAAAGGAGTGTACCTAGAAAAATAAAAATTCTATGTCATGTTTGCTTACTGTAGTCAAGCAAAATCTGCCATGAATGAAACCTTTAAAAGTAAACGATATTTAAACATTAGCGAACAGCAATAACGCACTAATCCCTGTCGGAGACCCCAAGGCAATCGAAAAGCTGGGCTCAACAATTTTATCGAACCAAATTAAAAGAAAAGAACTCTTTTTAACAGCTTATTCACAACTCATTTATATACACTGCCATCAGAAATTTGTGGTGTAATGTACAGTAACTTACTCGTACATTTAGGGCCTATTAAGTTAAAATTTGCAATATAAGATGGATAGCTTAAAAGGATCATATAATATGAACTATGAATAATAGGCCTACTCAATTTCCTACATAAAAGTCGTGTAAACAAATTGCTAAACAAGATGAAAATATATTATTGCTATAGTAATATAACGTAATTAAATAAATAATCGCATGTTATTGAAAAATAATGCGTAATCAGCATGCTAATAAGCCTGAATAAAAGTAAACTTTAATTTAATAATCTAACAAAACTTCACATGTTTACATGATTGAAAATCAAACTCAATTAATTTTTCTAACTGTACAATTGCCTATTGTAATTTCTCTGAGATATCCACTAAATCCATAATGATTTTATTTACAAATTGGATATAATATGTATTTTAATCGCCTATGGGGTCTCTTGGTTAGCGTCGCTGGCTACGGATCCGCAGGCACGGGTTCGAACCCCGGTACCACCTCGGGATGTTTGCCTAGAGATTTAAACTGAGGAGCTTCTTGATTGAGAAGTAGTGACTCTGGTAAAGGAAGCCGTCATTAACGGATGTGGGTGTCGGCATGCTGACCACATGTCCTCAATCCCGCAATCTGCCCCTGGTAGATGACGCAGCGGTCGGATGGTAGGTATAGTCCCTCCGGGGATGTAGCGCCACATAGTTTAGTTTAGTTCATGATGTGTATTTTATTAATTCGTCATTAATCATGTCTACTCCTACCTATAGTATTGGCAGTTTTACCCTGCTTTAGAAGTCCTATTGTACAGAAGCAGTTTTAAAATTAACGTACTAAAAATACTGATTACAAGAGATCGCCTGGAATCTGAAAGCTTGGTAACCGTTTGAATTCGAGCCTGCCGTTGGCAGAGCGCATGCGTGGAGTGCTAAAGTTCACAATGAAAACATTGTCCACGGCTCCACGTGGATACTAGCGTGATACCGTCAATGTTTTCAACTCAGCACGTTTCGCTTGAATTGGAATTCCCGCCGCCTCTGTCTGTGACGTGGTCCATGCTTTCAGTTTGAGGGCGAGCTCTGTACGTTGTTGTTGAATTACACCTAGTATGTAGGCCTATGATGCACCAGAGATCAATTGAAGTGTTACTGTGAAATACTGTTTTCTTGATTAATTAAATAATTAAACAGTATCCAGAGAAGAGTTGAGTAACAAAATAGTGAAAATGGCTTTAAATGAGCATAAGTACCGGACCGCTAAACTGGATAACTGCCAGGATTTCTAAACACATCTTGTGAACTATGGTTAATCCTTCTTCCCTCCAATGTTTACGTCTGTTCTCGGGATGTTAATATAGGGTTACTTATGGTTGTTGTAAATTATGTGAAAATAAAAAATAATTAATAAACATTAGAACACGTGCAATTACCGTTTAGAGTAAGTGTAGTGAATGTAGTAAATAAAATGCTTGGAGCAACAGTTCTCCTGCCTATAAGAAGACAGTAGTACGAGTTCTTAAAAATAAAATAAAAAACTAAAAAAACTACTGGCATTAATAAAATTAACTGTTAGCTTACAACAATTTGCAGTTCTTGACTTGCAAAAGGAAAAATGTCTTAGAGGAACGAATGAAGGACATCCGTGCGGAGATTCCTTGCGACTTGCAGTACCAGTACGATAAGGACGACCTTGAGATGTATAAAAATCACATGTGTACGCATTTCTCACTCTCACTCTCACGTTCTTGCACAGAGCGTGTACATTACAACCACAATCCCTGAGCTTCGCCATGCTTCAATTCTCTTGCACTCACGGCTTAAGTTTCGTACCACTCTTCCCTTTCCTTAGTTTATGCTGTCTAATTTTCAAAGAACGCTCCTGGCTCTCTCTCTATATCTAGGATGATCAAATTGAAAAACCAAAAGTCGGGACACTTTACTGAACGATACATTATTCGAACTTGTTATTTCAATATAATATTATTTACGAATGAAGCATTAGACTGTTGGAATTGGAATACCAAATGTGGACATTAATTACTCAAAGTATATCATTACTTTTTCCTTTTTTCTTCTCACAACTATTAGCTCGTTTTAAGAGCTACTGATTCTTCTTTTCTTAGCTTTTCTTTTATAAAAGGAAAATGTCTTCACTGTGTAGGACTATCTTTGCATTTTCCCGTAAATCAAAGTAAACTCCGTGCAAAACTTAACAAATTAGTATGCAGTAACATGCACAAAGTAAAAATGGCCAACACCGAACAAGTAAGCAGTAATAGCGTGAGCTTTCAACCAGATGCCAACTTAATCAATGACAATTAGAAATTTTTGCCAAAAAAATCGAAACCTCTAATCGAGTATGTCTGGCAGATAATAATTTGACACTCTAGTGGTGTAACAATTGATTTAAAAACACACAAGAATATAAGTAACATTTCCGCAAAAACCGGGACACCGAAAAAAAATTTGCGACAATGGGACAGTATGCTTAAACCGGGACGTCTTCTCACCCTGTCTATAACTGTTATTTTGTACGCTATAATTTATCATCCAGTGCACTTATCATATTGCTATAATAATTTCATTTAATTTCATTTCATATATTTATTTTTAAAGATGCAACAGACAATTTTTACAAATTTTAAATAGCAGGCATCTTAATAGGATGATGATGATGATGATGATATACAATAATTAGGGGCGGATTTCTATTACCTAAAAAAATAGGATATATGCATGCATTTATAACCTAAAAACATTAAAATATGACCAATAAAATTTAAAATATGACTTTACCACTTACACACTGTGTATATTCTTTTAAGTTTCATTACAATACATTTTATTAAAACATAGTGTTAATTATTTAAAATATCTGTAAATTTTCAAAAAGTATCATTATAATGCAAAATTTACAAAATATGATATGAAACTTCAAAATGTCTTTAATATGCACACAAATATGCCAAAAATACGACCTAAACATACATATTCATACTATTATGCTACAATAGTTGAAAATTTCCTAAATATGCACAATAAAAGCCATTCCATTTTCATCAGGACGCTTGAAATCGGGTTTAAATTAGTCGGAAACCTGAAATAATCCAAAGGGGAAAAATATGAAATGTAAATTTCTTAAAAATCCTGGAGTCAATTAATAATGGCAGGCGAAGCCGCGGGCACCAGCTGTAAAATACTGATAATTTAACCCCGGAAATATCGTAAACAATAAAATTCCAAACAAACCATTCCTTCCCTTGAAAAATTATATAATTTCTGAAAATACTTGAATTTATCAAATAAAATTCTTATCATATTTATCTGTCAACAAACAGTTGATATACAAGATTTTTTTTTTTAATCATTGAGGGCTTTGATGCAATGAAGTCGGATGTTTGTTTACTTCATTGTTCTAGTTGAAATTGAGTACTACATAAATACTGTTATATACAGAAGGTACAGTGCTGTGAAATAATTAGCGGAGTTATTTTCCACTGAATTTCAAGTTGGAATACATTTTAGATTTGATAAATAACACTATTATTTCACTTATGCTTATCAAACTAGACCACCAAACTAACTGAGTTGGCCAAATGGTAACGTCTTGAACTCGTATCCCGGACCCGGCCGATTTGACATGGATTTTTTTTTTTAATTTTTATGTGAGTGCGCGATTGTCAATATATCACAAATCTTTAGTTCTGCTGACGCTGGTCGATTTTAATCTGATAAAAAAATATATATTTTCTGCAATTCATAATTGCAATTATAATTGATTCAACAAAAACATTCTGGCACTTTGTTAGGCTATATCAGTTTACCTGATTTTATTTTTCTGCGTATTTGTTAATATCTATGAACAATCATTCGTTTAACAGTAATACTTACAGTATATATAACAGTAGTAGTAGTTTTACTGTATATATGAATGAAAAAATAATTTAAACAATTATTTATTTATAAATAATTGTATATACGATATTGTATATATTTCAAAGATTATAAATGATGTTGTTCATAGCATGTGTGAAAGTAGATAGAAAAAAGAATCACTCAAAAATATATCCATTTGGCGAAATTATCACGGAAACGGCATTTTAGTGCAGGTAATGTGAATGCCATTTTGTAATGATAATTACCCATAAATATAACAGTTTGATTAATTTTAAAAAAGTAAGCAATTGTAGAAGTAGACAATAAAGAGTATGTCAGATTGCAAGATTGTAGAGCAATTCATTGCTGAGGAAAAAAATAATTAAGCTTACCTATTTCTTACCTATGAATTTCACCGAAAGCTGTATATCCCCCCTTAAAGGTATATTTTATTCGATCATACTATAATATGGTTATGACATGATGTGACGTAACGACATCCATTTCGAAACAGATTTTCATTTTGATCTCTCCCTTTCAATATTTCACTATGCAGCGAGCCTATAGTGGGAAAGTTGCAGCCGATTGTTTTTGTTCGACCGTAATTAAACGTTTAAGTTTGAGATTTTAGATGCACTCTAACAAACGGCATATTTTCTCAAAGTAGAGTTTGATTCATACATAATTCCACAAGATGAATTATTAAATAACAATTTTCGACTTTTAGATGTTGAAAATCGAACCACGACAGCTACCCTTAGCAATCAGCTGTTCTCCTAGTTCTTGCCCTCTGAGACAAGCTCATGGCGTCCGGTCAAGTCGTAGCTTCTTTTTGGTCTTTTCTTGAAACCAGTGGGTTTTGACAGCAAGAAATGAGTTGAATTTAGTAAGATATTAAAATTAACATGATTTTTTAAAAATCCCTTTACATGCCATGGAGGCCCAGAGGGTTCCAGGAGGTTGAGGCTCCCAGAGTTTGGACATTCGGCATGTGAAGGTAGTAAGGTTGTTAGCCTTACGCACCGGCCACCTTTCCCCCAGGATTGCTCCTGGTACTCATTTCTGTTAGAGGTTGAGTCGACCCCAGGGCCATAGTGCCACCAGAAGGATTAGGCCAATTGAAAAACTCCAACGACCTCATCGGGAATCGAACCCACGACCTTCTGATTTGTAGCGCAGTGACTCAACCACTACACTACGGTGTACCCCCCAATCAACATGAATTTAATTGATTTTATTTTAAATGGTTTATTGCACTGTTTCACTTGTTACTCTCAATGTTCCAAGATCGTTTAGCGTTCGATAATAACCGATACCACACCAATGTTAAAATAATAATCTCTATTGACACGAATATCATATCATGACACACGTAATAAGGATATTATAGTAGGGTTGAACAAAATATTTATTTGCTATGTTTGAATTGCAGGCCTATATACAATTTTCTGGATAACTAGACTCAACCATAACATTCTCTCTTTCTGGCCAGGTAACACAATGTTTCCAGAAAATTTCATGGGTTTTGAGGCGGAATTGAGTTTTTTTTTCCGCAGGTTAAAATATGTTCCATCGGATTTTAGCTCCTGCTATTGGCGGCTACAAAACCCTTAGTATATAAGCCTACGTAATATCGGACAAGTGATACACAAGTTGGTCATTATCATTAAGTTATTTACAGTCTTTAGCGCCTGGAATGAACGACTCGAAAACCCGCAGCACACAGCGAGAGAAGAAGTGGTCGCATCAGTCAGGCGCTAATGTTACGGAATTTTAGAATTTATAAATGTTTAGCGCCTGCTGAGAACGACTAGAAAACCCGCAGTACACAGCGAGTGAAGAAGTGGTCGCAATAGTCAGGCGCTAATGTTACGGTATTTATACATGTTTAGCGCCTGTTAATGGGGATTAGAAGATTCGTGTTAGGGAAGGATATTGGTTTAAAGGTAGCTGATAGCTGTTTAATGTGAAGCGCAGCATTTTTCGTCCAAATTCGTAACTTTAAAAGTAATGCAAATATTTACATAACTTTCGCACAAAAATTAACTGCTTATCTTAATATATAATTTTTTTAAATCGTTTTTAAAGGTGGTAAGCCCTCATTATTTTGAAGCTGTGGGAAGATATTTAATCCCTCATACTCTGAGGTATTTAATAACCTACTAATTGTAAGTGACCAGATAAATAATTGGCGTTAACTATGACTAATCCTAATTACTTTTTACTAATACCTCGAGTAATCACAGCGACAATCGTTCCTCTTTTCTTTTCTATGGCTCATAGCGGCATGAGCGTTAGTGTCGGAGCATACCTCACGGTTGATTGGCCAGTTGTTCCTCAAATAATACCTAATTTATTGTAACATTAATGTCATGTGCCTTATTAGAGAACTCATTTTCATAACAACCTACTTAATTCGCCAACAGAGGCCACGAAAGGAAATGTCCGTAAGCTGCAGCTGTGTAAAAACATTACTCGACTGTTTTTTTATCTTGTAATTTTATCAAAGCATATACTTCTTAGACACTGGGTGGCACAGTCAGTATCGCGCTGGCTTTCTGTGACCAAAGTTGCGGGTTCTATCCCGGCGCAGGTCGATGGCATTTATATGTGCATAAATCTGTAGATTTACATAAAATGTAAAAGAACTCCTGCGGGACAAAATTCTAGTACACCGGCCTAAATTGTAATACCTCCCCGTCGTTAAATAACCATAAAATCAAACCTTAATCACTGAATTAATTGCCCCTTAAAAGGCAAGCTCTTCACAAACAAGACATGTGTCACAAGACAAACAACAAATGAACATGTGTATTTGAAGCAATTAGAATAATGCAGTGCTAAAAAGTTGCGGAAGAATGAAACTGTATGCCTGCTCACCAACAGGCACACCAGTGATAGAGGTCAGAGCACGGCTAGTGTTTTATCGACCTGAACTCCATACGTTTAATTTCATTTTCTTCATCAATCACCCTTTAACAGTTTATTACACCAGGATATTGTAATTAATGAACCCAGCTCAGCAGCCCTCGCTGGATCATTATGCTTCAGCAACAACAATATCGGAAGCAGAAAAAGGTTCCAGTTTTATGCTATAAAATTTAAAAAATAAAGAATTCTATTAGGCCTATATAATGAATTTTTATTCAAGTTAACTATATTTGTAGATACTTTGAATCAAGCTTCGAACTAGAACAGAGCGCACTATGATGCAACGATACAGCTAGAGAAATAGTTCCGCTGACAATAAAAATAATACAGTAGTAGGCCCTATGGCATTATTAAAGTGAAAGTTACTTTTTTTTTGTTCGACCATTCTATAATACGCTTATTACATGTGACGTAACGGGATTATAATGATATCCATTACAATACTGAATTTCATTATAACATAGGTGTGGTTTCGATTATTATTGAACACGATATGATGATCTTGAAACCTTGAGAGCAGCAAATGAAAGTACATAATAAACAACCTATATTTGAAATATAATCAATTCTGTTGGTGTTAGATGTAATATTATACTAAATTTAATTAATTTAGTGTGTTTCTAATGTGTATTGTTTGATGATAAAGCGTCAAGAGATGCTATGCGGCCTGCATGCCTTAATTATGCCTTAATTTGGCAATTAAGACACACGTATGATAATTATGAACTTCGCTTCGCTCTTGCATAATGTACTATCAAATGTTTAATGAAAAGTGGCATAAATCCTTAAGTTAATTTACATATTTCGCAAGTAAATAGAACCAGTCGCATCACAGGATATTCCCTTTAATAATTTAAGATGTAAACGTAAAATAAAAGTTTTCCCTACTATAGGCATGGAGATGCTTATGGAGGGTTCCTGGAGGTTTAAACCCCGGATGATTAGAAAATCAGCAAATGAAGTTGGTCAAGTTGTCGCTTTGCGCACCGACCACACCCTCAGGATTGCTCCCTGAACTCATTTTTTTAAAGGCCGAGTCGTTCCCAGGCCATAGTGCATGACAAAGACCCCATCGGGGGTCGAACTCGCGATCTTCAGACATATCAGGCACCTTAAAGTTGTAGTACTAAATTACAATATGTATATTTACCCGTTTTAATGATTGTACGATACTAAATTTCACCTTTTTTTATCAAAACATGCTTAATGAGTTTTAGCTCTTATTCCATTAGCTCCTTAACTAGATATTTCTGACCAAAATTCTGTATGCTGTTTAAAATACTGATTTACCATTTAAGTAATAGCGTTACTGTAAATAACAGTTATTCGTCCATTGTATCAGTAAAGGTAAAGGTAAAGTGATCCCTATACAGGCCATCCATTGTATCAGTAGTAACTGAAAATGGTTCTGAGGCATATTCCATTCGCATTTAGTGTGTCCCATATGTACTGCTTTAACAACATCAGTTACATGGAGATTAATTCAACTGCTATTTGCATCTTGGGAATAACACATTCATAACACGACCCTGAATTACCATATTATGTCATATCTCCCAAATGGCTATGCTAAGGGTTTTATTTATGTCGCGTGCCTAATGATTTCACTAAGTTCGAACCTAAGTATGTTTAATTCATTTTAATATGATATTCATAAAGTTTTCAGTGATTTTACATTTGCATCCCTGGCGTGTTTTAATAAACCTATTGTAGATCTCTAGATCTGAGGTTCGCAGTTCAAACCCGGTCGAGCTCGACGGATTTTTTTCAGGACCTGGCTAAGAACGTGAAGAGTTTTGGGAATAGGCTATATATGCTTTCCTTAGGAAAGGAGGTAAAGTCGTTGTTCCTGTATAGCAGATCTACGGCTTGCTAAAGAATTTGCTTCTTGAAGGGACTGTTTCTGGGCGAACTTACGGGCCGCTTCTCGATTTTCCCATTATCGTCCTTCCATGGGACCGACGCTCCATCGATTGAAACAATGTAGAATAATTATGTTATGTTAACAGGCAGGGTTGCCAGATGTGGCTATTTTAGCCAATGTAGCTAATTTGCGTGCTATGAAGCTAAAAATACTTATGGAAAATTAGCCCCCTGTTTTGGCTAATTTACTAACCTGATGAATTTAACATTATGCATATACTATAAAACATATTATAGAAGATAAAAATAAACTTGATTGTGCATAAGTCAGTTAATCGCCTGCTTTTATAATGTAAAGTGAGAAGCGATGTTAACTGTAGGCCTATATCCCTGCTTTTACACATACAATTTTCATCTCAGCTTTCTTCTTGCTTTGCTATAATATCAGTCGTTACCTGACCTAGGAGTTGGTATAAAATAATAATAATAATAATAATAATAAAGTCTAATAATAATAACAATAAAATCAGTTTATAATCAAAACTTTGAGAGGAACGAACGCTGCTTATTTGTGTGTTGCGAGGTTCTTGTCGCTGAAAATGACATAAAATAGTTTGCAAACAGCTGGGATTCCGAGAAACCCGATACGAGCTGTCAGCAGTAATCCTGAAAACTTGGGCCAACACTTCCTGCAGAACTGAGATGTCAGTTTAACTAGCAAGTTGAATCATCCTTCAAAACTCTTATCTTACAGGGATGTCCAAGATCTTTCGTTTCTTTTCCGTGCATGTTTAATACAGTGTACAATAGGCCTAAATACTGTACTTGTCACGTTGTAACGACTTCTTCTCATACCATCGTTTTTATGCAAGAAATAACCTTGTTCGCTGATCTGAAAATATCTAAATTAGTACAGTACTGATTACGTACAGGTATTGGGTAGCTACTTGGCGGACTCCTAATTTTGCCACCATTTCTTTTCTTTGCAACATCTGAAGTGATTGTTGGCAAAACATAACCAACTCCTCTCACTACAAAGCTCGAAGTCATTCTGCTGTTGGCCCCAAATAAAGTTAAGCATCTTGATCTGAATCCGTTCCCCATACCAAGATCGACATGTATATTAGCAGGTACCCATGGCTTCACCTGCGTTTATTAATTTATTTTATTTTAATTTAATTTAATTTAGTTTAAATTACATGAATATATAGATATAAGGCCCTGAAACCCCGAAAGAACAGGAGCTCGTGGTCGGGGGCAGTTCCATGCTTATATTTACAAGTTTTACATTATTTAAATATAATCTTAACCTAAAGTTACCTTAAAACTAAATAGACAAAATATTGTGAAATAGTTCCAGGGGAAAAGACAAAAGCTGAGAGTAAAAGCATGTTTCAATTGATATAATAATAATAATAATAATAATAATAATAATAATAAATTAATTAAATCGCTAGATTTTTAAATAATTTATTTAACAGAAAACTAATTAAAACGTCGTATTTATTGCCATTTACATTAAGTCAATCATAAACAATTAAAACGATTAATTACGAAAAAGCTAATAATCTGGTTTCGAGGTACATTTCACGATTATAAAGCGCCACTATGGAAAAAAAGACCTCAGATTCGAGATCCCTGGTCCCAAAAGATTCACGTTTCGTCCAAATTGATAAATGTTTTCCCATTTAAGGATCGGTAAAGTTGAATTACGGCCCAGTCTCAAATTTACGTACGAATTGCGACCCAGCATATTGAGAGGAAGTATGAGCTGCGGCAAGGTAATTAGGTGTTGATCGAGTCTATTAGCGTTACCCAGGAGACAAAATGGGCAGGTTGGCTGTGAAGTCTCCCAAAAATCTGGGCTTGTAGCCACTTAAAAAAAGTTACAGGCCTATGCAACACAATGTCCCTGTCCTAGCGGGGTCTGGACTTTTGCGTCCCAAAACCACTAAACTTGGACATTTGCGTCCAGTGATTCTCAAATCCAACGTCCCGTTTGCGTCCCGGGTCCCTCTAGAGCAATGACCAAAGTGCGTCCCATGGAATACAGGTAAAAAATTGGTACCATGCAATTCGTTTAGCATTACTCAGGGTGCACCGCGAGGAGGTGAACTGCTACACAAGCCAAAAATTTTAATCCTTGCATTACTGTCAATATTAAATAAAAATGAAGCGGATAATGAAGTTACTCTTTGTCTTTTGGTTACCAGTTTACTTTCTTGTGGTTGGGAGGAACTTAAATGATACTTTTCGCAAATATTGCAATCTGCTGAGTGCTTCAGTTCTCTATTCAGCCATTTTTTCTACCAGATAGGTCTCTTTTTCATTTTTTTTTTTTTAATTGACAACGGTTGTTGAGCGTGTGTGAATATATGTTTCTGCTTGTATATTCTTCACGGATTCGATTAACTGGAATAGGTGTGTGCGAGTGATAAAACATTCTATTCAATTTTGAATGAAATGATTTACAGCTGTTGTTGATGTATCGATCTTTTTCAAGACAGGACGCACGAGGGTTGTTTACATCAAATTGCACCGGACGCACGAGGGTTGTTTTGATGAAGCGACCACTCGCTTTGGGACGCAAAAGGGTACGACCCGTCCTAGCGTATAAAGTTTTGGGTAAGTATTTATTTATTTATTTATTTTTGTTTTTTAATTTTTTTAACGAATTCAAACCACGTTTTCTCTTTTCTTTCCATCCTTGCCATTTGTTACCTTATGATTATTTTTCTAAAATTTTTCGCGTCTTTCTAGACATCCTACTTCTGCACTTGACGTACGTCTTTCAACTTCCGAGAGTACTCGCTGTCAATTCCGCTATGAATTACGACAAGCTTATTGGCGGCGAATACAACATTATTAATATGATAGAATTTCAAATTAGATATTTCTTTATTAATTATGTACTAGAAACCATTAATACAAGATTTGTGATATCTATAGGCTATTCGCTGTTGGGTTATTTATTAGTCTTAACAGCAATAATACTCAAATTTCGGCGGGATTCGTGGTATGGTAGGGTAGGTAAACGTGAAAGTATATCAATATAATATATATTCCTTTTGGCGCTAGCTTACAATATTTATTTAACTATGTCAGTGCTTCTCACAAATTGCACAACAGGACTATTTCCGGGTGTTTATAAAACCTAGGTGACCTATTAGTCCATATTTAAAAGATAAGTATGAATTATTATATCACGAATCGCACTAAATCACTATACTTTGCATAATGATATAAGCAATGAGTTATTTCATAGTGACAACGCTATTGTGACGGGTCCTCCCGTCATTTTGGAAGTTCGCAATTAATTGAGAAAGTTTAATGTTGCTTAGGTTCAGTTGTAGATAGATGTACGGTGGTGTGCAATTACTGGAAATGAAATACCTGTATAGAGTTAGAGGGAGCGGGAGAGAGAGATGGAAAGAGATGGAAGGAAAGAATGAAAGGAGGGAGAGAAAGAGAGTGGAAAAGAGAGAAGTGAGAAATAAAGACATGTCGGTATAGAAAGAAAGAGAAAAAGAGAGATAGAGATATACTATAAATGGAAAGAGGAAGGGATAAAGAAAGAGTAAAAATAAAAGAGAAAGTCAGTAGGAAAGTAGGAGGGAAGGGCGGAAACGTGGAAGTCCCTGGCGCACCAATAACCTATACCTAAATACAATACCATACGTTTTCATACAAGCATTTGAAAATTCTCTCCTCACACCAGTAGTGAAAAAATTAGGCCTAACTTACACATAGTCAAGTTATAGTTTTCGTTCTTTGATCTTTCTAGGTACAGATTTTTTTTTCCATTTCATGCACTATTGAACCGTATTACGTGGAGTGTAAAGTACCCATAGGAATTGCATTATATTATTCCGAGATATTTACTAGTACAGTACTCATAGATTCTGAAATAATATATTAAATGGACTTGATTTTGAGAAATTCGTCACAACTTGTTGTAGATCTATCTTTATACTTTAAAAATATTATGTAAATGACATTAGAGCAAACACTTCGTTAACTCCATTTGTGTTTTAAAACATTGTAAATCTTTGCTGTGAAGATTTTAAATTTTTCATGTCCTTTGAAATCATTCTTGAGAATGTTATTTCTACTTATGCAGTTTCCGTAAATTTTACAAAGTACAACCAGGAAAAGTTCTGTAATTTATTTAAACTAGTGCATCGTGCATTTCAGTGGTTCAAAACGAACTTCTCGTTAAATAACTAAATAATGATTATATTTGTATACATAATTATAATACAGGCAGGCCTACAGTACATGTTTTCTAATGGTTTCATCTTCATTGTAAGAACTTTTATGATTGCAATAGTCAATATGTCAAAACATTTACTGAAATCAAAGCCAGCATATGCAGTGCTTTAGTCGGAAAAAAATATTTGGGGGAGCTCACCAAAATACGTAACATCAAAATAATATAGAGTATATTTGCACGGATCTACCTAGAAACTGACCGCCGCTAATCAAAATATCTCACCAAAGACGGTGCCTAAAGTAGGGTTAACCCGTAAACAACTTTCACCCTCAAGGCCTCAACTCCTCTGAAACCGTTTCTTGCATTCCAAGAATTCAGGATGCCAGAATCCTCTATTGCAGCGTTTCTCAACCTTTTTGAACCCGAGGACCTCTAAAATGTCTAAAAAAATTTACGGACTAATTTTACATCCCATTTTTAAATATTCTTAATATTCTTAATATTTGGGGTATTAAGTATACGTCATTATGACGAAATATATGAAAAAATTTTACTTCTTTACTTTCCACTTGCTTTATGATATTTTTCAATTATGTCTGAGGACCATCTAAACCATAGATGGGCAACGCCCGGCCCGCGGGCCGGATGTGGCCCGCCCCGACTTTTGATCCGGCCCGCGGAACATTTTAAAATCGCGCTCGAAAAAGTAAATATTTTCTGTTCTCGCCAACAAGAGAGTGAGAGGGGGGAACAAAAGCCTGAGCTACGAGGGTGTTCCTTCCGGTCAGCGCTAGAAAAATGCTGCAATAGGCCTAAATCAAAGTATCGAACCAGACTTACAGATGAAAATTTTGAAAACACTCTGCGCTTGTGTATTAGTGGGATTGATGCCAACATTGATTATCTTGTTTCTCAAGTTCAAGCTCAAGCTTCTCATTAATTTCTGCTGATTGTAAGTAAACACCTAATCAGTTCGATATTGTTCTCATTCATGTAACTTTAACATTATACTTTATAAATACAAAAAACCGTATCATGATTATTTTTTCACAACTACCTATTATCTACGGCCCGCGACTTCATAAATATCGTAAAGTTTAGCCCGTATCTTTCCAAAGGTTGCCCATACCTGATCTAAACCATCTTCGCGGACCACCAGTGGTCCGCAGTGGTCCGCGGACCATAGGTTGAGAAACGCTGCTCTATTGGAAATGAAAGACAGAGACAAAGTTGCCGCATTATTTATACAGTGGAACATTTCTTCAATGTCCAATTCATGTCTGTGGAAAATATGAGATCTCCAATTTTAAAAGAAATAGAAATAAGGATCATTGAGCAAAATATTTCCCAGTTCCGGTGAGCTCCGGCCCAACTAAAGCACTGAGCATAAGGTACATACGTTGGAGATGGAAATGACAATGTCCAACACTTGGATTATTAATACAAATTCTAGTATCCTGTAAAATGATTATTTAAAATAATGAGTGTAATGAAAAATTATGAAAAAGCAACTCCTCATTAACACCAACTATAACTTCTGGCTCTCCCTTTGCATCCCAACTATATATATATTTTTTTTAAATTTAGAAGTGAATCAGTTTTTTTCTTTCTAACTAAATCCCTGATTTAACGGAAACCGCATTAGTAGAAATAATACGAGTATAATCAAGAATGATTTCAAAGGGCATGGAAGATTTACAAGGACTGCCAATATAAATCTGCACACTGCATGGCGAGAATGGGAGGAAATAACATATTGACTAGTGTCACACGAGAAGAGTGGTCTGTCGATGAGAGAAAGGAAAAGTGGAATTCTACACTTACCAGCTGTGATGCTACCTTTCTCCCGGTCCGGCCATGTGAACAGCATCCGTCAACCTGCATCAACACAACAAAGTCTCCCTCAGCATAGGCATACATACAACAAACATCAAAACTTCGGACATCAATAGTATAATCTCAAATAAGCTGCACACTCTCATATTCTTGCTAAACTGGTTTGTAAATTTAAGTGTAAGTTTTTAAACCTACACGGTTTTTACTATCATGTTATCTTTGTTTCACTTAGTAAAAATCCAAAGTAATTTACATGGCATATATCGGTAGGGTTGCAATTTGTTATAATTAGACCTGGGATTTTAAGGCAAATGCCTATTTTGTTCCTTATGAAATAACATGAAAATGTTTAAATATGTGGACGTTTCATGATAAATCACTTACATTTATAGAGTTTTATATGCCCTAAAATGCCTATTTGGACCTTTAGAGCCTATTTTACTATTTTAGTGCCTAAAATGCCTATTTTGTATATTTAAAATAAAATTCAACTTCTGTAATTTTTACAATCTTATAATGGACATCCCTCAATGAAAAGCAGAACAGCAGAAGTGGGTTTTTCACAGAAACTTGATTATTCCAAACAATTGTCGCTAAAGGAATGCTGACTGACAGGGGAGGGGGAGGATTAAGGAGGAAGGACTACTGTGTCAAGTCACCAGTGAAAGAATATCTGTTTAAGTTAATATAGTTCGTGATGCTTAATTTTGCAGTTAATTCTGTTAATAATTCCACATTCTTTAAAAAAGACCATGAGATACGACGTAGTTTGGAACATTATTTTTTAACAGGATGATGGACAAGATGGAGTAGATTCAGAAACCATTGCTAACTCAATTTCGATCAAAAGTGGATATGACGGTTTTTGGAACCTGGTGCCTGTCCTGTATTCTTTTTTACATTTTATAATTCCAAATAAGAATGTGAATTTACAGTTATAAGCAATAGGTACAGTGTGAAAATTTTACATAATATACAAATAAACAAATTATTATAATAATTTACAACACAAATACAAAATTTATAATATAATTAAGTTATGTACAAAAATAAAAATTCAAATGCAAAGGTGTTGTGTAAGTAGCTATGGCGTGGTCTTGTGGTCTTGTGGTTAGCGTCGCTGACTACGGATCCGTCGGCCCGGGTTCGATCCCCAATACCTCGGATTTTTCTGAGGTAGGGAGGTCTGGTAGGGGTGCACTCAGCCTCGTGATTCAAATTGAGGAGCTACTTGATAGAGAAGTAGCGGCTCCGGACTTGGAAACCACCATTAACTAAACCACTAAACCACCATTAACGGTCGTGGGTGTCGGCATGCTGACCACATGCCATCTGCCTATATGTAGATGACGCAGCGGTCGGGTGGTAGGCCTTGTTCCTTCGGAGATGTCGCGCCACGGAGTTTAGTTTAGTTTAGTAAGTTGATGTTCTGATATTATAAACACACAAAGATTTTTTCTAGCAATAAAAATGAACTTATAGGAACATGTTAATGTAGTATTCAAATAGTAAGTAATAATAATATTACAAGGTAACAGAATCAAGGTTAAATAAATAAATATAAAATTTAGAACAGGTAATACGACTTTATAACAAATAGCATCTCACCTGTTAGATGAAGTTTTCTGCCATCTTAGGAGATAACCTGTGCAGAT
Source organism: Ectobius pallidus (assembly GCA_964059195.1). Taxonomy (NCBI): domain Eukaryota; kingdom Metazoa; phylum Arthropoda; class Insecta; order Blattodea; family Ectobiidae; genus Ectobius; species Ectobius pallidus. Next base: position 105,553,256 of record CAXKWD010000008.1, read on the forward strand.
GCAGAAGACGCAGCACAAAACTTGTTGCGGTGAGAGCACACGATTAACCTTGAGTAAAACTTGTACTTTTTCACCCAACAATTTGTGGTCAAAAACTCACTTATAAAGAGCTAAACGTCTACAAAACTTTCGCTCGCCACTTATATACACTTTGCAGCACTGATTTCGCACAAACACAATCACTAACAACATATACACACAAACACGCGGTGCATGACAGAAAACGAAACGGTGTGTTTATTTTTCACCTGTGTGGGGGTAGAACGTTACGAATCGCTGTGCCATCTAGTGGATACAACTATAGTTGCTAACAGCCTTGTCTCCTCTCTCCTGAACCAAATCATGCTGCAGCGCAATCTAGCGAATAAAAGCTCAATCTCATTAAAACTTTGGTCCTTAATATACCTTACTACTCTAACTGTGCATACTAAATAGGCCTACATTTTTTAACTAGTTCCAGAGGCTTAATATTAATGCATTAAAAGAAAAATCGCCTACATTTTACTACATGTTTATATCATTTCAGATCTACCTGTTTATGGAGCTGAATGCGTATATACCAGTAACCATTTGTGATAAACATTTTAAAGTTGAAATACAACAGTTTAACTTCAATGTTATCTAAGATTCAATATTTCATTTTGCCTAATTAACATTTTCCCCCTTATATTTCGTGGTGGGGGAGGGGGTCAGAACCCGCCCATGTCTGTGGCCTATTTATTTCTAAAAGTACTTAAAATATTTCTTTAATGTAATTTTAAAAATTGTTACTGGTACTGGACTTCATGACCCTCAAGATTACTTAAAAATTTGTCAGCTGTCACAAATAGATACAGTAAATAAAATGTGGATTTAAAATATATTGTGCCCCATGGCTCAGGAGGGCTATAGTTCAAAACAAAACACACAAAAATTTGTCACGTATTTTACTTTAACCACTATCAGTTCATTCATCCAAAATGACTACTTTTACCTTTACACCTGATGTAGCCATTCGGCTACAGCAGCATGGATGAATGGAATATTCCAAACTGTAGTACAGTCTTTGCCCTGATAGTGTAGCAGGTTGCAATCAGGACAATCAAAGGGCCAGTCCACTCCTCAGACAAACTCTTGAACATTGAGCCTTAGTCATTCTTGAATTGTCTGTGTCAGAAGAGTCTTGTTGACAAATCCAGTGCTTTCCACTGAAGAGTGTAGTGTTCAAGGGCTCACATCATTATTCAGGATGTAATTTCACAATTTTTCCTTATCTTTTTACACCCTGTTTGCACCCCCCCCCCCCCCCAACAGACATTGGGTAAGACCTGAGAGATTGCCTTCTTGGCTTCTCCTGCACAGCCACCATAAGTTTTTGTTTGTTGTACATTCTTACATACACTTTTCCATCAGTGAAAAGGACAATGTCATGACCAGTTTGAGTAGGCAATCAAGAACTCTTTCATCTTTCATACTCTTTAAGTTGTGGGCTTAACGTGTCACACTGTTGATAATATATTTTTTATCAGTGCTTTTTTTATTTTAAGGGGTTCTCTCGCTTTTGACTTGATGGAACACTGCCAAACTTACCCATATATTTAAACAGAAAATGGAATCGCACACAATATGCATAAGGTTATATGATTTTAAGAATTTTGAGATGGACTCAGTTCGTACACATCAATTCTACCTGTAAGTTGCAAATTAGTCCATGATACGCTCATAGGGTTTCTTGCACCTTTCACAAACACAAAAGAGAATGCAACTTATAGTCCTTTATATTTGGAGTCAGTTCGTACAACATACACGATATTATTGCTGATATATGGAGTCATTTTCACAAGGGCACATATAATTTAACACATGAATTACAACTGCAGAGACAAATTATTTGATGGATTATTTGTAGATTATTGTACTATTTTGTATTGTACAGGGTGCGGCAAAACATCCTCCCTATTTTAAAGTTCAAATAAAAAACACATGGATCAAAATAAAGAAGCTGTATTAACATGAATGATTCTACATGGTGGGAAGTTTCATGATTTAAACAATGAGTCACTTGAGTGGTGTCCTTCACTATCAATGCATTGTTGAATGCGACTTCGGAAATTCTCCATCGTTCTAACCAACATTTCTTGAGGAATAAGACCAATCTCTTCCAGTATTGCATTTCTTAGGGCTGGCAGAGTCCTCGGCCAATGTTTAAACACCTCACCCTTAAGATATCCTCACAGAAAATAATCGCAGGGTGTAAGGTCTGGTGATCGTGCTGGCCAGGAAATGTCGCCATGTAAAGAAATTAAGCGCCCGGGAAACATGTCTCAGCACTTGGAGAGAAATCCGAGCTGTGTGAGCGGTGGCTTCGTCCTGCTGAAACCATACCTTTTCAGTTGGCAGTGTATTGAGTCTTGGCGAAAAAAATGTGTTGATCATGTGAGTGTATCTTTCAGAGATTACTGTCACAGTAGCACCATCCTCTTCAAAAAAAGTAAGGACCAATTATCCCGACTCTTCCAACTGCGCACCATACAGTAACACGGTTGCTATGCAGAGGTTTTTTATGAAGTTCAAGAGGGTTCTGTCCACTCCCATAACGGAAATTTTGCTTATTAACACATCCAGATAAGTGAAAATGTGCTTCATTACTAAAAAGGACCACAGCATCTTCTGGTACAGCTTCAAGGATGTTTGCATTTGACCTCACATGATTTTCATAATCACGTTGACACAATTGATATGGTGAATCTTGCTATAAGAGCACGGAGACAGGATTAAGGTCTATTGACACTTCGCAGTGAGGTGAACTAATGTATTATACTGAAAACCCTAAATTCCCACTGTGTAGATGTTATTGATATTAAAAAAGTTTCTTTATTTTGATCCATCTGTTTTTTATTTGAATTTTAAAATAGGGAGGATGTTTTGCCGCACCCTTTATTATGTTGAATACTTAGATCTACACCGTATCGTTTAGCATTTCTCTCATTTAACCATATTACATACGATACTAAAATGTCCCATATCAATGTATATTGATCTCGCAGGACGTAAATAAATAAATTTACATGCATAGTAACATTAATGCAAATAAATGCAATTTCAATCCGAAAGGAAAGGGATACAAGCACATGCGAATTTTGTATCAGTAACATTGCAACGTAGTCATGGTTACCATTGCAACGGTGCTGTAGCGCTCAATTGTTTTCCCGATTGCAGAGCTAATTTCAGGCCCCACCTCTCGAAAATCATCGTATAAATAACAAATGTAACATTAAAAATAGCTACTTTAATGCAAACGATGTGCATAATTATTTTTTATTTTATTTTGTCTGGCACAAATTTCTCCAGATTTAAAATTGTGGAAATTATTGATTTTCTCCTGTATGAAACTGAAACAAATCTTTAAGGGAATGCATACCCCAGAAAAAAAAGCACTGTATTTTATTATTGAAAATGTTATCACATTATTTGAGAAACTGTGCACAAATGGTGTACAAATACTATTTAACAAAACACCTTCAAGATCCTTCAAAATTACTTGTTAGGAAAAACTAAAAGTTACTCTTATTTCATGTTCAAGTAGTCGTATGGAATTTTCCAATGGTGAATGCCACTATATATCAATAGAAACAATACAATGCTATGCTTATCTAACCTGAGAGTTTATTTTTAATATTATTAGCCTTTGTTATTGATTAAAGCGAAGCTATCTTTATCACTGGTGTTTGTTCACAAGGACGAAATGCATTGTAATGTTAAGCAGATATTGTCATGTCAATCTTATTCTTCATGATTCACATATTAAATGCATATCATAATAATGTCAGAGACAGATACAGACTAACATTTTAAAGAAGTCGTTGCTGAGGAATATAATATCTTGGGCATAGGGCATTGGAGTGAGGGAGGGTCTGGTGGTAGAGAACTTTCCAGAAAAGATTACAGATTTTAAAGGTACTCCAATTTCCTTAGTTAAAAATATTCCTATACAATAACATAATATGCTTGAAAAGTGATCTATGAATATTAATGTAATGGTCAGGGTCTTAAATTAATTGGTTTGTGTTCTTTAGATACTCACAGAACCTGAAAAACAGAGGTTGACACTCTCACTATCACCAGATGTTTTCGGTTTGAAAGACTTATCAGTTCTCTGCCTCTTCATCCTGAACTAAAACAGTCACAAAATACAGGAATAAACTGAATGAGCTGATAGATCCCTGTCTGCAGTGTTAGCAGATAATTTCCAGCGTTAATTGTTAACTTCAGTACCAACTTCAATATTCTAATGCAAAAGTTAATTGCAATTTCACTCGGATGCAAGTGTGAGTCATGGTATTCATCACGCCTGCATGGAAATGGACAAAGAGCATTCTATAAATTGTTCCAATAATGTGTCGCAACATATACAGTAACTGTTATTCCTCCACCATGTAATGGTGACATTCTGTTTCATTTTAATAAACAAAAGTGATAATAATAAAAGAAATTGGTATGTTAGTACATAATTATGGTTATTTGGAGCAACAAGAACAAGCCTAGCTTTTCAGAGTCATCTTTGATAGGTCTACTGTCCTAAAAGATGGAGAATTGACCTAACATATAAGAAATAAGGTAAGATAAGAGAAACTGGTATCCATATTCAGGAACTGGTTTAGCACTTCACTTCCCCTCTGAGTCGCAAGCTACCACTGGTATTAAATTAAGGAATCGCGCACATTGTTCATTATCTAACCTAAGTCTTAACCCACTTAACCTATTGACAAACACCCAATCCTGAACCCAAGAAGGTTTCATTACTAAAAAACGCCTACCCAACCGGCAATTAAATCCAGATTGCTGGGGTAGAAGGTAGGTATGCTACCTAGGTATGCTATCAATACATCCACGGAAGCCAGCCACTGGTATTGGGAACTGTAATGCAGTGGTTTCCAAATTGTGGTATGCATACCTCCACAGATATGTGATTGGCTTCTTACCTCATTTTGAGGAATTGTAAAATAATTTCAGTAAGTAAAAAATGATTCTAATATTTTAAAGTTGAAAACTCATTTTAAGGAAATTTAATGGGGGTACATGAGTCTCTTCTTCATGATTGTAATACAGTTTTGAGAAACACTGGTGTATTTCCCCAGACTGTAAATCTATGAAACATAAAGGTAAGTACATCTGTAGGGATGAAAGGTTCATAAAAATATCTGGAAAAGGAAAATATTACATTCGTAAATGCAATAATAATGCATAGCAGATTAAAGAGTTTGGATGAGCTCCAGTATAGTTGCAGTATTTATAAATAAAAATAATCTTCACAGCTGTACAAATCTCAACACTATTACCGGTACCATACATTATTCATACAACATAGCTGGAAATAATTTTCAAGTTTTGCAATATCACAGCACAGCTTTATACAGTGCATACATTACATGAGGAAGTAATACAACAGTCCAATAACGAACAACAAAAAACTCTCAATTTGAAGGAACTGTTTTAAAAAGTGTTTCATATTGCTACAACTATAACATACTGAAGACCTCATATGCAGAATATCAGCTGCTAAACAATGCTCAGAATGGGCCAGTATATCATACCGGCACTTAGGAGATATGGATTTCAAGGACAATCCAAATTTTGTAGTTTAAGAACATTTCCAGGCCAAAAAAGATTAAAGTCCAAAATGCATTTCACTGTTAGAAATTTGAAAATGTTGGTCAACTTAAATTGCTACCAGGTAACAAAATTCTTGCCATGAATGAAATTGTACTCTTTTCTGTCCCTATCTATATACTGTAGATGGTACAGTAATGACCACTCATCTAAGCACAGATGTTACTAATAAGCCATAAATATTTTTAATTATTCCTTATTTCTTGTTCTAGTCCATTGTTCTGGTTTTAAGGACGTTTACATCCTTTGTTTTATAAGAATACAGTTCCAGAAACATTTTAGACCTCCCTAAAAAGTAAGAATATTGCACCAAATGACCTAAAATCACATATGATTGATTCAAACTGATGAAGTACCATACCAGTGCAACAGAGTGAATGTGTAATCACAAAAAAGGTTAAATCAACTGTGAGGAAACATCTAATCATTTTTAGAAGTATGCCATCATTCTCTTTTGATTATTAGAACATGCATGATTAAATGTTTGACATAATACATAAGAGAACAAAAGATTTGCTGCATAATGGCTATACATTAAACAGTAATCTTCTTCTTGAAATATATGCACTGTAAGCTTTACAACATTTTAATGCAATACTATATCTTTTTGCTGGCCCAAGTCATGAGTTAATAAGACTGTTATGCAATGAGACTCACGTAACTAAAAATACACATTCTATGAATAAAGCCATACAATAAAAAATTTAACAGATTTATAGAAACCAGATTTAGATTCAGTTCACAGCTCATTGTGCATTTAGAGACAAAATCAAAGACTTATAAAGCATAAACTAAAAAATCAATAATTTAAAGAATACATTATTTTACTCATATATACACTGGATAGAAGATGGTACAGGATTAAACTCACAGGTGTTGTTAGCTATCTTTTCTGATGATGATACAAAGACTTAAAATAGATACTAAAACTGAATTAAGTTTACATTTTTAATTATTTAAGCAAGTGTCCAACAATGCAAAATGATAAATTTAGTGACAATTATTTTTTATAACAGACAAAAAAGTTAAGTTACTGAATTAATTAAAAGAAATTTTCAATTCGTTGCGCATAATACATACTTCACAGGAACCCTATGAAACCTCACCATTCATTCTTGGAGATTCTGTATAAATTAAACCTTCATGATTGATTGATATCTGAAGCCATATTAAATGTTATTGGTCAACATGCATGAATGGAACAGCCAGAGAAAATCCATATCCCCATTTGTCCCCAATAGCAATTACAGTGTACTGAAATCCCCTAAATAATGACATATAATCTTGCTCTTTTTTCCGACCAACTTAACTGAAACTGTTTATTGCAAACTTGCAGATGTACTCTGGCAAGCCTGTCATTTTTATTCAAGTTAAATGTGCATGTTTTGGTCATTTAACAGTAATTTTCAATTTTACCCATTATAATAAATGTTTAAGTTTATTTTCCAGAACTTAATTTTTTTAGAAGGTAGTTCTTACAATATGTTCTTACTTGAATAAATTATTTTTCAGTATAAGTCTTCATGTATTTTATTTCACTTTTTGATCAATTAGTACAGTGCAATACGATCTTACTTTAATATATAATTTTCTAGCAAGTTTTAGCACCAGAACATTTAATAATTAATACAGTTGTAAAATACAGGGTCCGCCAGAAAAATGTATACACACTTTAAGGAACGAAACTATTTATTAGGTTTGTTCTTTAATTTAAATACTAATCAAACATCTACCGGTAGTACTTCCTCAGTTCAGTGGTTACATTAGATGTTCAAAATGTTGGCCGTTGGCGGCCAGACACATTACTGAACGATGAGCGGTCGCCGCAGCTACGTCGGTCAATGTTTCAATGGAGATCGCAGCACATGCCGCTGTAATCTCCTGGCGAAGTTCCTCCAACGTGCGTGGCTTACGTCGACAGACTTGATCTTTCACGGTTCCCTATAAGTAAAAGTCCATAGGGGTTAATTCTGGCGACCGTGGAGGGAGCTCAATGGGCCCTCTTCGTCCAATCAGGATCGTCATCATTAATCACATGCAGTAATCGTGGAATGTAAGGTTTCCACTTAGCACCTTTCAGAATTCGTCGTACACTTGTACTGCTAATCCCCACTTCACGCGCACATTGCGTAGCACACTTTTGTGGAGAAGTAACAAACTTTTCCAACGCGAGATCCGACGAAGCAGGACTTGTAGCTGTACGCGGTCTTCCTGATCTTCCTTTATGAATATCACAAATCGTTCCATGTGCCTCAAACTTGCTAATAATGCGTTTAATTGCTAGGCGGGTTGGGGGTTCTGATTCAAACTCCCGCCTCCACTGACGCTGCCCTTCAACGGCATTATCATACCTGATAAACCACTTCAGAATGCATTTTCGCTGCTCGAACGTTAAGCGTGCTTCAGCCATTTTGTTTTGTCACTATCGTGTTGAAAGTAACGACATGTGTTGAGCGTAAGACCATATTACAACATACTGGTAATATAGTGGTAATATCCCGATACAATATCCTGATACAGTCTGGCAAAGAGTGTATACATTTTTCTGGCGGACTCTGTATATTACTTTTGAAAAATGAGAATATACAATGCTCCCTAATATCAATTTAAACTAATGGTTTAACTTACTATCTAGTTTTCACTTTTTTGGTGTGACATCGGTATGAATGAAATCTACAATAATTTAAAGCAGATTATCTCACGGCTTTTTACATATGTCCTTATGCAGGTGAATCAATTGGTGATGAAAACTTATACTTCATTCTTAGAATTGATCGATTGCTAATAAAATTATGCTGGTTTTATTAAATATATGACTGCAAAATTAGGCCAAATATTGAGAGGGGTAACTATCTGCAGGCAGATTATTTGTGGTCTTCATTTCCTTTTTTTCTTATTTTAAGTGTGGTTTTGTATTATTTATTTAAATATCATGAGCATTGTTAGTTATAGGGTCAAGTAGGCCTATAAAAACTACAAAATCAGTATGGATATGGACAAATACAATAAATTTTGAAAGGTACGATAAATACAATATACTGGAAATATCAGAAAGATATTTCTACTAAAGGCAAATCAAGAAAGTCAGTAATACTATAACAAAGCTGTTTGGAGAGGCAGTTATATAAAACATTTCTAAATCTTTTCCGAGGAACACAATGAGACTCATATGGTAATTTGTGAAACACTGAAATGGCTATAGTATATGACCAACATTTAGTTTTTGTTTTGGAGGACAGAGATGTTTTAATTCACAGAAAAGTAAAACGGCTGAGCAATTATTTTTTTTTTATGTGTGAAAAAGTAAACCAAACAAACTTGTAGGTACAGAAAAGACAATATACACTGCTAAAAAAAATTAGAGGAACACTTGCAATATAGTGTTTAATTCATAGTTCTCTGAACCTGAAATGCTTAAAATTGGGCAGTATGTAAATCTTTAACACTGATTTTACCAGAAGATAAGCGTTTTCAATATATGTGCCCCTAATTCAGAGTTATAAGCTAAAATAACAAATATAGAGAAACCTCTGATTATAGAAGCTAATGGGAACTTCTCAAGTTTCTGACATTGCTGTGGTGATAAATGCTGAACATTGTCATATTTATTCAAGCTTTTGATAAAATGATGCATTCAATTGAGTCTGAAGTGTATCATGCTCTACTCTCGTACATCATAAGTTATGTCAAGATCTAATTGCTTAGTTAGTGAGATTTTCATGTAAAGTTGTTTATTTTCATTAAAATTCATTATTCATTTGTTTTTTTATTACTTGATGTAAAATAGAGACATAAGAAATGTATTTCTCAAAACATTTCAATAAAAAAAATATTCATGTATTTCATAGTGTTCCTCTAATTGTTTTGAGCAGTGTAATTTATGTGTAGGCTCCTCATGTAAATAAAAATTATTCAAAAGCGTTTTTTGTATTGATGTTTATCCCTTTTTCGACCATTTTGAGTCTGTTGGTGGCTTTTATTTTCTGTGGATTCTACACTAAAGAGTCTATTGTACAATAGTTATTTCAATTCTTTGGATTACCTTAAACACAGAACACCTTGATATCACATATACTTCTGTATATTATTAATGAATATGTTTGCTATACAGTTTAACTTGCTTCAGAGTAGAAAATATACATTTTGTCATAGAGAAATAATTCCATAATATTTTGTGAATACGGAACCTTAAAGCATGTTGTTATAAACTCCAATCAAAACATTTTCATAAATAACATATTACTTAAGGTGGCTTTACACAAATGAAACTGGTTGCAATAAGATGCGGAAACTTGGGGGCATACAGGCACTGCTAAAGGTTGCCTTCCATGGCATAAAACAAACAGCAACTGACTGTTATCGGTTTATCGAAAATTTAACAAGTACATGCAATCTAATTTTCAAGATTAAATTGCCATCTTTGAATAAAAGTAATAGGAATGGAATATGCCAAAATAGTTATTCACAATATAAGACCATTATATAGAACTTAACATATGAGCAGGACCGATGAGAGGGAGGTTTTATTTTTTACTTTCTAAATTTACTCTAAAATAAAATTGGTTATATCTTATAAGTCAATAAACATCTTAAGTTATGTTTTATGTGTTCATTTTATCTGCATTGTCCTGTCGTATAACAGAATTATCAGTTAATCTGAAATGGATTAATCTTGATGAAAAATTGCTATTTTTGAAAGGTAGAAGCACAAATCCTTTTGAACTCAACAGTAGGCCTCACTAACGTCCGGCATTTAAAATCATAATTTTTGAAAGATTAAACCGGTACATACAGATAAAATTGTTCCTAATTAGAACATGTTTGTGTATTTTTCCGTTTCGTGCCCGATTTGGTCCAAAATCAATTGGCTTCGTCCCATGGGCACTATAAATGGTATACCAAGTTTTTATGAAAATCCGATAAAGCGTATTTGAGTTATCGCGCTTACAGACACACGGACAGGCAGACAGTCAGTCAGACAGTCCTGTCTACCAGACAATCTCATAAGTACCGGTATCATTCTGGCACTAATAATTATGTAATTTTTTTGTTGCATACATTATAAAGGGCGAATTGGGTAGTGAATTTAATATTTGACGGGGGCCTGGGAAAATTTGTCCCTGGGGCCCTTGCTTTCTTTCCACGGCCCTGCATATGAGCACTAGCAAGTTTAGTTAATCATGTGTTATACACCATATTTCACAATATTTACATTCACTTTATATGTATTTTAAAAATTATTGGAATGTACAGTTTTTTTTTGTAGAAAATTTAGGATTTTTTTAGTGAAAATGTTCCGATTTTCATTTTTTAATCTGGTAATCCTAGTGGTGAAGTCATAGGAATCTGAAGGAATATTTGGAATGGGACTGATACATCCTGTAGGATCTGAATGGTAAGCTGAAAATCTGGGTTTCATTTCTGCCCAGGAAAAAATTTTCTCTATAGAATATAACGTGTTTTAAATCAAATTTAAATGTATATCCACATTGTCTTATGTTAAGATATATAATTGTATTGTACTGTGAATGTAAATGTCAACTGTATCAGTAATAAGATGCATGTAAGAATTCAATATATATTTTTTTTTCCTTTTTCCCCATAACCGAGATTCCTGCAAATCCGACATCCCACTGGTGCACTTACATTGATTAAGTAGAACTCGACTGTAGTACCATGCTGCTTAATGCACCCAGTTGCCTTCGTCTAAAGCCTCCCTCTATACAGTTCTACCAGTTCTAGTCCTATGTATAAAAAGTAAAAGGATCAGCCAGAAGGTAATAGACTTACTTCTACCACAGAATTTCTAGAACTACAGTTACCAAATCTTTACTATGTAAGAAAATATGCCAATATTTCATGCTATACAATATATATACATATATTCAATTATAAAATACTGAATTATAGGTACTTTCAGACAATGGTATTAGAAATTCAAAGGCTTATGGATGGTAAGTGAGGAATGTTACCATTGGATAAGTATACTATTCCATTAACTAGTAAATTTGAAAATGTTCTCTTTAAATAATTACCCAGTAAACCCTCCTTTACCACAGAGAGACTTTTAACTCACTTGTAGGTCAGTTGGTTGTTTAGAAATTGTTACTGAAATACATCTGATAATATGGTAATTTAAGTGAAATTATGATAAATTTTCAAGATCGTTAGACTACTATTCTTCACTACATCTGATTACTTGGAAGGAGGTGAATAATTACTTTCTTCTGTTCATTCTTATAATATGATTATAACTTTGTAATTTCAACTTATTTAAATAACTCCTCTTGGTGTTCTCCTACTCAGAATTGAACCAAAGAATATTTCATTTACAATTATTATAAAGTGCTGATCCAAGCGTTTTTAACAGAAGAGTTCTTGATGCAAACTCAACATTAATGTAGGAGGTTTATCACTCAAGAAATGTCCTCAAAGACACATTGAAATTACAGATAACCAAAGGGTGTGCCGAAGATTCATTGCATGGTTAACTTGTCAGTACATCAGAACAGGTTTGTTTTGTTGCCTCTGTTTGTAAGTCTGTACACCAAACCTTTCACTTCCTGATTATTTTGTGTAACAAGGGTTATCAGAACCTTTCTTTAGATAATGATGAGTCAAGAAAATTCAAAACTTCTTGCAGCAAGCAATTCAATTGCCACAAGCATTGTTTAGAAGATACGCAGGACATTCAGCAAGAGTGCTCGAAGCCCAGCTGGAGGGGGAGCATGATAGTCAATACGTCACTGGGTGAAGATCATAGCACAAGTGCTTCCACTTTCTTCAGTCTTGAGGTTGTGTGATGCCGAGCAGTATTGCACGCTGCAGGCAAACTCCTGCGAGGCGTGCAAACTTTGCTGCTTGCTGGTGAGCACCCAAGTTGGAACAGACTATATTAGATATTATTCCACAACCTTCTTCCTCCAGAATCCATAGTAAACAAACTTCAACATATAGGCCCTACACTCCAAAATAAAGGCAAACAAGTAAAGTTTCAGTGGATTCTATCTCATTTGGAATAAATGGAAATGAAATAGGTGACAGTCTTACGAAAAAAGGCACAAATATTGACTTACTGACTAATCTAAAAATATCACACCATTTAGCAAAATTATACACTAACTGAAAAAACAAACAAGCAGTTTATTAGGAACAAAAAGATGCCAGTACAAATAAAATCAAATGCAATGCCCAACTATCCAAAGAGAGAAACAACAGCTGTTATTCGAGTCCTAACTGGCCATGATCTTCTTACAGAACATCTGCATCGACTGTTACTTCTGCCAATGGCTTAATATGCGACAATGTAAATGTTACGAACTGGGACTGCATTGTAGAAGAGTGTAATGTGATGAAAGACTTTTATCACAGGATGACAGATAACTATATTGGGAAGTAGGGCGATGAAGGACTCTTTGTCAAGTGTCAGGGCATTTTATAATAAAATAAATAAGAACTAGATATCATTTTCAACATATTAGACTATTATTTTGCCCACTCAACTGAACCACATTTTGCTGATAAATACATCAGGCTCTATGGTGAATGGCATGGTAAATTTACTCTTAAGTATTTTTCTTACTGCCATGACCTCCTTCAATTATAATATTACATGAAGACATATTAATCCACACCTGCCTCTGATATGTAATTCATACTACAATCCTTAAAGTTTTTTGGTAGTACCGGTACATAACTTCCATAATATCTTTGCAGGAACATTGGGCCAGTAGTCAAAATTATAGATATGTGTTGCTGGAACAGCTGTATCAACGGACTGATACTGAGCGCATGCATCAATCATTTAATGACAGTTTCTGTACGCTACTGGAACAGACCTGCTACCTCTAGCACCAAAAGAAATACCTGTGTTGTTTGCCAGTATTTTTCCTGAAAGTAATAACTATTATTATTACTATAGAATATAGATCTGCGAAAAATTATAAACTAATACTTCTAGAGAGATAAGTTCAGAAGATTTATATTATTTTTCTCAGACTATAAACAGTGAGTTAACATGTTTTGCCATGATGTCTTCAACACTTCTGCAGAAAAACACCGGCATCAGCAAATTTTGCAATTCTGTTTGAAGTAAGAGTATCATTTTAAACCTGGGTTCTCTATAGTTATTCCTTCCAAGTAGGAACTAACCAATACTTAATGCCCATTGATAAAATCTACATGACGACACAATTTACAAATATAATATGGAGACAGTGACTTAGATATTTCAAATTTAGATGGCTTAGATAAATTGAAATGAGTTAGTTAACTTTCACAGTTGATATTGATTTCTGTCTATCATTTCAACTGGTGGTGACTGTTTACAAAGCATCTCCAGTGCTGTAAGCATTATTTGAACAAAAGCAAATACAGCTCAAACTATATAACATGTGCACCGTGCTATATCTATATGGCTATATACTTTAACAAAAAATTCCATAAAGATACATAAATTATCATATGATTTTTCGAAAATCTTAACAACCAACTTCCCTTAGTAGTAGTTTTCCTCCAATATAATATATACTATATAATAATACCATATGTTAGAATTATATAAATTTATAACATGATAATGCCATATATTATATACTCTGAAATAAACAGTTATAAATTATGTTATTTTGGAAAACAATAAATTGTCCAATATGCATGTATCTGATGAGTATTATAAACAAACTTACGGAAAAGTAGGGGCATCCGGACCAAAGGTAGGAGTTTTTCCTTCTTTAACAATTCTAATTGCCTGTAAAACTGCAACAGTGTCCAACTCTTTCTGTGAAGGTTTCTCATTATCCAGACAAATCTCAGACGCTCTGTTCCCAAAGTACTCCAAAGCCCGAACTCTATAATCTACAACTATCGCAACAGGATTTCCAGTCAGAATGAGATGCTCTAAGCAAGGCAAGGTACTTATATGCTTTATTTCAGATAAATCAGATATCTGATTTGAAGCTAGATCTAAGCCTTCCAAAGAGTACAATTTTGAAAAGCCTTGCAATGAAGTAATACTGTTTTCAGACAAGTCAATGTAGCGAATATTTCCAAGTTTTGTGTGAAAATCGTTCGCTTCTAAAAAGCAATTTGCTGAAAGGTACAAATGTGACAAATGTGGCAAAGAAGTTAGATTGCTCAAGGCACGAATTTTATTGTTGTTCAGTGTTAACTGTTCAATATTTGGCATCAGTTTCACCCCATCATCTATGGTTTCTAGTTCATTATTACTGAAGTTGGCTTCCAGAATTTTTTTCCATGCATGTGAGTCTCCGGTGTAGTCTACGTTTTTGTGCAAATCATCACACAGAACAACATGTATGATCTCCTTCAACCCGGCATGATGTACACTGATGCTTGTTACTGTATTTCGTAGCATGCCGATACTGAAGATGTTAGAAACTGGAAACCCGATGAAGTTAAGCCGTTGTACTGCTTTGAAAGCTGATAATTCAAAGTGCAGACTGTTTGGTACAATATTGCTTGTACCAATCGGAGCATTGCTACCTTTAATCGTGATACTGGTAAGCTGGCAACAGAAATCTAATACATGGCTGAAGTCATATCTGTTGTCTAGAATTTCAAGTGGTGGGCATGGCTGCTTCAATCTTTCACTGATGGCAAAGAGCTGAAACCAGATAAACATGATGATAGTTCATACCTACACAAATTATGAACTCTTCTACAAAAGTGACAAATTGCCTTGTCAGAGGAAATGTGTGTGAGAATTCTGTGTCTTGTCCTATGTGTCCGTGTAGTTTCAGAGGTGGCCCCGGCATAGAGCCAATCCCTCCATGTCCTTGTCTGGTCAAAAAAGTTATGTGTGATCAACAGAAATCCTTCCCAGACTGGTTGCAGCCTTGTCCGTCGGTCTCAAAGTTCTTAAAAAAGGGCAGGTAAAACTACAAATAAGAAAGTTTGTAGGCCTACTGTAAAACTGTAGATTACATTTTTCTGAAAAATGTGTTTATTAATTGTTAATGTTTAAAATTAAATGAAGGGTGGTATTTTAAACATTACGTACCTCATTATACACTAAAGTAATAGGGTAGAGCATTATATCATTAGCCATACAGTTTTCCTTCCTGACACTGAAAATGTAATTTAATGTACCGGTACTTACTTTTGTTGAAGGAATTGATTCAGGGGTGAAATTAGTAGTTTTTAGAACTTTATCTTGTATTTTACCTCTAGCAAAGTAATGATCTTCATAACTCTGAGCAGAGCCTACCTCTCTTTGTACAATAAAAGTAAAATTTAAACAAATGTAAAATTATAATTCCTGAAACTAAGGCCAACCAACGCCAAACGCGATAACTACAAAACAATCTTCCTATCTGTTTCACAATCAGCTGTCTGTGGCCTGCCTGCCGATTAGAATCCTTCAGAAGTAACATCACACCTTACATATCTTCTCTGTCCCTTGTTTTATTTAGGATATTGAACACTTTCTGAAATATATAATTATTACAGAAATAATTTTATGTTGCATGTTCAAGAGAACTCACAGATAGATTTAGGTCGTGCACCGGCCAAGCTCCGCCTGCTCACTTCCCCTGCTGCCCCTCACTTCTTCCGAGCCAATGCGCACACCGATTGCTTCCCCTACATCTCCTATCATGGTTATGTACGGTACTTGCTCAGTGCCTATACTGCAGCTCACTATTGTACCCTTCCTCATATACGTATAAAAATATATAAAATCACAGTGTTACAAAAATAGCTAGCCTATTGAACCATATTAAAAATACAAAAAAATAAAGTGAAAAGGGTATTTTATGCAGCGCACAGGTCCCCCATTCCCACTCTTATAATTGTGAAACATGATTTTTGGTGCAAGGGTCTTTCTTTTATTATGAAATAGCCTATTATTTTGTTGTTTATAATTGTGACATATTATGTTTGGTGCAAGGGTCTTTTATTATTCAGTGGAAGGAAAACCTGTGCATGGCATAAATTACGGTTTTGTCAAACTAAAAAATACATTATGAAAATGACTCTTGCCCCATATCAAAAACACACAAAATAAATAAAATATT
Organism: Ectobius pallidus; assembly: GCA_964059195.1. Taxonomy (NCBI): domain Eukaryota; kingdom Metazoa; phylum Arthropoda; class Insecta; order Blattodea; family Ectobiidae; genus Ectobius; species Ectobius pallidus. Next base: position 105,569,941 of record CAXKWD010000008.1, read on the forward strand.
ATGAAAAATAACTCTTGCACCATATTAAAAATACACTAAATAAATAAATTATGAAAATAACTCTTGCACCATATTAAAAATACATCAAACCGGCTCTCTTCAGAGCCAAAGTAACATTTCACAATTACCGGTATAAAAAAACGGGCACGAAAAAGGCTATTTCTCATGTAGCCTATTAAAGCTCTCTAAACTGAAATAGATGAATTTTCCCTTCACCACACAGCAATCACTCATGGTGTAGTGGTTAAGGCTACTGGTTACAGTGCTTGTGGTCATGCGTTTGCAACCTGGTCGATCCAAAATTTACGGTTAGGAATAGGTCTCTAATAGGTAGGTAGGGCGAGGAGGTGGTGTGAGAAAGGGAGGAAAAGGGTGGAACAGGTAGAGAAAGAGAGGATAAGTTAAGATTTGAGATACAGTGAAACCAAATAGGGGGGTAGCCCCCACAACCCCCCTCCCGGATATGCCAATGTCCTTTACCAACTTACCTGAAATGGAGTAAAGGTATAACTTGTCGACATCTGCAGAAGAAAATCTCCATCCTGAAAGAAGTGCACAGCCAAATTTTGTAACATGAACAGGATGTCATACTGATGGAAATCCAAAAACAGCGCCAATTCTCTAGGCATTGCTCGTTGCAAGAACTTTACTGTTGATGAAAGATAAACTTCCAGAGCAGCTCTTCGCTTTTCAATGAATGCTGGGTCTCGATTTCCAATCACTTTTTTGGGAGGGAGTATATCTTTGGCCACCCCATGATCCGACACGAGCTTTTCATGAAGTTCCACGAAATCACTGTACCTATGAGACACAGACCAGTTTATGTGCCCTATTCTAACTTTTATAATATAAATAGTTACATTATCGTTTTTATCAACTTCTGGAATTTTGATTTCATAGTCGTGCCTGTTAAGGAGAAAACACGCCATTTCATAAGTGTTAACATTAACTTATACACATTATCTGAAAATTATTTTGACTGGTCAGCCCAATGTCATCTAATACTGCACATAAGTTTTTCTAGCATTGCATTTCACTTCATGTTCCATGTAGACATTTATTGAGGTATGAAACAGATAATTCAAAAACTTGCAATAAACCAATATAGCTGTCAAATATTATTATACTCATCTTGTTTTGTAACAAATAAACACTAGCACAATCACCTGATGACTGGTGATGTTGGCATTGTGTTCTGGGGTTGGCATTACTGGAAAAAGAACAAAGAGTAGACTAATGATGGAGTCAGAGTACCCATACTCTCTGCTTAGAGAATTGGCGCGAAATATAAATCCATCATTGACAGCCTAAATTACAGTACTGATTTGGCCAAATGTATATCAGCGTAATAAATTATTTTTTGTTGTAAAGGAATGATCTTACCAACAAGGCCATAATCTTAACATAGCATTAGTCACAGTCTGGATTTAGAAGTGAATGTCCACTTTAGAAAGTGAAATGAATATTTGTATCATAGGCACAGACTATGGGGGAAGGTACTTTCTGTTCCCCAACTTTCAAGTTTTTATCATATAAAGCTTATGTAGGCTATAACTACTAAAAATCCCATTCTTACCCCCCTCCCCAACAATATTTTCTATATAGTTGAATTAAAATATTTTCCGTAGTGCACTTTATTTATCTTGGTAAACTTCTGGACGGCAGTTGGCACTCTGCTGATGATGCAGGAACACCACGTGCGAAACAGCTGTCCAGAAGTTTACCAAGGTAAATAAAGTGCGATGCGGAAAGTATTTTAATTGAACTATTTTAATACACAATGCTAAAGATGGACACAAGAATTAATATTTTCAAGTCAGCGCCTCTGATTTGTATCCAACATGGAAATATTCAGTCAACAATCAGTTAATTCATACTTCAAGTCTGGAGCATATGGGACTTCCATTAAAGGTATCATTACTGAACGAATTTAGTTATGCTTATTTTCCTGTAGAGAATATTTCACAATTCTTAACTTCACTGTGTAAACTTCCTTCATTAATTAAATAATGAATGAAGTATCTACAGGAAGTTGTGAGTCATGATAGCTGGAGAGGATCAAAAAGCTGCTCAAGGAAACTGGAACGGGGGATATTTGGCAATAAAGTATATAACACACCGGCTTTTCAAAAGAAAGTAAGAATAAGAATTGAGGAAACTAAGTAACAAGAGATTGATCAGCTTTGTAAAAGAATTTCGTTCAGATTTTACAAGGCAATAAAAACACAAAGAGAAGAGAAAGCTATCTGGAGTTCTACGATAAAGATTGAAAGGCAGGAATTGTTTGGATGAGAATCAGGATTAAGGAATGGCAATGAAGAAGATTGTGCCTTATTTGGAAGTAGAAGGAATATCACATTACATTACATTTAGAGCTTAAAGAATGCTGAGAGGAAATTTGGGAAGCATAATGGAATAATATATATACATATATACATGTATATACTCATACAAGGTGTATAAGAAGGGGTGCTGCTATTTTCGGTATGTTGGAAGGGTTCATAAAATCAAATGGCTTCTTGACTGTAATTTAATAAACATAATTATTTTCGTAACAACATATTATTTACAACTATTAAATAGTTCTTTATGTCTGTACATTGTTCACTTCAGCCATTAAATGCAACTGAATAACATTTTAATTAGTAATTTCACGGGAATGAAGATGCTTAAGAGCATCCAATCATAAAATTTTAACTAAAACAAGAAATCTATTTAGCACGTGAGTTTTTATGGACTAGAAAGTGATGCCATCAAGCAAGGATTCAAAAGATGCTATTTGTCTTGCCTCATCCTTCTGCAGATCTTCAAAAAGCAATTCAACTTGCTATCCTCAGGTTTCAGGACATAAGTAGAACACCCACCTACAGCATGTAACTACCAGGATAATCCCATTTGTTGTGACACTAATGAGTAATGACTCATGCCATACAGTATATGAACACATAAATATCAACAATTTAATACCCAATTTTTGTTCTTAAACCTCTGACACCACCTAGGAGCATTATAGATGGATCTTCTAACATTTCTTTCACAGCATCCAAAAATTCAGATGCAAGCTCTTCATCAATGGCTCGACCATCATATGACAAAGTGACTTTCATTTTTGTAACTGGTTTTTTATCATCACCTGTAAGAAAATATCAGTGATAAGTATGATCAATAACAGAAAACCTCAATAAAAGAAAGAACATAGCTAAAGTTCCTTTTAAAGTGTGAGCTGAAAATATGAGACGAGTTATTTATCCGAGATAGAAGGGTTTAATGTCACTATTCCTTTCATATGACACCTATTTGATATTGAGCAATAATGTTTAGCAATGTCTCAGATATCAACCACTCATAGTTGTGCTTGCTATTAACATAAGGATGTGATTTTATTTGATAAAATGTCAGATCATTACTGGAAACATTAGGTATCAATAAGCAGTGATTAATACACCATACGCTGCCAGTGACCAGAATAAAAAGCCATAGGTGAATTGGAAATCGAAAAAATATAAATGTGCATTGATAAAAATCACAATTTTGATTTGGTGTAAGCCAGTTCGTGTGCTTTTATTCTGTTCTATAAATTGGGGGAAGACGGTACTTTGCGACACAAGCTGGTCCCCTTTCCACACGCTACTTGCCTGGCCGCTTCCCTGCCTGGCCGCTTCCCGCCTGCCCTGCTTCCCCGCAGCGCATGCCATCATGCATGTAGCCGCTGCTCAGCCTCAATGCCAGTAATGCATAATTGCAATTGACATGTCACCTAATATTTCACAATAAAAAAAAAGACCCTTGCACCTCCACATAATACTTCATAATTATAAAAACGACCCTTGCAACAAAATAGGCTAGTTCACAATACAAAAATACCCTTGCACCATACATAATATTTCACAATTATAAAAAACGCCATATCATTACACAAAATATGGCTTAATTGATGCAGGAAAATTCCCTTGCACCAACACTACTCTTTTCATAACTAACAAAAAAATCTCAAAATTATAAAAACCGATTCTTGCGTTAAAACTCATGAAATCCCCCTATCATAACTCAAATATACGAAAGCTTCCTTCGTTCCTCAACAGTCACTCGTGGCGTAATGGTTAAGACTCCTAGCTATAATGCTAGGGGTCCCGAGTTCAAATCCCGGTCGATCCAAAATTTACTAGTAAGAATAGGTCTCAAATAGGTAGGTAGGGTGAAGAGGAGGTGAGAGGAAGAGAAGAAGAGAATAAAGAAGAAATAAATTATTTTTTCTGTTTCATCAGTTGCGTAAGAGATGGCGCTATCATCGCTGCTAGTAGTTCAAATGCCGCCGCTAGGGGAGGGATTGAGAGTAGGAGTGGGGGACTCGGGTGTGTCGTAAAGTACCATTTTCCCTAAAATGGTTAACTATTTCTGTACGACAAGTCCTATATCATGTAACTATGGAAATTGTAACCAAAGATCAATGGGATGCTAATACCGGTAAACTATCACTATCACTATAGGCATTTTTGGTAGCATTGGTTAGAATCTGGTACCCATTCAATTCATCAATCATTTAGTATGGAGTGATTTCACAGCTGACAGAATATTGATTTTAAACTACACAAGTAAGAAAGTAATTATTACTCATATAACCCGTTACATTTTACTCAAGGAATAGTCTTAATAAATCCCACTTGAGATTAGGAGTTTCATCAGATAAATATGCTAGAACTTCATTCTTCAACATCTATCAATAAACTCATAATCTCCCGTAGGATTATATTTGATAATTTATTTTGAGAGCAGATTGTCTGCAAATGAGACTAATGGAAGAGCTGAGCAACCCTATAAACAAAATAAAAATCAGTTTAATATGTGTATCCAAAATTTTTCCTTAGACAGCTATTCTAACTCATTTTAAAATAAATCATATTGGAATAAGTTCATGTACATATCCAGTGTTTTGGTTACCTTAACAAAATATCAGTAATATTTGTATCCATGCATTAACAGCATAGACCAATGCCGCATTAATGTAGGTTACTACCGCTGATATAAAAACTGACAAATCAGTGGGATGCAGGTCTTGACAGCGAGCCAGAACTGATATTATGTGTCCCTGGTCACAAAAAAGTATCAGTCTGGGAGACTTTTATTTATAAGTAGACCAAATAATTACTTCATCTGGAAATTTTTTCAGCATCCACAGGAAGGTGCTACGGCAGTTGAAGTATAGTTAAAAATGGAAGTGACAGTTTCCAAAACTAGTATAGGTGAACTACGCCATAAGTAAAATTTAGTATTCATCTCAACTCCCTATATAATTACTGTATTAAGTTACAGTAGAACATTGATTATCTGAATACTGATCAACCAAAACATCAGTTAACCAAAAGCATCCCAGTCAGGAAATTCAAATTTGCATGCACGCCATATAGTAGTTCCGCTAGCACTACTCTCTAATATCAGTACTCGTCCAATCATTTTTCATAAAAGGCATAATATAATTCCGGGGTGCGCGGGCAAAGAGAGTTAAGTCCACTTTCTTGTTACTGAGAATTAGAGTGACTTGGCACACTATACCAGCCCAACACCGCTTTAGAGATGGATAAACCCATGAGGCACAAATTCATAACTACCGTACAATTTTGAATATGACTTACTGGACTTAACACAAATGTAGAGAACATTTTTATCTATAACTCTATTTACATATCTCAATTTTTTGGGATGGTGGACTTAACTCTCTTTGCCCGCACACCCTGGAATTATTGATTTAATATAAGGAATATAGCGCTGGGCCAGCCAGTTCAGCAGTTTCCCCTACATAAAAGCCCCCCCCCCCCTCCCAAAAGACTTCTTTTCCTAAACTGTAGGCCTAGTTTAATGGCCATTTTGAACTTGTCAACCCAGAGTAGTCAGATCTCAGTGTTCTTTGTAAGATGTGTGATACAAAATATATACTGTTTTGTTTTTAATATCAGTGTTTCTTTGTTTCTTATTGATTCTGCAATAGAAATTAATGCTTTCAAGTGAGATATGAGATGAGTTCTAATAGTTCTAATAGAAGAGTTAGTGGGACTGTCAACATAAATCTGTACTCTGCAAACAAAGAAGGAGTCACAGGAAGGGTTACAAGGTTTTAAAGAAATACTTTTTCCTGCAGAAAGAGTTACAAGAATATCTAGTTTGTAAAATAATGGTCAAAATGGTATAAGGTTTTTGTTCTAAAGTTATGTATAGTTACACAAAGAAAATAGACCACTCTGAACATACACAATCCATGGTATCTGGGACTTTGAAGTTTTAAAATTTCTTGCTTAAATGTACATGGAGCTAAAAATGTCATCTGGGGTTTTCAAGGAATTAAGATTTTTCATTTAATAGGTGGTGTAAAAATCACAAAATCAGCTAAAAATGGGATTAAAAAGATTTGCAGATTACTTCTCTAATATATTCTATATAACATATGAGCATAAAAAATTATTTATGTATAAATACATACAATAATTAGTTCTTGTGTATTATTTTTATGGTAAAAATATTTTTTCCTGCTTTGTATATGCAAACCTAGTATAGTATATAATATATAATTTATAGTAGTCATGTTAGAAAAATACAGTTACTGAGCTCCAATTTGATTATTTGACTAAGTTCCATAAAAAAATTGTAATGACAAAAAATTAAATCTTCCATTGAATTCTGCATATCGCCTCTCATTTGTAAAATGGAGACAACCTACAAATCACTACTTTTACAGTAATAGTAGTAGTTGGGGGGGGGGGGGGAGGAATTGAATGGAAGAAACACATAATTTGGTGAAAAATGCAAAGTTTTCACTCTGCAAATGGTAGATGGCCTATATTACAAGTTTTTAAATTTGGTTGTTCCCTCTCTTAATTTGGTTATTTGTCAAGATACAGCTGTTTCTAATTACATAAAGAATAATTAGAAGAAAGATTTCATGCAAATAACTTATTCTAAGTGTCACTTAGCCCCTTTTTTAAAAATTGGGGTGTTTATTCACTTAAATATAAACACGGTACCTTTATATATTTTTCAAAGTAAAGTAAACTTATAGAAACTTATATTATATATAAAATTTATAGAAACTTACCTAGCACAACACGCCCAGTTCCAACAGCTAAAATTCCCACTTGTGGTGGATTAATAATGGCACTGAATTCATCAACCCCAAACATTCCTAGATTGGATATCCTGCATAAAAATGGTTCAGATTAGATTTTTTTTCTGAAAATGTGAGTTATAAGCTGAAATGAACAATGTAAAGAAAAAAGTTATTAGAATTTTAAATACCTTAATATCAGTTTAAAATACAATATGAAAATAACACAAAACTAGATCATTTTTGAGAAACTGAGCAAGTGGGGACCAGTCTTTTAAATCAAATAATGAAGAAATACATAGTTAATTCAATGCCATTTTAAAAATATCTGATGTTATTGCAGAACCGCGTCCTGTTCTGCACGTGATGCATTCCGTGGATTTTTTTAAACAAAACCAGTAAAGCCCTTCAACATCCCTGCAACAAACTTGGGTTGAAAAAATAAACCCATAAAGAGGCATTGAAAATATTGGTGTGATTTTGCAGTATCATGTCATGGAATTTGTTCACAATAGATTAGGTAAGATTAGAATTAGAAAAAGTTTAATACTGGGATGCAGAATCCTACTATCAGAATTATTTGTGAATTTCACCTTCTTGCAAATCACTGGTTCTCATACAGCATGCATAAATTTTCAATGCCAGGAGCAATATTTCCAGCAGAGACCCTATTGTTCGGTAATTAATTTTCAAGTTGAGGTTAGTTTGAGCTTGGTTTTATGCCATGGAACACATAACTTTCTTTTCAAAGAAAGGACTATAAATAAATGTTGTATGATGATAACAGTAATTTTAATTTTTTTAACGCGTCTTGAAATGAATGAAAAACAAACAGGAAACTAATTAAATGTAGTACTGCTCCCCGTATGCCACCAATGGAAAAACAAAATACTTTCGACTTCCTCTCACTGAATTGATGTTGCGTCCTCATCATAATGTTTTGCTGCAGAAATGCTGGCTTGTCATTAGTCAATAAATGTTGAATGACAAGTTGCTGCATAAAGCGCTTCAATTATGCTGCAGCATTTTATGTTCGCTTTAAAAAGAATGCAAAGTTCACCGCTGCTACAGCGACTGCCAGCAATGTTTGCAAATTCTTAATTAGATAAATTTCGATTACTACAATGTAACGATTTCTAAAATGTAACAGATGATTTCTTTGGCATGGATTTGTCTGCTTTATTTAAACTTTTTATCCATTTACCAGCATGAAGTAAGGAGTCACAAATTATAATTCTGCACAAAAACCTGAACAGATCTTACTGTCAAAATGAACAAGAAAGTATCCTTTTTTTTAGCTCAGTGAATTAAAACAAATCTATGTACTTCTATATGATGTAGGTAGTATGAAATTGAACTACTTACGTGAAAGTCCCCCCTTGAAATTCGTGAGGCTGTAATTTCCCTTCTCTGGCTTTCTTAGCTAGTGTTTGTACATCAGATGAAATCTCTTCAAGACCTTTAGCATCAGCTGACTTCACAATTGGAGTTATAAGACCTGAATCAGTAGCAACTGCCACTGACACATCAACCTCAGCTGGGTATACAGTCTGCAAAAGCATTTTCAAAAATGCTGAAAGTTTTATACTTGTAAAAACAGACTCCTAAACTAAAACTATTATACAGGCAATGTTACTTATTGTGATGAATTTACACAGTGACAACACTGAATAGGATTTTCACTCAACTTCATTATTGTAAGCTTTCATCGCCAGACTTCAGCTGAGATCAACTGAATCAACTGACAAGTTTATCAGAAGACAAGTAGATGTTCCTACTGGGCATATACTGCCTATCAACTTAGAGATGAGGCCATTATCTTTCGGAATCTAAAAATATGCTAAGTTATTTCTAATTTTTGATTGAAGGCTTTTTCCAAACCGTCAATTCCTTCAGTTTTTATAGGGCATTTAATTTTCTTTTTAAATTGTATGTCATCCTCAAATTCATGACCTATGGTCCAAAATTGATGTACCAGGCAGATTTTTCGGTTTGTTTATAACAAACAAACAAATTGAATAATCTGCCATTATACCAGGCAGACTTTTTGGTTTGTTTATAACAAACAAACAAATTGAATAATCTGCCATTATACATCATTTTTGAACCATCATTTTTGGACCATCATTTTTGGACAATGAATTTGAAGATGTCATAAAATTATCCAAAGATCTGCAAAAAATGAAGGAACTGACTATTTGGAGAAGTTTTCATAAAAACAAAATAATAACAACAAATATCGGGTGCTAAATAGGCTCCGCCCATCCCGCATTCCGTTGCCATGGCGACAGCAGCTGTCGGCCGGCAACCTCTCGCTCGGCTCTCGCCACGATCTTCTTCCGACCGTCGTACTCCCGACCGTGTCCCCGCCTTCACTCGAGTCGATTCCCACGATGCGAGAGTGCCCCTTGTACCAAATATTCAAAATACGAGATGCCCCTTGTACCAAATATACCCACCTAAGTATTTACAAATTATATTTACGAATTACCATATCATTCTTATTAGTCGTCATGTATTACACGTCTCTGTAGTACAAAGGCTAGAAGTTTTCTCGATTTTTATTGCAACGAGCCCTCGTGGTATAGTGGTCAAGGCGATGGACTAGTACGCTTGCGGTCCCCGGATCGAATCCCCGTAGGTGCGAAAATTAGTAGGATAGGAATAGGTCCCAAATAGGTAGGTAGGGTGAAGGAGAGAAAGGAGGTAATAGGGAGGAGAGGAGGAGGAAGAGGAGAAAAGAGATAAAAGGAGAAAATAAAAAAATTAATTTTCTTGTGTTTCTGCTATTTCCGCCAGATGTCTCTGCGCCGCTACTACTAATTCCACCATTACCTACTAGATGTCTCCCACTGTTTCATTTAATTAGTCCCCGCCCTAAACCCCTCCTTCCCGGGCGTGTCCCGATAGCGAGTATGGGAGGAGCCTATTTAGCACCCGATATTTGGTTTTTCCCAATAAAAAACACACACACAACAACAACTTGGTAAATTTTGAGATTACAGAGGATAATGACTTCATCTCTAAGTTAATATGTTCAGCAGATACATCTACCAGTATCCCAACAAACTCATCAGCCAAGCTCTGTTGAAGATACAGACAAGATGTCTATAAAACACGTTCTATGCAAGTGAAACTTATAATAGTGAAGTTGAGTGGCAATTGTATGGAATCTTAATTACTTCATTACTTCAGTGTGTTTCTTGTAATTAATATTCAATCACAATGACAACTGCTGGAAAGCAAAATGCTCTCAAATCTATTAACTTAAATTATCATATACCTTATAAATGACATTTTTCTCTTTCATTTTTAAGTCTTTGCTTTTAGTTTGTACAGAATCCCTAACCTCATTACAAAAGTCAACAACACAAATTTCCTACATACCTGTTCTCCTTGCTGCAGTGCATTAACTTGAGGAACTTGTTGTAAAGCCAGAGCTACAGCTTTTATAACAAAATCATTTACCGACACGTTGATTCCATCATCTTTCAGCTGTTTCCTTAGAGCCAGAAGTTTGTCAATTGCACAATCAGCTACTCCATAAGCGTGAGGTATTGTTGTCTTAAAAAAAAAAGATCCGATATGAAACATTAGCTATTCATAAGACATACCAAAATTTGACTAATTCCTCTTTTTTCACATAGTTTACAATATGAAAGTATCATGTCTCTGTGATAAAGAAAACTGTGTACTGTTTAAATTGGTTCAAATGTATTTTTACTTTGGTCTATAACGACAAGCAAATATGTAGTATGTTAGTCTGAGTTCTTAACACCTAAAGAGTTTTGTATAGACAAAATGTCAACACTGATAACAGGCTGATTGGAGCACTAATGTTGTGGTTCTCTGTGCATGGCAAAACATCTTTGTTTTAATCACTCAAATTTAGTGGTCAAGCCTAGCCTTTAACAACCAACATTCATAAACAACCCCTCAATGTCTTATAGATTAAATAGTTTCAAAACGTGGAAATAGTAAGTAGTGACTATCTAGAAATGAACTATTACATTCAACGAGTAAAGATGCACTGTAGCTTCTTTCTCTACCCCATACTTTGCTGTCGCTTATGTTCCCAGCGAGGGTTACTCAAGCGAGTTGTACAAGTGCCCGGCGTTGATCGTTTATGGAACAATACAAACACAGATAGATTTATCCAATACAACACACATTTTCACCCACTTACACTTACTTTCGGCCATGGGTTTTGAGCAGATAATGTTTTGCATGTGTCTACCTGAATGAAGACCTATCGATATGCAAAATTTGAGGGTAGGTTTCGACATGACGACCCGAACAGTTCCCTTATAAGATCTGAAAGGTAAAAATCAGGTATTTAAAAAATAATGCGTAATGATTGCAACAATGTATACCAGTATATAGGCAAATAGAAGGGATTTTCAATACGAGAGGAAAATAATATTTCAGAAATATTAGACGGGGGAAACTGAAAAGTTTGCAGTAGCTGCACACGTATGGAATTCAGATCATGATGTGGTAAAAGAAATGGCTCTGTTTAAAAATCTTAATCATCCAATTCAGTTGACCGTATGGTCTACATACAGAAACATAGAAATAACCTCCAAAATTTTGACATCTCAGGGGAGAACGAGTTAGGCCTAATTGGGAAACTCGTTAAACCGCAATAAGATCATCAGATGGCACAAGATGGAAGTTCAACGGTTGGACGAAGCTAATGATGAGAGGGAGGTGCTCTTGAATACCGGTTACTAGTAAGTATTTAATAATAATGAAGTAGCAAGTGTTCTCCAAGATATTATGTATTAATATTGTTCACTTCATTGTGTCTTCCAATTCCAAGTGAATTTAATTACATAACTTTTAGTTAAACACTTTTTATAGAAATTGCCTGCAGACAGGCTAGTAAACTGGCTGACACAATACCACTTCATGGCAGGTTAACCAGTTTATGCCCCTTGCTCAGGCAGTTATTCACTTTTAACAGAAAGAGAAGGAAGAAACTCTCGAATTCGAATGCTTGAGGAAGAGACTGCAACTCAATGAAATGCTCACCTCCACCATCTTTATCTACCAGTGTATAAGATGTCACTTCAAAAATTTCTAGCACAGTGTAAGAAGTAATTTCAGCAAGACAAACTTGAAGACACATCTAATTATCAGATAGAAAACAAACCTTTGATTCTGTGAGTCGTTTAGCAATTATCTTCCTCATATTTGAGAGTTCTATGTCTGCATAGCCTTCTCCTTCCTTTTTTACCACTGTTGGTTTTGGGGCAGTAGATTTTTGTGCTGCTCTTTTTACCGTAGGTAAAGGAACTGGAAAGAAAGGAATAACATAATGTGATTACACATACAAAATAACAAAAGATATTTTCAAAACCTTTGCCAACACAAATATATAAAAATTAAGTAACACCTCATAATAATAGTACTGAATGTCTGCTATTTAGAAGTGACCTTTATTAAGCACCTCTGTAGGGGAACTAGAAAAAGTTAAGTTAAAAATTCTTTTTAAAGAAATATCAGTTCAAGGAAAAGCTCTAGGTCAAAATTCCTTTCATCCAACGTCCCTTAGGGTAATGTACAATAGAATGAATAGTATGGAGGGAAAATGATCTTGTTTCATTTATTTATCTTTTCACTGCTACTCTCATATATATGTGCCACCACTCTATGGAAATGTGGGCTAAAGAAAAAGGAGGTAAGGCAATATTACCTCTTATCAGGAAGGCAATATTACCTCTTATCAGGAATGAGGCTAAAATAAACAATGCCAGTACTCAAAGCAATTTTACCTTCTTTTGGAGGCTTAGGAGATAGCCTGTTGTCTGTAACATACTTCAATACATCTGCCTTCAGCAATTTGCCATTGCGACCTGTAGCTTGAATCTGACTGGATGATAGATGATACAGCCCAAGAAGAAAGTGAACAGCAGGCCCATAGTTCCTAGGGAGTAGAGTGAAATCCATCAATGAATACTCATCGACTTAACAATTTCTGTACCTCTATCATTCCAGCCTACTTCCATACTTAATCACCATGGATGTTGTGGAATTTGTCTGTGAACATATGGCTCTGGCTAAACAAAAAATATTGCACCATGCTTTCAACATGCTCATCAATCTAGAAACATTGAAGTTCCAACTCCAGAATTTAGCAGACATGATATAACTTTTTGCTCCTTCTCATGTTTTTTTTATTCGAGTAGAGAAATAGGAGTGGAACTGCTCTGGTTCTGTCAGCAACCTTCATTTACTTGTTACATTCAAGGGTGCAAGAGAATTTGTTTACAATGCATTCAGTATATCTACAAAAAAACATGATTTTTAGTAAACACCAGTCTTACTTATGCTGTTAAAACCCAGAAAGAAATCTGCAATAAAACAGTCAAGAGCCTGTATTGCTCTCCATTGTCATTTTGTTAATTAGGCTACATATTTAATTATGTACAATCACATAATAATAGAAAAGAAAATGATAAAAGGATAACTAAAAACTTTTTATCCAGCGGTATGTGACCATATTTCAAAAACTACGATAAAAAAGCTAACAAACGATAAAGCAACGCCTTACATAATGCAAAAATCTCCAGGAAGCATCACCTAAATGATGACTACATAAGGTACGAAGGCCTTTAGGTTCTGTTGCCAATGTGTTAATTTTCTCGTATGTGTATTACTATGCCTAAAAAGGGGGACTTTTCGATTTTCCCCCATATCTATGTTTTTGTCTATAGCTTACAAGGAACCTATCACTACCCTAATATCGAAACATGCCTCAATATTTTTCCTGGGTCATCTAGATGCTGTAAGAAGCCCACGCTCCAAAAATTAGCTGCTGGTTTCAACTGCAAGTACCTTAAAATGCTTTGCAAATATCTTGGAACATATAGGGAATATAACATGATAATCTGGAAACGGGACTGGACAACCCTGACTGGCAAGAGTATTACGTCATCCATTCATTTTGAGAACGAAAAATTTCTAGTAGGCCATGTCTCCTTCCATAAGCCACTTTCAGCTGTCATATGCATTAAAAACAAGGACATGTTTTAAGTAACTATTTCTGGGAATTACACAGTGAAGTGATATTCAATTACACTTAAAAATGTTGTATTTACATACATACTTCACTAAATTTTACCTAATTTTCTCAGGACAGATCTGTTTCATCCACCCTTGTGGATATCCTCAGCTGATTTCTACTTTCTGGAGTTGTGTTGCCATCTTCCTCCAATAGATGGCAACACAACTCCAGAAAGTAGAAATCAGCTGAGGATATCCACAAGGGTGGATGAAACAGATCTGTTCTGAGAAAATTAGGTAAAATTTAGTGAAGTATGTATGTAAATACAACATTTTTAAGTGTAAAGGACATGTTTGTTTACTTATTTCATTGTTCGAGCTGAAAATGAGGGCTAAATGAATAATGTTATATATAGAATTACATTACTATGAAATAATTAGGCCTACGTACATTAAGCTGAGTTCTCTGGCAGTGGCGTAATTCTCAAGTCAGAAACATATCGGAACAAGCCTCCTAATTTTCACCTAGTTATTCACAACAATGCCTCTTGCAAACTGAAGGATTATATTACGAATGCCACGTTTCACAATACGCTGAAACGTTTGTAATAAATATTGTTATCTTAATAATTTTCGTCCTATATTACGAGTTTTTAATTATATAAAAGTCAAATCTAAAGCGCACTATATTGTCTTGTAGCATGATGTGTGCTGCATTTGTTTACATGGGCTTGGATTCACAAATGAAAGGATCAGGCTTTTAACCTAGCTTCTGTTGTCTGTCTAGTTGCAACCAAATATGCAACTCAGCGATCAAATTCTGTCTACAGACAAATGTGAAAACATGTGAAGAAGAATGTGACAATGACGCGATTATTTGCTGTGCCGAGTGAACTTTTTTTTTAATCACTGCATCAGCACCAGTCACTTCTGTTTTGTTTTCAACCCTGCAAGACACTAACAGGGACAGTCAATTGTCTCCACGCATCCGGAACTTCGAACTGCAGAAAAGGGTTGTCCAACTTCTCCCACTGCACTGCTTCAACCCGACATTTTCCAGTTTCGATTTAGGGTACTTGCAGTTGAAACCAGCAGCTAATTTTTGGAGTGTGGACTTCTTACAGCATCTAGATGACCCGGGAAAAATATTGAGTCATGTTCCTTGTTAGATTTCAAGGCAGGCTGGATATAATGAATGAACTATATTTACTTGAGTTCTGGTGGGCTTGCAGCAGAAGGTATTGCAGCTGGACTGGGAGCAGATGGAGCTGAAGGAGCCGAAGCTGCTGGTGCCCCAGCAGATGAGGGCATCTCAACATTCTTCCAGTCTTCTCCTTCAGCTACCATGAGAGCAATTACTGTTCCAACTGTTACATTCGTATCTTCTCTTACCTGAAATGAAATACATAAATCAATAATTCCATGCAACTGCATATTCTTGTCAATGGTGTACTGGACCATTTATCATGCTGCCAACTTAATTACTGCTAGAATTCTATGACAATATGTGTATGGCAGGTAGTACATTATATGTACACAAGCTGCAAAAGAACCTTCACACAAAACAAATTTGGAACCAGTGGTGGCTCGGAACTGCAGCACCCCCTATTTCCACTTGATATTATCGATAACATTTAATCTAATGAGTCCTTTTTTCTTTAATTCTTTGTTTATAATTGTACAATATAGGCTATAATTCTTAAGCTTAATGTCACAGTGAGCTTCACAGTTCCAGCAGCCTGGTGTTTTACTGTTGT
The DNA here is from genome assembly GCA_964059195.1 of Ectobius pallidus. Classification (NCBI taxonomy): domain Eukaryota; kingdom Metazoa; phylum Arthropoda; class Insecta; order Blattodea; family Ectobiidae; genus Ectobius; species Ectobius pallidus. The sequence continues at coordinate 105,585,799 of CAXKWD010000008.1, forward strand.
GTGCAAGCAGACATAGGAAGGTGCATGCTGCGGCCGGTGTGCCAGCTGCAAGGGAGAGAGAGCACTGTCACTTCTGCAGTGCCGATCCTGGTGTATTGGTGGAAGGTAACTTTCTTTTAAATATATATATATATATATATATATATATTTAGGTAGATTTTCGAAGAAAAATCTACCTATTGCAATGGATACCACTTTATGATTTTCGAAAAATTCTTTCATATCTTTACGTTTCATGCTCCCCTAAGTACGAAGCCACCGCCCGTTCAAAAAAAAATTTTGTGATATTTATATATATATATATATATCTTTACACGATAGCGGCCGTAATTTTGAAGATATTTGAACCAAATTTTATTATGTTATTTCTAGGCCCAATAGTTCGGACAAGTTCGTTAATGGGCAAAATTGGCCCAAGGGGGTGGTCGGGGGAGGGGGTTGAAATTTTAAAACATTTATATCTCGGCCCCTATGAAGTATAGAGGGAAACTTTGTTTGAATAAATTAGAGTACTCCCTATGGAGTTCACAGTGACACCAACAATTCGGGGGTTCGAGTGAGGGTGGGGGTGGGGGTGGGGGATGAAAATTCGAAACTTTTGAAACCACGTCTTGTGGGGTATCGTTGAAAAGCTCTTGATGAGTACTCTACAAATCAATAAATAGTTTCTTGATAGCTCTCATATGACGCGAGATTTTAATGTTTGAAAATAATAACACTTAAAAGAATTATTATAATATCATAATTTTGTCTTGTTTAGCGGCTTTGCTAATTTTATTCATTGCTGATCTTGCGCACGGCCTCCCAGAATATTATATCCTATTCTTGTTGTCAAAACAAATGATTGTAGGCTCTTCCTCTTTACCGAATTCAGTTCTTATTACAGCAGGTTTACCATGCCAAGGCTAAAGAAAAAGAGTGCTATGCAGCGACAATAAATTAAACCAAAAGCACTTCGAAATCTACCTCCGCCTGTAGGCCTGCCTAAAGGGATTTTTTTAGTTTTTGCTCCCCATGTGTTGTACTTAAAAATCATGTACCATATTCTTGAATGTGATTAAGTATAGAATTAGATTATTATCTTGTTTCCAGCTATTCTATTTGATTCATTTTTTTTTTTTGTTCTTTTCAGAAAACTTAAACCATGACAGATTTAGATTTTTAGATTTTGTTCTTTTAAGGTTTTATCAAGTTTCTGAATAAATTTTATTTTTTTGTATGTATGATTCCTTTTATACAATTTTAAAACAAAGGCTAAAAATTTTCTGCAGCAGAACCCCCAATAATTTTAGCTACGAGCCGCCACTGTCTGGAACAGACTGCATGCTGGAAATCAGTTGTTTTTGAGCTCTGCCTGGTGATAGATCATCTCTCAACAAGTACACATTACACACTAGCAAAATAAAATGTGAATGTTTTGAAATTTTTCCTGTGCAAAATCTAAGGTAGGTACTCTCTATTATAGTGTCATATCTTGTCTTAATATACAATTGAAATAATATATAATAAATGTTATTTATTCCAAACATACACTACTGGTACTTAACAAAACATGCAATGAAAAGCAAAGCAAAACCTACCAGAATCTTTGCAAGTATACCTTCCTCTTCTGTCTCAAAAGACATGACTGCTTTATCAGTCTGAATGTCACACAGTGCATCACCGGGATTAATTGCATCTCCCTCATTCTTCAGCCATTTTACAATTGTGCCCTCGGACATAGTAGGAGAGAGAGATGGCATTTTCAATTCTTGCCCAACAACTACAATTAAAGCAAGTAATATATAACTACTATATTCTTGTACAATGGTACCGTACAAGAAGTAATTAAGAAACCAGTAAGCTACCCATTCATTATCTACTTCAATTTTTATAAACAGATAAAGTAAGGCAAAAGCAATTTTAGTACAAAAATAGAATATGCTAAGAATATTATTTTCTTTTCTACCTGTGATCTAGTAGTTCCCCCCTTTCCCCCCCCCCCCCAAAAAAAAACACTGACTCAGATTTATTTATTTTTCACACTGCAGTTCTATTATCTCATCTCCATACCATGAAACATTCAGAAATTACTGAAATGCTCATATACCTGCCACCAGGGCCATAGCAAGGTCCTTCTGCGCCCTTGGCAAGTTTGACAAATCTGCATCCTCTAATACTGGGGATGTGAACAATTTTATTTTAATTTCTGTAAAATTGTTTATTATTTTAATATAAAAACACTGTTATTATCAAAGAAAACCTAAACCTCAATTTGAAAATGAACTAAGTGTTGGACTTTCAAGGTACTAAAACCTTATTTTCAGACGATTGAACTACTTAAAAAAGAATTAAATAATAAAATCTAATATCAAAAGTAAATTACATAATAGGCCTGAGGCCTACTAAAATGTTTAACACATTAATATAGAAAAAAGTATTTTTTTCGAATAGTTGAACCACTTACATCTCAATAATAACATACAAGTTAATTTTTATTGTTATATCATTCTATACGGTTCATGATTTATGTTATACTCTATCAATAAAAAACGTGTTAATTAAAGAACGTTGCACGACTTATTTTTGTTTGTAGACAATCGGCATAACACTACAGATAGTTCACATGCAGTAATTTTTTATAACCTGAAAGATTTCTTCCATTAACGTGGAATTTTTAATGCTTAATAAATTGCACCAATATAAAAAAGGCGGGATTTTTCATGGTTAATTTTGTACCTGCGCCCTTGGCGGGGGCCCATCTCGCCACCGCCTAGCTACGGCCCTGCCTCCCACAATAAACAAATGATTGTTTGAAAATCTCCACTGATTATTTTATGATTCTACAACGGGTACCACTTTCCAGATGACCCTTGTACTTTTTAAACCAAGTAATTCCTACTATACAAACTACCAACCACATTAGATATTTTATAAACATATAAAGAATTCAAGGAATATTCTGAATTATTAGAAACATAAGAAATGATTACAAACAACTGGAAATAGATTAATACAAATGTATGCAGTATTGCACATTACTAGTGCAATGGAGCATGTAGTTAAATGTATAATAAAAATAGAAAATTGTTTATCACATACCCAGGAGTTCTTTGCATTTTTTGAAGATGATCAAAGATGGAATATATATACTAAACTCTTTGTCTAATTATAAACTAATTCAGAATAAAAAAAATAAAAAATAAACAAACATAATAAATAAGCACATGCAATAAAGAGAAAACTTTCCATAATTTGCCTGGTAAAACCTGTTAAAATGCTACAATTAGATTAAACACTTTCCATGCAGTGGACACTGATACTGAAGAAAACTTCTGCCATTAGAGCGTGGGCTACTGTATACCCCCCATCCCCCCCCCGTGGGATTTTCCGACTCATATATTTTTTTGTTGGTATTGACATGTAGTTTCATATTTTAGTTGTTTGCCCCTTATCAATTACAGCATTTACCCGGAAACCCCGGAAATCCGGAGAAAACTAGTTTGTTTTAATTTTTCTTTGTTCTTTGCTCCTAATATGCCCAGGGAATTTCTGAATCACATATTTATTGTTGGTATTGTCATCTAGATTAAGGTTTTAGCTGTTTGCCCCTTATCAATTACAGCATATCCCCGGAAAACAACGGAAATCCGGAGAAATGACTTTGTTTTAATTTGTCTTTGTTCTTTGCTCCTAATATGCCCAGGGAATTATTGACTCACATATTTTTTGTTGGTATTGTCATATAATTTAAGGTTTCAGTTGTTTGCCTCTGACCAATTACAACATATCCCCGGAAAACCCGGAATACCACGTATATACGGAGAAAATGACGATGTTTTATTTTTTCAATCTTTGTTTTTCCTTCTAATATTCAAAGGGAATTTCTGACTCATATGTTTTTTTTGTTGGCATTGCCCTCTAGATTAAGGCTCAGTTGTTTGCCCATTATCAAATACAGTATATCCCCGGAAAACTCCGAAAACCACGGAAACCCGGAGAAAATGACTTTGTTCAAATTTTTTAAAATCTTAGTTCTTTGCCCTAGTATTCAAAGGGACTTGGTGACTCATGTGGTTTTGTGTTGGTATTGCCATCTAAATTAAGGTTTCAGTTGTTTGCCCCTTATCAATTACAGCATTTCCCCAAAAAACTCTGAAAACCACGCAAATCCGGAGAAAATTACTTTGTTTATTTTTTTTAATATAAGTTTTTTCCTCCTAGTATTCAAAGGGAATTGGTGACTTATATGTTTTTGTATTGTTATTCCCATCTAGATTAAGGTTTCAGTTGTTTTCCCCCTATCAATTACAGCATTTTCCCAGAAAACTCGGAAAACCACGGAAATCCGGAGAAAATTACTTTGTTTTAATTTTTTTAATCTTAGTTATTTGCTCTTAGTATTCAAAGGGAATTGGTGACTTATATGTTTTTGTATTGGTATTGCCATCTAGATTAAGGTATCAGTTGTTTTCGCCTTATCAATTACAGCATATCCCCGGAAAACTCCGAAAACCACAAAAATCCGGAGAAAATGAGTTCGTTTTAATTTATTAAAAATCTTTGTTCTTTGATCCTAATATTCCCAGGGAATTTCTGACTCACATATTTTTGTTCGTATTGCCATCTAGTTTAAGGTTTCAGTTGTTTGCCCCTTACAAATAGTTTTAATTTTTTATTGTTCTTTGCCCCTAATATCCCCAGGGAATTTCTGACACATATTTTTGTTCACATTAGAATGTGAAGGGTGTGCTGCGAGGTTTTCAATCCCTTTCATCCCTTCAGCATCATTATTTTTTGTCATGCTGTAATTGGTAAGGGGAAAACAACTGATACCTTACTAGTTGTCACTTCCAACACAAAAGCATATGAGTCAGGAATTCTCTTCGAATATTAGGAGCAAAGAACAAGGATTTAAAAAGAAAACAGTCATTTTCTCCGTATATACGTGGTTTTCCGGGGATATGCTGTAATTGGTAAGGGGCAAACAACTGAAACCTTAATCTAGATGGCAATACCAACACAAAAACATATGAATTGCCAATTCCCTTTGAATACTAGTAGCAAAGAACAAAGATTTTCAAAAATTCAAACGAAGTAAATTTTTCTGGATTTCCTTGGTTTTCGGAGATTTCCGGGGATATGCTGTAATTGATAAGGGGCAAACAACTGAAATCTTAATCTAGATGGTAATGGCAACAAAAAAACATATGAGTCAGAAATTCCCTTTGAATATTAGGGGCAAAGAACAATGATTTAAAAACTAAAACATAGTAATTTTCTCCGTATATACGTGGTTTTCCGGTTTTTCCGGGGATATGTTGTAATTTGTAAGGGGCAAACAACTGAAACCTTAAACTAGATGGCAATACGAACAAAAATATGTGAGTCAGAAATTCCCTGGGAATATTAGGGTCAAAGAACAATAAAAAATTTAAACAATCCCATTTTCTCCGGATTTCCGTGCTTTTCCGGGGTTTCCGGGTAAATGCTGTAATTGATAAGGGGCAAACAACTAAAATCTTAAACTAGACGACAATACCAACAAAAAAATATGTGTGCCAGAAAATCCCACGGGGGGGGGAAGGTTTGCTATTGGTAGCCCATGGTCTACATAGAGGGATTATTGAAAAGGAAGGATGTCACAGGCAATTGGAAAGCTAACGGGTAGAAATAAAGTTTTTCCATTCAGGATAAAAAAATAAAAGCACTGAAACGAAGGGATCATTGAAAAGGAAGAAATTGAATTGAACAGCAAGAATATCACATACAACTGGGTGGCTCATGGGAAAAAATAAAGTTTTTCTATTAGGATAAAGGAGAAAAGAGTATTGAAATGAAGGGATCATTGAAAAGGAAGAAAATTAATGGACCAGAAAGAATTTCACAGACAAAAGGATGAGGGAATAGAATACATGAGGGGAAACAAACAATTCTAAAGGATTCAACGAAATGAAAAAAAATTTCATGTTTGAAGAAATTATGTGTCAATTACTTCCAGATCCTGTTTTAGGTGGAGATTCAGAAGACGATGGAGGTGAAGAAGATGCTCCTGCTGAAGAAGGTATTTCAACTGACTTCCAATCTTCACCTTCCGCAACCATAAGTGCAATGACAGTCCCTACTTTAATATCTTTAGCATCTTCCCCTACCTGTGGAACATAAATTAGATTCAAAATCCATTCTTTCCTATTACTCAGACAGATTATATCAGTATGTTAGTTCTCCTGCAAGATATACATTTTTGGCTGATGTACCATACTTGTTTAACTGAGACTGCCATGCTTTTATTTTACCTCCTCTGCCCGTACCATAGGAACTGTAGGTAGAAGTACTGTGTTCGACCCCAAAATTAGAAGTTCAGTTTTTAACATAAATACATGTTTTGAGGTCCCCTGTTCTAATCCTTATTCACATATCAGTAGAGAAAAAAGTAAGGAATAAATTTTTCCTTTACAGTTTACTAAGGGTGGCAATTTTTGTGCAAATTAAGTCTGACATGTTGACAACATAGTCTCACGAAATCTGGCAAAGTCAAGATAAGTGAATTCATCACCCACTGAGTTGTTTTCATATTTGTGGCAGAAAGGCCATTGTCAATGAAAGAGCAAACTGCTGCCATTCTGCAGAAACTATTAGCCTAATTATGTCATAAATAATAGACCCATTCATAAAATGCAAAATAGATTTTACATTTGTTTCAAGGTTATATACTGCCTTCTTTAATATGCACAGGTCTACTACTTCCACCATGTATAGGAGTTTTTAAAATGAATTAAATATGTCAATGATGATACAAAGACATTTATCTACAGCGCCTTGCATTAAAGGCACCGGCACATACCGCATCTCATGCTGCACTGGCCAATACATGGACTCATCATCCACCCCTGATAAACTAGAATCTGTACTTATTGTGCTCACAGAAGTTGATGAAAATGTTCCCCATTTGTTACGAGACATACTTTACATCCTTTGATAAAATTATTATTCATTCAATAACAGATAAGGGTTAAAATATTAAATGCTTGATAAAAAATTCAACCTCACTTTCTCCTGATATACTAATATCTTATCTTGATAACTCCTTGAACAGAAGAAGAACTGAAGATGGCACATAATATGTGCCAAATGCATATTCTCAATAATTGATACATGTGTAGTCCAATATAGAAGTATTGGAATCAACAATCAGCCTCATAAATGTGACTTTTAATATTGTGACATCAATGTTTTAATTTGTTATATATGTGCTGTGTTTAATCTTATGAAGGCTGAACCAAATAAATTTAAGTTTCAGTTAAAGGTATAGGGTTGAATTTTTATCAAGTTTTTAACAATATCAGTCATTTAAATGCAGATTTCAAAGAGGTGAAAAAAAGAGACAAAGCACATAATGAAGGGGGTGACTCTGGGGTTGTGAATGAATAATGGTTTCTGCAATCATGTGCGTGGGATAGTAGTATGCAAGCTTTCGGCAGATAGGTGCCTTCTTCTGCAAGAAGTGAGTGAAGTGGTCTGTATGCAGCTGCCTTAAGTTTGGTTACAACATTATCTCACTCACCAGGTGAAGGAAGTTAAACTAATAGAAAACATTTAAGAATTTGTCTTTTGACATACTTTTCTTTATAAAAATATCATAAGTTATCCCCTGTAATTTTGACAACATGCTTAGAATACCAGAAAAGTTACAATTTTATAAATAAACTTTAAACATAATTCAGATTAAAGATGTCTCATGAGAGGCTGGCAAAAAAAGTCATTACGTTTAAAGCTCCCAGCTCATCCATCTAACCATCCCATTATAACTTTGTCATTGAGAACCAAGCATAATATCAGTCTTCAATTCTCACAATTTCTTATCAATGTGCTATTGCTAAGACCATGAACTTTAGTTATCAGAATCATTACACTTGCTTACAGTTGCAACTTCCCTGTGAACTAACAGCTTTTGTGAGATTTGGTGTTAGAATAAGCCCTAGAAAAATGCCTAAGGAAATACTTATAACTACTAAATTTAAATAACACTCACTATTTAGAAAAATCACATATGAATTTATATTCACCTCATGTGTTTTTCTAATTTTTGTTGTAAATAAATTTTAATGACCTTATAAAATTATTGAATACATAAAAATCCTCCTGCCCCAGCAATTATTTTTTGCATTATGAATAATTTACTAGTAACTGGAAAGGCTCTACTAGGAACGTCAAATACAAATTGCTGTAAAGCTATGTTTACAACGAGTAGCTCATTCACTTAGATGAGGAAGCATAGTGTAGGTAATATTTTGTACATACTCGTAGCTAGTATACTTTCATATATTTTCACTCTCAAAGAATAGTCAAATATAAATTCAGTAGTAAATTCAGTAGCAGAAATAAAGGGTCTATTGAATTATTCAATTCAGATTCATCTTACTATTTTTTGTGGCTTTCTTTATTGACAATGACAAAATACCAGCCATAACAAAACTTTTCTTCTGCTTAAAGCCTTTTAGGAAAATGTAACTGCATACCAGTAACTAACAATAAAATTTACTGTTACATTAAATGAAAATGGGAACCCGCTCTTATATTTCTACTAGTTTACGCCTACAAGACATTCATCATTAACTTAATCGAAAGAGTAAACCTACAGAAATTTCTCATACTATGACATGAGAGACTGACTTCTGGAAGTTCTTAATTTTTAATTGTAAGTTTTATGTTTGAAAATAAATATATTTTAAAAAGGCTGATGTGCATCCTTCTGTTTTTCTCAAATTCCAATGTAAACAATAATGCTACAAAAATGTTTAATATACGAATACTAATAATAATAAATACCAGAGCATAGGGATTGGTAATCTCTGTCTGCTTCTAAATGGGACTGTAACCAAGTGGAAAGAAAAGTAGTGTACCGGTACTAAAGCATGCAAATGACTATACACATCTCATATGACAATACAACCACTCTGACCATAAGTAAAATAATAAACTTACAACAGAAAAGGAAATAATACTGATATTCCAACAGTTATCTCATAGTCTGCCTTAGAATTATCTTCATTTATATTCAGATGTTTCTTTTAATCACAGATAACTGCTTTTGAGCTTAAAAATTATAATTTTTAATTGCACCAACAAGAAATGAACATTATTATTTCAGCAATGGACTTACCAAGATTTTTGCCAGAATTCCTTCTTCTTCAGTTTCAAATGAAACTACAGCTTTATCTGTTTGAATATCACAAAGAACATCACCAGGTTGAATAGGATCTCCTTCTTTCTTCAGCCACTTCACTATAGTACCTTCTGACATAGTGGGGGAAAGAGACGGCATTTTCAGCTCCTGTCCTGCTACTGCATTAAATTAAAGTAAAACAAAATAATTAATTTCTCAAATGTCAGTGACTGGTACTATCAGCAGTCTTACTACCTACATAATAAACAAGCGATCTGGGAAATTTGAATTTATGCTGATGCTTAGTTTAGTTTTGTCAGGTAACTGGCTAAGCAGCTGTAAATATATCTCGAATATTTATTCTTTGTGTATTATGTAGTTGAAAATTAAGTTGTATGAATGTTATGTGGGTGTCTTAAGTTTTAATTCGCGGGTGCACGGGCAAAGAGAGTTAAGTCCACTTTCTAGTTACTGAGAATTAGAGGGACTTAACACAATTTAGCCGCTCAACATCGCTTTAGAGAGATTTTAAGAAGGGTTGAAATATTTAGTCAGGTATAGACTAGTTCTAATTCCATCATAATTACAATAAATAACATATTAATTTAATTATTCTAATAATCCATTAAAACATTATATAAATTCCACAACAAAAATAAATAGCTTTGACTAATAACACTACCTACATATTCCTTCACACAATTATGCTCATCAAACTAGCCCTGTTTAATGAATCGATCAGGAGGTTAACTGAGAAACTGATAACAGAAATAACTTATTTTCTGCATGTCATAATTGCAATTATCACTGATTAAACAAAAGCATTCTGGCAGTTTGTTACATCAGTGTATCTGATTTTATTTAGTACGCCGAAACCTGTCTTGTACAACTTCAAGTCTTTTTAATAGGACATCAGTGCATGAGGACCAGATAAAATCTATATAGGATCGAGCTCCCCTTAAAGAGTAATAAAGATGACTCAAATGAAGAAACTAAAGGATGTGAATGTAGGCTACAGTATTAGAGCATAGTAGAGCAAAAAATGAGTAAAATAGAAAATGTAATAAAAGTAATGGCAGATTAGGGCAGGGCATGAATAATAGGACTAATTTTTCTTTTGTCTGACCAATATGAATATTGCTCAGGCAAAAGAAAAATATCATGAGAATATTTTATATTGTATTTTGAGTTGTAATCCAGGTGGTCATATCCTGTTCTACATGTTTAATATAACTTACTGGTAAACTTTGTGTTATTAACAGTAATGATATTCGGTAAACTTGTAGACTGTGATTATCTTGTTGTCATCACCCGGTGTGACATCATAGTATGCTGTGCTGGTCACCTATAGATGTGGCTTTCCCATGCGTTTATAATGAAATGTTATTCGGATTGAAATACAGTCAGCCTTTATAAAATGCCACCATCCATTCTCTAACATTTATTGGCACAAAGCGAGGGTGGCACTAAAACGAAATTTAATTTTAAAAATAATTTAATGTTTTGGTGGTCTAACTTGTGATGCAGAAACGGAAGAATGTTTAACCATTTCTCTCTCTCGCTCACAATATTGCCTATGAATCTCTGACTAACAGTTTTCCCCCACAGTAATGAAAAGTTTGTGCAACAGCCTGCTGGCTAGACTTTGGAAATCTTTCACTGTATTCACAAACTTCTCATTTCTCTTGAAGTGTAACAACAGCTCTCTTCATTTTAACAATCTTATGCGTAACTGTAGTGTAGTGGTTTAACAGCTGAATGGATCCTGGACTAAAAGAAGTGAAAGTCTGGTTTGGAGTGTCTCATTGTATGTACCTGCTCCACCCTCACGCAGGCTGTCTGTTGGACTTCTTAAAATAGATTCCTCATTCTACCCCACTGCATTTACAGTCAGTGGCAGGGGAACACTTACTTCTTGGAAATACAGTAAGTTACAGCATGTTTCTTAAATAATCTTCCTAACACTCATGAGAGTTTAACAAAATTCTGCAACTGAAATAAAATCACAGCAAGATATATTTTGTACAAAAATGAACAAAAAACTAAATGAAGTGGCACAGTAACAAGGTTTCTTATGTAGCCTATTCTACATGGGAGAAGATCCGTTACTTGCATTTAATGGCACAGTGTGAGGGTGGCACTGTAAAGAGGGGCTTTATATCGAGGGTTGAATGTAGTATTTTAAAACATAATATTCCAAACGTAATGAAATATACATTTATGATTATGGCTTACACATACCGTACGTACAGTAAGCTATGTTCCTGTGATGTTTATAGGCTACTATTCAATTAATTCTCTAATTCTTATTGGCAAATTTACGATAATGACATATTCACTCATATATAACATAACTTAAAAGAATAAAAGTGTTAAAGTTAAAAGTTATCTCAAGGTATGTTATTTTTAGAAATTAACATTCTGCCTCTTAGAATGCGAATCAAGCTTTCTGCATCACCAAACCTAACTTATTTCATATAAATGAAGTGCATAATAATAATAAGAAAGGTTCACCCGAAAGGGTATTGTTTTTAATTCAGTCTTTGCTGAGTTCCTTCAATGATTTTGCATTTAGACACTTGGTGGCGTGGTAGCGGTCACACTCTTGGTTACATAGTTCGCACACACATGTTTCACTTGGTAGATGAAGTGCATAATTATAACACAAGAAATTCTTACAAAATATTCGGGAAGCACAATAACTCTAGTAGATATGGACTAAAGCCGAAGATTTTTAAAATACTACCGTGTCATATACGCCAATGTAAATCTCTGACTAAATTCAAAAGAGATGCCCGGTCTTACTTTACCAATTTTCAAATAACTCCTAGGGATCTATTTGCTATAATATTTATGTTAACTTCTTGTGTCCTTTTTTCACTTATATAAAATTAGTAGGTATAAATGTCTGTAGTTCCTGTATGTGTTCTATATTGTATTTAATAATTGTTTTATTTTACCTCCTTGATCTTTTATGATCTATGTTCAAATGTGTAATTTGACTGTCCCTGTTAACGAGCTTGAGCTCATTGGGACCTTTGTAAGATAAAATTAAATTAAATTAAATTAAATTAAAATAAATGTTTCATTCTGATGTATCAAGATGTTTAGGTTAACATTCTGAAGACGGATTGAATTTTACAACTACGACTCTACAGTAAAAACTCACCGTTGAGGAACGCTGTATTGTGAAAACATATTCTGTGTTTTGTCTTCAGAGTATGAGATTGTACTAGTAACGATTGCACATAGTTTCTTGTGATATTTCCTATTCTAACCCTAAAGGCAGCGGCCATTTTCTAGGACGGAAGGTCGACCTTCACCTGTTACAGATGTACAGTCCCTTCGAAACATTAAACGAATTCTATGCTTTTGGTGTTATTCTTTGAGTATATTACATGGGGAAACAGTGGTATTAATCAGTTTCAGTGCCACTTTATTTCACTATTAACAGCATAATCTTTGTTTCTCTTTTAATTTAATTAGAACCACACGTTTCCTCATTTGAGGGGAAAGCAGAGCTGCCAACATGACCTGCTAAAGCGATTGCAGACGACATTTTGATAAATAACAATGCAAACAATAATTTTTTAGATCATCGTTAATTATTCAAATAAAGAATGGCTCTTCGACAACTAGGAAAAATGAGCTTACTGAGGAAATGTAGTGAATTTGTAAGTTTTTAAGGATATTATCATTATAGACCTAGAGTTAATAAATTGTGACATTTTTGGAGAGGAAGGTTGCAGAAAGTAGCATATTCTTCTGTATTCAAATCTAGGTGACTATTGGCCTTTGACCCGGTATTCGTGTTAATGGCTTAAGGAATCATTTAAGATGTTTCATTAAGGGAAGGGGGAAATTCGCCAGAAATTCAACCTACCCTAACCTAACATAGCTAAAAATTAAACTCCATGGCGTTACACCCCTTTGAAGAACTAGGTTTGTCATCCGACCACTGTGTCATCTGTAGCAGAGTTTTTCATTACATGCCCAGGCGAAGGAATAAACCATCAAGTCTGTGATTCTTTATGTTAATTGATCTGACCAATTCGGTCTTTGTTTCCGTTTTCCAAAACTCAAGCAACGTTACAGTATTCTTTCATTGTTATCACTGATCTCAGTTCTTCCCTCGCTTTAATCAATATACACATGTTATTGTTTACTGTACCTAGATCTTGCAACCCCACGTTCCTCTCCATGCTGCGTTGATGAGTAGCTGTCACAGCATCAGAGGACATTCTTATATTTTGATTGGCTGAAGTAAGTAGCTGATTGGTGCTGTAAAAATAAAGAGCATGGGTTGAGCTGTCAGCAGACTTTACCTCCTAACAAACGGAAGTCGCCTGGCCATGCAATGAATAACTGGACTATACCATAGGCAAATGACAGGATTGGGGGCATGCTACTCCTTTATCAAATAACTCCTCGTGTGTGTCATGAGGTTGAGTGCACCCCGTTCCAGACCTCCCTACCTCAGAAAAATCTGAGGATCGAACCTAGACCTGCAGAATCGTAGTCAGCAACGCTAACCATTAGACCAGTGGTCTTCAACCTTTTTAAACTAAAGGGCTACGGTATTTTCATTTCGGTGAAAGACTTGCAGGCGACATTGATTTATTGATTAATTATTATTAATAACATGATCCGGAAAGGAGGGAAAATGGCAAGAGAGGACAATATATTCCTGAATGGAGAACTTCTGTGTTATACCAATCATTTCAAGTATCTAGCAATAACATTTCAGACCTCAGGAAACACTTACACCCTACACATGGAAGATAAAATAGTGTGTGCAACTAGAGCAGATGTAAAACATCCAAAATACTGGCCAGTTATCTTTAACATCAGCACTCAATTTATTTAAATTAAAAATTACACCTATACTTGCTCTTGGCCTGGAAGCTGTTTGGGAAAAACTCAACACACAAAATCTCAGAGATATCGAAAAACTAAAGGCAAAATTCCTCAAGAAAATTTTATGTTCATCATGAGCTTGCCGGAGAGACCTACTACATAAAGGATTTACGTCTACAGCTGATGTTACCCTCCACAACTGGGAACGAGGATGTGCTACAAGAACTCCGAAATGACTTCTGGAGTGACTTCTATGTCACCACTGCAATGACATCAAAGGAGTGGATGAATGCAACTTACGAACTAAGGCATAGTCACACGATTTGCGACCCATGGGTTTCACCATTTAAGCTGTGTATGACCAGAACCTATCACCAGAAATGCATGTGTTTGATGTGTGGAACAGAATGTGAAAGATACCAAGCTTTGTGGTGCAAGAAGAGAAGTCTCACTCACAAAATTCTGCTCGAGTGAAACACACAAACCCATGCACATTTGTGTGCAATTCCACCTTCATTCATTAATAACATGATACTTACATAACACAAATACAGTGAACGCCACTTAATGTAGTCGCAGACAATGTTATCAATCGGGTAATGTTATCACTTTTAATGAAGTCCTACGGATTAATACTGATACGTTAAAAAAATGCTGTTTATTGTGATCAAAGATTCGGTTTATGTTATTGCATTTTCCTTTTTGTTGCTTTATTTCCAAGTACTCTACACCATTCAAAATTTCATTTTTAAGGGTTTCGTTTCTTACTGAACTGTTCCCAGCTCATAGGGTGACCAGTTTGAGGGGGTATCATTACCTAAATTCCTCTTTTAAGCAATAAAACATGTTTCACCCCTCAGTATAGCTGCAGCTTTTGATGTAAGTTATGTGTGATTATAATTTAGGCAATATTAGTTTTCAGATTTATTTGTACAGTAACTTACAAAGAATATGAAGAGGTTAGAAAATGAAGGGAAAAAATTTGGGAGCCAAAGTGGGATAATTTACAAGATGAGATTATAATAATTAAGGTGTCAAGACAATGAAAATAAGAGAGTATTTAGGAAGAGTTAGAGAGAAGTGGATGAGAAAGATCAGAAAGTAAGATAGATTTAATAGGACATTTTTGGTCTGTCGTAGTGAATTGAACTCTGACTAGCTGATCATTGGGACAGAAAGCCGAAAATTATGGCTTTGAGTCTTGGTGTCAGAGGAATTTTTCTCGTACAATTTTCTCAAGTATTTTGAATGACAGTTTCACTTCCTTTATGCTTTGAAACATTATACCTATAAGACAGTCAACACAATACTAACTGTATGTAAATTATTTTGCAGTCATGGCTTACAGTGGGACGGCCATTCTCTCTCAATGCTGTCCAAAGAAGAGAATATGAAGTTCCTCCAGAAGAGCTGAGAGAGCCTCAAATACCACCCTACAAAGAAAAGATTGATGAACCAATGAAATTAAGGAAAGCGCGGTAAGTTCAGTTAAACTATAAAATGAGGTGATTTCAAATATCAGTGTTTTCCAATAGTAAATTGAAAATACCTAATAACTGATAGGTGTTCCTTGAAATATCTTTAGCAACAATAATTTAGGAATACATCTTAATATATCCGGTCTGCCGCCGTGGGTGAGTCGGTAGCAAGCCTGCCTTCCACTCCGGCAGCCGGGGTTCGATTCCCGGCCGGGTTAGGGATTTTTCAGTAGTGAAAAATTCCTTTCCCGGGTTCAGGACTGGGTGTGTGTGTGTCCTTAGGTTTAAGTAGGTAGGGGACTGGCGCACCCCGGTAACAAATCCGGGATCACTAGGGGTTGCTCGCTAACCTGAGGAATACCTTTAACATATAATATATCCTTACTGTGCTTAAAAGGACTTATCAACCATTACTAGTACCGATAAATCTTTTCAAGTACACTCATAACCCAGAATATTTTCCAAAATAAGTGTTTGATAAATAAGAGCAAGAGAATTTGTTTAAAAAAGCTGTAAACACACAAACAAACTTTAAAACAATTTCCAATAAGCAAAGAGAAGCATTACAAAACTCACTACTAGTTTTTGTGTTTTATCATACAATAGGCCTAATGCTTTCATATTATAGACCTGTAATTTGTTCACATAATTGTATATGGAACAGTTATGCTCCAGTAATTGATGAATTACACTGCTGAAATAAACTGACAATTTTGAAGCTATCTCCTGTAAATTGTATTCTTTTCCTTTGCAGTTTTTGTTCTCTCACTTCTACTTCCTATAGATAGTTCAGATTTTTAAGACAGGCCTAATACTTGAGCAATAAATGGTGCAAAAATATGTTGCACAAACTTTCTTGCATATACGTGTTACAGGCTAGCACAGAAAAAAGTAAATTATAGGAACAATTAAATTTTATTTATTACATTTTCATAAAACTAAGAAATATCTAGAACGGAAACAATCAGAGTCGATCTTTATGTTCAATGGTTTTACCGTGAAATAATAATAATAATAATAATAATGAATGAATGACAGTAAAACTGCATATTATTAGTACTACTACTACTACTACTACTTCTACTATTACTACGGGAAAATTAAAATAATAGTCGCACCTTGGGATGAATCGGCCCCACCCACTAATGCAGTTTCTTTTATACCACGATCTAGCGAATTCTTCTCTCCTCGTATTATGAAGAAACTCGTGATTGGACGTTGGAGGTCTGACGTCATACCGCTAGACGAGAGGTGACAGGCTGACAAACCTCGCGGGAGATATAATATGCCACATTTTTGAAACCTACAAACAGTAAATCGTACATTATTCGAAAATGCAAGGGCGCTTTGCTACGGCTGCCGCTTCCGCTTCGCGCACTTAACTATGTGGTTAGTATTATGCATTATTTAGCTATATGTAGAGGTGGATACAAGGCACTTGCGACAATATACAAGGACAGTGTGTACAATGCACTTGCGACAATAAACAAGGACAGTTGGTCACTCTGCTTCGCTCAGAAACAAAATACATCACACAGTCCGTGCAAATGTGAATATCGAATGGGCGGAGCTTAAGGGGTGACTTATATTTGAATTTCACCACAACTACTACTACTACTACTACTACTACTTAGGTTATATTGCACGCAACTGCATGTAGGTTATATCACGTGTTTAGTATGGTTGCGTGAACCATTAGTCTATAGCAACAACTCATTCGCGTCATCTGTTTCTATTGTTTAATGATGTCTTCTTATGTGGTATTCAGTTTAAACGATTATAATATCCAGTGAATAACGGCGATGAGTTATGGAAAATAAGCAAGTCCTACAAACCCGGCGTTTGCCTTTGCGAACGAGGAAACCATGAAAAACCCAAGTCAATTCGGGCTGCCACGAGGTTTGATTTGAACTCAGGACCTCTTCCCTGTTAGCCTATACCACCTCGCTGAAATTGGTTTTGGCGTGTTCATTACGACTGAGCTAAACTGACTGCATTTACAACAATAAGTACATTAGGCCTATAATTTTCTTGTTACTAGGGGCAACGAAATGTCATTCACATATTTTAATTGACGTATGTTCTGAAATTCGCATTTAAGCCGTCCTTATTTCGTTTTTATCTTGATATCTATTAAATGTATAAAGAAATGTGTTAAACAAAAAATGTTCATTTTAAATTTCTCTACAACTTTACTGTGGTAAGTTTTCATGTATCGCCTACTGTAATGGATATAATCTACAAAAATTGAAAATGGATACGAGTAAAGTACCCCATAAGTCATTTTTGCAGAAATACGGATATAGCCATTTTATTAGTCATAGATAAGAGTTTCGAATTTTAAATTTTTATTAAAATCGTTAGAGCCATTTTTTAAAAAATCAAATTTTTTAAAAAAGTTTTCATGAAAAGTCCCATTAAAATTTCAGTTACAAAACTAAATTTCTGGGTGGTTCGACAAAATTTGGAAAAAGTCCTTAATTCAAAAAATGAAGTAAATGCAATGAACCGTTTACCCGCTGTGCTTGTCCACAGACAGACGGACAGACGTCAATCCAAAAACACGTTTTTTGGTTTCTAGGCATCGTGAAACATGCTTTCCCGGTGTTAACTCGATTTCGATTTTTTGTCACGATCACAATACTTTCTCTATACTACGTATATGCGAGAAAGTAAAATGTTCATGTAATTAACATACTGCAATAATTTGCAAAACATCTGGGGTTTGATATAAGGTGAAAATGTTGAAGAATTTAGTAAATTTGCTTTCTGGTATGTAAGAATTAAAAATGTTAGATTCTTAAAATAATAATGTTTTAAACATTAATAAGAAAATGTCAGTGTATAGACCATTTCTTTTATGCAAATCCCTTTTTATAAAATAGAATAAATTAGAATACTGGATATATATATATATATATATATATATATATATATATATATACAGTAGTAAACATTTTCATACTTAGTTATGTACAGTGCTTCTTTTCTAAAAAAAAGTTTACCAATATTCTGTCATTGGGATATCTTTATATCATTATTTCTTCTTTTCAGCTCATTCAACAAAATGGGAAATCATTAAATCTGATTGAAGGAATATTGGGAAGTAACGTAAAGAATCTCTTACTAAAAATGTTCTATTGCAATAAATCTTAATCCTACTTCCTAATTTTTCTCATCTACTTCTCTCCAACTCTTCCTAAATACTCTTCCATTTTCTATGTCTTGATATTCCCCTGTATTTTAACATGTTAATGGCTACAATCTCACCTGGTAAATTATCCTCTTTTCCTCACAAATTTCTTCTCTACATTTTTTAACCTCTTCACACTCTTTGTACAAACATGTGAAAACAAATGTAAATTATAATCACACACTTTGCACGTATGTAACCTAACATAAAAGTTAAAAAAGGTTTGAAGACCAAAAAATACTGTTTTACATATTCTACTATGGGCTATGCCACTAAAATTATGTGGAGTTTTTCAGCTATGTTATTAAATGTTTTTATTCATCCTGTGAAATTTGGTTATCTGTCTTTTGGAGAGCAATGGTAAACAGTTTTAAAATTCATTTTGATTGTTCTTTATTCCAGCCTCCTGTACCAGTCTCGGAAGAGAGGAATGTTAGAAAATGATTTGTTGCTGGCAAGTTTTGCTGCCAAATATTTGGAAGGAATGTCATTGGAACAAGTAAAGCAATATGATCGCCTTATCAACTTGCCTTCAAATGATTGGGATATATTCTACTGGGCAATCGGAGTGAAACCAACCCCTCCTGAGTTCGATAATGAAATAATGAACTTACTGAAAGAACATGTTCAAAACAAGGATCGACAGTCTAGGGTCAGACAACCTGATTTGTGATATGTTAGTATGTCCCTGTACCTAGTAATATTATTTTTCATTGTAAACTTTCTTTTTTCTTGCAGTATTAACAGTTTGAATTTAACAGCAATGTTTTGTAAGATATATCTGTTGTAGATAATTAAAGAATAAGTATCCTAAGCATTACATATTCTCAGTTCTTTTATTTATTTTCTTTACATATAACATGGGCATTCTCAAATGGAGGTCATTATTGACTTGAGATTTTATCATCTTAAAGGGGAAAATATACAAAGCAATGTACAGAAGGAAAAAAAACTGTACTTTCAGATAAAAAGTGTATCTATCAGAAAATATCATAGCTCAAAATCAAAATAATATCAACTCTAATAATAAGTTTTAGATTTTTTCAATCTAGTACATCAGTATTGAAATCCCTGTATGGTTGACTGCTCATAAGAAAACATGTTCCATTCTTCATTTTATGATTGCCAACAATGCAAGTTGTATATACATCTTTCAGTTGTATAATCGAGCTCAGCAAAACTAGTTATCCAGCCATGAGTTTAGATTTGATTAATACTGAAGATTTTATAAGTGAAGTGGAATGTCGACTTGCCATTTGGGATGTCAAAAACGATTACAAATTGTTTTATCTTGTAGCTACTATTGGCAATGACTGTATGCAGGTAATGCCTGTCAAAATGTCCATAAATATGAAATATATGAAACAATACTAGCGGTGACCATCACAAGTGACCCAGGTGTGTTCACTGCAAAAACCAGTGACCGTCACAAGTGACCCAGTGTGAGAAGGCCCTAAGTTAAAATAAACAGTTTCTGTTTATCACATAGCAGCCAGCATGAATTACTAGGATACTTCTGTTGAACGTATTTGTTTTAAATTCAATTTTTTCATTATGTATAAATTGTGTTTAAATAATATTAATATTTTATTTGAAAATATCGTAAATAAAATTATAGAGTAAATGTTTAACCAAAAATGTATAATAAAACTGTGCACAGTGTCACAGAACACAACAAATTTGAGAACACCAGCAAACTGAGGTATAAATAATGAGATTAATCTTTTTACTGCTATTGATGTATAAATGCATTACCTCAAGATTTGTATAAAAGGAGAGATGTTTTATGTGAAATGTGAGGATTTTTATTAATGTCTTATGTTTGCCATTCACGGAAGCCATTTATTCCATTGAAATTTTCCTCATTGATTTCAAACTTAATTTACTTGATGATTGCCTTACCATCAGTATAAAAACGCTGGCCGTAAAAGCCTCAATACTTTACAGTATAAAACTCAGGTCTGAAAGGTTAATAATGGTGCAGATATAGTCTATTTGTTAATAATAATGAAAATATAGGTAGGAAGTGATCATATCTTATAAGGTTTAGCTAGAAGTAAATTGCCATTGTTGTCTTCAAAGACTCTATTTCAATTTTGCAAAATATATATATGCTTCAGACTACTGATATCAGAGAATATAATATTTGTTTATGGTCAATTATTTTTTGCTTTGTTTATAACAGGTATGGGCAACCTTTGGAAAGATGCGGGCTAAACTTTACAATATTTATGAAGTCGCGAGCCGTAGATAATAGGTAGTTGTGAAAAAAGAATCATGATACGGTTTTTTATATTTATAAAGTATAATGTTAAAGATACATGAATGAGAACAATATCGAACTGATTAGACATTTACTTACAATCAGCAGAAATTAATGAGAAGCTTGAGCTTGAACTTGAGAAACAAGATAATCAATGTTGGCATCAATCCCACTAATACACAAGCGCAGAGTGTTTTCCAAATTTTCATCTGTAAGTCTGGTTCGACACTTTGATTTAGGCTTATTGCAGCATTTTTCTAGCGCTGACCGGAAGGAACACCCTCGTAGTTCAGGCTTTTGTTTCCCCCCCTCTCACTCTCTAGTTAGCGAGAACAGAAAATATTTACTTTTTCGAGCGCGATTTTAAAATGTTCCGCGGGCCGGATCTAAAGTCGGGGTGGGCCACATTCGGCCCGCGGGCTGGGCGCTGCCCATATATGGTTTATAACAATGTGTATATAAATTATAAATAAATTTTATATAAACAATATTGTAAAGAAGCTTTGCCTATTTAGGCACTACTCCTTTCCCAGAGTATGGGAGGGGAAGACTGTCATAACAAATTACCAATCAAATAATGTTATGGGCAGAGTAGTACAAATGCAATATTTACACCACTCGAACTTTTATCACAAATGGATAATAATGTATATTTCCTCATATAACCGCGGTGCTATGATGATGTAACATGTTACTCGCAAGACCAGGCAAGGTTCAAAGTGAATGCACATTTTTATCATCAAACAGACATTGCTTTATGGCTATTGTGAAAAGATTCACATATTAATTATACATTTTTTTAAACTGCAATAGGACATGTCAATATAAAACTTTTAAATTTAAATAGTATCAGCTATCATTTCCTAAAGTTATGTACGAAACTATTGGATATACGTCATGATGATTGGAAATATACCTAAATTACTTACTCCTGTCTAAACACCTCTAAACATTAAATAAACAAATATTCTAGGTGTAATACATATTGAATATGCACTGCATGTGTTAACAAGATTATGCAACATGTATATCAATTATGTGGAGTTAATTGCAGAAAGCATCCAATCTGCAAAAGTTAAAATGTCTGGAAAATGGGTCTGAAAAATTTTAGATATTATTCATTTTGGAGCATTAATAAAGCGAGTGGGAAACAAAATAGGAAGTGCGACAGAATTTTACGCCAGGGTGGGCCTTACATTATAATTCCCACTGCTTTGTACACAAAAATTTATAAAAGGAATAATACAGATACCAGGCTAAAAATGCTAATTTAATTTGTTTCAGGAATTTATGTAAGTAATATAGAAAATTGCAAAGAATAACCTAAAAAATTACTGCATTGTAAAAATGGAATTTAATATTATTTGAATGTGTATCACATGTGTATGTGATTTATGTAATTAAACAGCTCATGCTATACAAAGGAAAATTGGGTGGAGCTTTAATGGGACCTGCCTGTGTGAGTAACAAATGACAGCGAGGCAACGTTGCCCAGTTCAGATAACTCCGCGCCTAACAGAAGAAGTATGCTGTGCAATTTCAATTGCAAAACTAAAATTATCATGTGTACCAAGAGAAAGAAGAAATGTATCTAAAGCCAGCTATACAAAAATCATGTATTTACGACAAGTGGTTGTTGAGTTATAAGGTTTTGAATTGTAAGGAACATTGTTGATCAATCACACACCTCCCGGGACCGCAGGAAATCTATGCTCTCTTTCTTTTTTCTGGCAAGTGCGACATCAGGGCATAAAGAGTCTGCAGAGATTGGCACACAGCATTTTCCTTCATAATATAGCCTGAGCCGTTTAATGCAATTTGTAATGAATGATTGATGTTATCTCATTTTGTCTTTTTCTCTATTCTGATACAGATATCCATGTTATTCAACATCACAATTAATCATTAGCATCTATCAGTGACCCAATTGTATATTATAAGGTTTCTTGCCTGACATGCATTATCTTGGGGGGGGGGGGATGTGTTAACCCTCATAATTCCAGTTGGTCTTTGGATACAAAATATTTTGAAATAATGAAATATTTTTAAGTAATTTTTACGACTGCTTCCTACTACTGTAGACAAGCTTACATGTTGTTCTAATGGATTTGAAGCCATATGAAAGGTTGCAAATGGAGTTAACACATACCGTAATACTTTATCCACAAGAGGTAATTATCTAACAGTCTCGTTTTGTAAAGCATGTAGATGCAAAAGATGTTTTGTGCTTTATCACTTGTGGAACTGGAGTCTGTGATAAGTGTATAGCACTACTTTCAGCTGTTTTCATTGTGAATACGATTGTGAAATGGGCTGAACAATTCAGAGGAAGGGGAATTTTGTTATCAATGTCTGGTAAACATGCCAAATGTAGAGTACATAATTGGATGAACATTTTCCGAAGGATGGATTGGAAGTGGATCAACTTTTAGGTATGGCCTCCCAAATCACCTGACCTATCCACATGATTTTTTTTCAATGGGAATTTTTTTAGGGCCAATGTACAGAATTATGCAACAGAGTTTATGTTGGTGTCAACCAAGTGACACCAAAAAGTTTTGCAACACATTGAGAGAGGTATAGTAGACCTACTTGTCGCACATTTTTTATTCTACCAACTGATGCCAGTTTGAAGTTAATTAGACACGAAATAAAAATTATGTTTGTTTTAGTGCAACAAATGTATATTACCTGCAAATTCTTGTAAGTTCAGAAGTTTTGATCATCCCTTTTATTATTCTGTATGCATTACATAAGCAGAACACTCTGTACCAAGGTACTTACTGGAATATCATAATCATTGCCACAAAAGAGCCAAAGATGCCATAAAATAATGTATTCAAGCTTGATATGGAATTCTTTTTTATATAATTTTTTATATCATTGGTCCCACAATTTAGTTTCGCTTCAGGACCCAGAAATGTACAGAATATCGTGTTCAGATTATTTACCATAAATGATACATGATAAATTATAAAAATATCCAAAATAAAGTCACCGCATGTAGAATCAGTATTTCTTTTGCACCCTCGATACATTAGAACATAAGAGGACTGGTAATTGGGAATAATGGATGAAGGATATTAATTGTTCCATATTTCACTATTGTATTAGAAGAACAGACTATAGTAGTAAGTTGGAAAGGCAAAGCTTTATAGGCTTACTAATTCTTTGGGGGGGGGGGGATCGTACCTTATTGCATTGGTTATAGGATTTAAACAAACCTCTGTGGGTTTGTAAACACAAAAAGTGCGTGGAACAGAGAATCGAATACAGGAATGGAAAAAGAATCGCATACAAAATAATACTGAGAATGTAGCTATGTAAATTTGTCAAGATGTTGGCACTGTTTTACATTTAGCGAATTTTCATTTGCAGGGGTGGCATCCCTGTTGAATCACATCTACAAAATATCGAATGTTCTTGGCGTAATACACTGTCACGTTACGCAAGGCAACAGTACTTAGAACAGACATTACCAGAAAACTGTACAATGATTGCGATGTGTTTGACTTGTGATGCGATAAATCAGTATTAATTATGGTGGTTTTGTTTCATCATGCAAGTGCTAATTGGCTCCCATCTTCAAGCTGGATTCTTTGCGCGATTCCAGACAGCTGTACAGTCTTGACGAAAATTATTGCCATATGAGGTTGCATAATATTGGAAGCACTCGTAAGTAGATGGTATGATTTTTATTATTATTATTATGGCCATTATCAAAGCCAATACTACCACTGATATTGTTTTAGTATCATTAATTTTATTATCACTACCATAATTGCTTTTGCCATCGTCTTAAACGATAAATATTAGGATAATATTAAAAAAGTAGTTTATTCCAGTTCATTTTCGTTTCTTTTTTCATATTATTAACATTATAATTATAAACCACCCCACAAATATAAAGGCAATGACAGTAAAATAAAACATGTAGCAGAGTGCATACACACGTGGTATATGAATTATTATTATTATTATTATAGTATTATGATTGTTTTGTTATTATAATAGATTATCCGACTTAAATTGGGCCTAGAGTACGTTGGATCACTGAAAACATCAGATAATGCAGGGAAAAAAATAGGTAGCCTAATAAAATGCTCATAGCTTTAGCATCCATCTCCAAGGCATTTAAACCTTCGTTGTGTGTCATCTTGTTTGGTTTTTCCTCTGATTGTTTACATAGTTTTGCAGCTCAACATCGCGGGATCAGCGATTATAAAGTCCACCAAAAATACAGCAAAGAACAAATTTCGTGTACCAAACAGTGACGGATAACACGGAATGTCGGGTCGGATAATCGAGACTCTGCTGTAACTAGCATTTTCCCGCGTCTTCGCCCTTGATTATTTACCCAGCTGCTAGATTTTTTACTAAATCATTTATTTAACAGAAAAATAATTAAAACATTATATTTACTAACAATAACATCGTTTATACATAAATTGAATTACATAATTTTATCTTTAATAATATCTTTGATATAATTAAAACGAATAATAGATAACTAAAACTACTAAAACGGATCTTGTGCTGTTATATGGGCATACAGATTCGAAATGAAACGAATTAAACGAACCACATATTCATGAACCTTATCCTTACACACAAGTCATAAGTAAATAATTAAAACGATAAATAAAGAAGAACTAAAATTCCGGATTTGAGGCGCATTTCACAATTAAAGTGTGCCGCGTTAAGTACAAATCATTGAACACTTTCGCATTTAGGCCTACATTCATGATCCCCGTTCCGTTCACTTCATAAAAAGAGTTGGCAATGGCAACCGAGAAAGGCACCTTCAATTAATTTAAGAATTGAATACGATCTACACGGAAACACCAGCCCCAAATATTCAGAGGCGTAACAAGGGGGGGGGGGGTTTTGGGGATTTGAACCCCCCCCCCATTAATTAAAAAAAGGAAAATTATATAATTTTTTTAAGCCTGCTTATAAATTACTTAATACAAGTATAAAGCGTGGGAAGCTTAAAACTCGTTGTTGTGCATCTTAATTTTTAAAATTTTCCGGGGGGGGGGGGGGACCCCCGGGGGGGACCCCCGGAAGCTTAAAACTCGTTATTTTGCATCTTGATTTTTAAATTTTTCGGGGGAGGACGCCGGACCCCCCTCTTCCTGGGTGGTATTCCATACCTACGCCTCCCTGGTTACGCCTATGCAAATATTATACAGTATTATATATTACTGTAGTAGTACTGTCATTTTTTTAAAATAAAATACAAATACAATGAAAAAGGGAAACAACACGCAACATAAAAAGTGTCTGGAGATTCAGAATTCCTATAATATTGTACAAATCGATTAATCATATTCACTTATATGTATGCAATAATTATTTTTAAAATCCCTTTAAATTGGGAAAAAGTAACTTCATAAGTAAGGGCCTATCATAACGTCATTGTGGTTGACATAAATATGATCACCAGGGCCCGGATTCTGATGACCTAAAATTGTTTGAAAAATGACCTGTAAAATGACCCTAAATTTTAAAGAAATTGACTTAATAATTATAAAAAATGACCTAAAACTGATATTTTATTTATAAAAAAAATATTGTTGTACACACAAAGTTATAGACTGTAAATAACTGTATTGTTGTGAATGTTCTTTTCTCACGGAAATTTATACTGGCACTGAGGCACTGGTGAGCCAAAATTCGGCACATCCTTTTGTGGTCTGCCGGATTATATTTTTGTTTATTGAGGGTAAACAGTGGTTTGCACTCTCAAATCTAAACACTCTGGTGCCAAGCCAATCTAATAACAATAGTAATATAATACAAAATTTTGGCGTTTCTTTTATTCTCATTTCCGACTGAGACATGTCAACACTTATAACGCCGAATTTTTCCTTCTTGCATTAAACAAACAACACTTCAAAGACAGCACCGCTAGCGACGAAAAGAAGTTAATACACTATGTAAATACATGAAAATGACTAAATAAGGAAGCAAATAACACGAAAATGACAAAATAATGACCTAAAATTCAAATAAATGACCTAAAATTCAAATAAATGACCTAAAAATATAAAATTGCATAAAATGACAAAAAATGACCTAATAAAAATGCATTTCTATAATCTATTGGCGATGATTAGGATTTATCCACAAGTAGGCAATTTCTATGCAGCATTAATAAAAAGATTACATATGTCATTAGAATCCGGGCCCTGATGATCACATTCTATGAATTTTCCAAGTTTTCTGTAAAGGTCTTTCTCTTAACCGTTAGGCAGATGAATGTCGAGTAATTATTCATCTGGTATTGAACTTTGCATTCATCCGGCGTCATCTTATCAATGACTCGCGGAAGTCCATAGAAACCACCATTCCATAGTACCGGTAACGTATAGTATGAGAGCACACAAGTATCGGGCCTTAGTTAGTGGTTAACGTAATGAGCTTGCTTACGTCAGTTAAGGATGTTACAGCATATATTTTTGGTCCTTTATGCACAACAGTTCCTAATAAATGGTGTACCGATAGGTTAGCAGTCACAATTGAGCTCTTGTTCATTTAATTGCGTATTCTGGATAAAAACGTGTTATTTAATAACTATCTATTGATCACCACGATTCATTGCACTTGTTTCCCACCATTTCCATAGGTATGCCTATTCATTCGCTTTCGGATTAAGTGGTATCTGACTTGATTCCCTTGTGGATGATTAAGTGGTATCCGAATTGATTCCCTCAGTGTCTTTGAGCGTTGATCCTATAATTGGCTTAACTAGGATTGATAAATGGGGAGGGGTAGGTATAGTCAGTCCACCTAAGTGCTAAATTGACCTATATTCTTAACGTGAAATTAATTACTTTTATTAAATTTCCTGAGATAATGGGGGATTGTAACCCCAATAACCCCTCCCCCAGTCATGCCCTTGGATCCGATTGATTTCCTTCATTAAATGCCGGGAATCAGAGACGCCGACTTGAAAATATTGTTGGGGGGAAGAATTTGATTTTTAGTAGTTATACATAGGCCTTATATGATAATAATTTAATTGTTGGGGTACAGAAAGTACCTTGCCCCCCAAAGTCGGCGCCTATGCCGGGAATCAAATCCACACTTGTTAGCAACAGCAACCTGTAGATGTAGATGTACTGTACATATCTCGTCCCGTAGATCAAGAATATACAACACGTCAGATCAAAACAGTGGCGGCTCGTGGCCGAAAAATTAGGTGAAGAGAAAAAATGCCACATGCTTATGTTAATAACCGAACACACCTATGTCTTGTATACCAATCGATGTGAATTCTTATAAAATGAGGTAATCATTAAGTTGATATTATGGTAGAATGCTATTATGGCAGGCTGGCAAGGTTGGCAAGTAATAGCATTTGACCTATTAACAGGTCATATGTTTGTAAGCAGCAGATGTACAGTAAGCCTGACGTCATAGCAAATAGGAGAAGAATCGATTAGTGAGTGGATCAAGTGTATTGAAACATATGGCCTCTCCCAGTGTTCTCAAGAAATTAATATGGAAGCAGCTTCATGATATTAATAATAATAATAATAATAATAATAATAATAATAATAATAATAATAAATATTTTATTGTCATTAAGCCAGAAGCAATAGACAAAGTCAAAGTACAAGAAAATACAACAAATGCACTAAGTGAAGAAATCACGAGAAATTATAAAGATTTACATTAGAAATGCCCTAAACATGTAAACAAGACCAAACATCCCAACACATGCTATTATAATAACAATAGAAAATTACAAAAATATCTACAAAGAAAATAACATTAATGAACAGTAGTTTATAATGTACTGATATTAATTTAGGGTATCACCACCAGTAAATTTTCCCCTTGACTTGGGGCTTATGGAGATTCGACGAAGAGTGAGAATGTCAATTCTAAGATAGACTATTTTTACCAAATGAGAAAGGAACTATTATACTAAACCTTGCTTTCATTACAAAAATATTTTGAATTGAAAACCACGTTTCCTGGATTTCCGTAACGCAGAATATTTCACCTATGGCTGAAATGTTTCACCTAGGTCTGATATATTTCACAATACATTTGTGATTAATACCGATTAACCCTTTCTGAGCTGAAATTATATATTACAATAAGCAATCTTCAGAGCCCCCAACAAGCGAAGAGAGTCTTCATAATATTATAATATGTAAAGCATTATGCTGTTAAGCTCATATTTTTTGGCTTTTATACAATTTTTTTTTTATGGTGACGCATAGACGTTGAAGCATCTGACAAAGTTACTTACAAAGTTACAATTAGTATGAAAAAGTGGATAACGTTTTCATCATCTCCCCATATTGGGTTCATACTCGTGAAATATGCAGTAAATTTTCACGTGTATTGTATTTTTAAATACAACCTCTTCCCAGCACTTGATGAAAGTCACTGCACGAACAGTGCTCTCGCAGATCCAATGCGATCCAAACATTGTGAGAATTTTGAAGTTTACTTCTCTGATAACTGGAAACTATGCTTTTTACTTAGTTCAAACCTTAAGATTTGCAGTTAGAGGTTTTAAAAAGAATGAAATAAATATATTTATAAATTTCCACATAAGAATGTTATGGCAGGCTGGCAGAAATATCTTCGCGGACAAGTTCTACTGTACTTCGCGCCCATCTATTGAGGAGGTCTGGTAGTGTATGTAAATATACTATGTGGAAAAGAAGCTTCATTACACATAAGCTTATTTATTATTTATTTTACTCTTTTATTTTTTTTATCTCATATGCCTGCTTTTCTTGATTCGATCAAGCCGTATAGGGCCCTATACCGGTATGCAGTTTGACCCAAACTATTTTGTCGAGGGAAGAAACGTATCAAAGCTTTCTTGCCCAAAAACACGATGGAAAGTTGGCGATAAAGTCGATGTGCTATTACACAACCACATGCAGAAAATATTAAGCTGCCTGTTTCCACCACAAGGTCCCGAATTCTGAATGGGTGCAGATGGAAATTCGAGATTTAATACGGAGTGGAGTGAAATTTGTCTGCATTGTGCTGTGCTCCCATAATACACTGCAAGGGTTGCCCAATCCAACCAGTAATTATATCCCACCCCTTTGCACATATATGCATAATTTCAAAGCTCTGTCTTCCGTTGAAGCACGGCAACTAATTTTTGGGGTCTGTTCTTACCAGGGGTGCCCACCCCCCCCCCAAACTTCATGACTCACCCCCCCCCCCACTTCATTGCTCACCCCCCCCCCCAAACTTCATTGCTCACCCCCAACCTGATTGGCTATCGACAAGGGTGCCCATATGATATTTTCTAGGGGGGTTATTTTTTAATTTATTTATTTGTTGTTGCTTTAATTTCTTGAGTCACTCTGTAACATTATAATAATAATAGAATAATAGAATAAGTGCAACAATGACGTAGCCAGAAAATAATTGAGGGGAGGGTCGAAAGTGCCGGAAGGGTTTGGAATAACCCCCCCCCAAAAAAAAGGGGGTCGGGGATCCATCACCAGAAAATCTTTAAATATTGAACTAATGAAAATAACATTTTACGCTATTTTAGCACAGAAAAACTAGTTAGGAATTTTTTTACCATACTCTAAGACATGCCAATGTAAATAAGAAATCATTACCTAAGTAGGGGGCCACCCCCGGAAAATTTTTAAATATTGAACTAATGAAAATAATATTTTACGCTATTTTATAACTAAAAAACTAGTTAGGAAATTTGTTTATCATACTCTAAGACATGCCAATGTTAACAAGAAATTGTTACCTAAATCGGGTGTCCACCCCGGGATATTTTTAAATATTGAACTAACAAATATCACATTTTAGTCTATTTTAGCACTAAAAAACTACCTAGTTAGGAACTTTGTTTACCATACTCTAAGACATGCCAATGTAAATAAGAAATCATTACCTAAGTGGGGGCTCCACCCCCGGAAAATTTTTAAATACTGAACTAATGAAAATCACATTTTACGCTATTTTAGCACTCAAAAACTAGTTAGAAAATTTGTTTACCGTACTCTAAGACGTGCAAATGTAAACAAGAAAATGTTACCTAAGTCAGGTGTCCACCCCCGGAAAATTTTTAAATGTTGAACTAATGAAAATCACATTTTATGCTATTTTATCACTGAAAAACTAGTTAGAAAATTTGTTTACTATATTCTAAGACATGGCAGCTTAAACAAGAAATTGTTACTTAAATTATAATACTTATTACTATTTATAAGAAAAGTTGAATAACACATGGAACAGTGGATATAATAGGCCTACTCATTATGTTATGAAAAGAAAATAACTGCTATATCATACCACACACCAACACATCTTGTTTAATTAAATAAATATTTTTAAAAAATACAAATATAGAATTTTAGGTTTTGACTTTTGGGGGTCCAAACCCCCTGGACCCCCCTTTCCTAATCCACTGTTAGGAGAGACCTTTTGAAGTTATAAAACTTGGCCGTTTTTATTTTTAACATATAAAATGCTAATTTTGCAACAATTTTCAACCCTCCCCCCCAGTAAATTCATAAAACGATAATATTTTGCCCCCCCCCCAGAAATTTCAATGACGCAGTCTGCGTCTTAACCCCCCCCCCCCCTGTGGGCACCCCTGGTTCTTACAATAGTATATGTTACCAACAATTCGAGTAAGTTCGGACATACTGTAGAAGCATGAAGTGGGTAACCGGATGCGGAGACATGGCGTCGATTGTTGCGTTAGGTCTCCTCTAGATGCGCACTGTTCCACTGAGCTACTCTTATAGGTTGAGCTAGGTTAGTGCTTGTGAGAGGAGAAAAGTCGATATAGACTAGCCGTTGACACACCTCACGCATTTGAGCAGCAGACTGAAGAAAATACGGAGGCCATACACACTTTCCTCTGTAAGCCTGGTATCGCCAAGCAATATAAACTAAAACCACAAGCCATATAGCTAAATTAATGCTAATAATTTTCATTATTTTTTTCAGTACTTACACATATGCTCATTACACCAGAAATCAGTCTTCTGGACATACCATACTGTAGACCAGCGTTTCTCAGCCTTTTTGAACCCGAGGACTTCTAGAAAGTCTAAAAAAAATTACGGACCCCTAATTTTACATCCAATTTTAAAAAGAAGGCCTATATTCTTAATATTTGGGGTATTAATTACAGGTCATTATAACGAAATATGTGAAAAATTTTACTTCTTTTCTTTCCACTTTCTTTATGATATTTTTTAAAATTATGTCTACGGACCATCGTTGAGAAATGCTGCTGTAGACTAAATAAATATTTAAATTTTAAGTTTTCAAATAAATTACTCAATAACATTCATTTGTTGGCGTTCAACGCCTTTAAAAGAGAGTATAGTTGGCTAGCGTTAAACCCGTTCTGAAATGTAAGTGGAGTGTATGCATTTATATTTCATCACCTCTTGGCTATTTTGTTTGTGTGTTTGACTATTTTACCGAAAGTAAAGTATTTAAAAAATTGATTGATTAATCGAAAAACGTTCTTCTTGTGTTTATGATAGGGCTAATTCTAGAGTGATAAGGAAAAAGCGAATAAGTCAAAATACCAAAATTTTAGGAGAGACAAAATACAATTTATTTCCACAGCACTGTTACAATATTTAGTTCAGTCCACTAAGTATTTTTACACATTATCTTAAACTATGTAAAAATATCTGGGTGGGCTGATCTAAATATTGTAACAATGCTTTGGAAATCAATTGTTTTTTGTCTTTCCTGAAACTCTGGTATTTTGACTTATTCGTTTTTTCCCTATCACTCTAGAATTCTAAAACGAAGCAAAAAATATTCCTTTGGTTTGTGGTTCAGAGCCTTGGAAATTTAAGTAAATATAAAATAATTTGATATATTTTTTAAATGTATTTATAGTACTTACTAAAGTGAAATAGAAAGATCTGAAAATGGTAAAAAAATAAAATAAAACCATTTTAATATGTTTAAAAACTAAAAGAGGGTTTATTAAAACTTTAAAATCCGGGCCTTAAATATAGCAGACGTAACTAGCCAACGATGCAAACAATTATATTATTAGATTTCAAGTTCTAAAACCCTGTCCCACCTTAGGGTACGTTAGGGTCAAAAATAAAACATACATACATAGATATGATTTGAACAAAACCGAATATTTGATCAGTTACACAAAAGAACGAGAACAAGATGAAAATAAAACTGATTCAACTAATGCAATGAGAAATTATGAATGTTTTCTCTGCACAGAAGCTTTGCTATGTATTTGTTGTTGGAAGATCCAGTAGATCAAGATGAGTAGAGTAGGCTAGTAGTAGAGTAAAAGTTATTTTTATTTTTCTTATACGCGAAACATGCTGTTCACAGTACAAAATATTATTCAATGTTAAAAACCAGACATATTATTTGGGAAATAACTTTCAAATAAGTTTGGTAATAAGTTGCTATTTGAAAGTTACTTTCTGGTCTATTACTGCAATGAATATACATTTTTACAAAACAACGGAGGGCTGCCCTTATAGTATGCAAAATGATGTATCAATTTATATTTCTATGAGAAAGGTCATGGACAAATTGATTTCATAGAAGGAAAACAAATGGCCGATTAATAGTGAATAGGACAGAATTCGAGGAAGTAAATTATTAACCCGAACTTCCTTGCATGTCATTCTCTTCGCTTTTAAGTTGGTCCAAGTCTGCATGCAACAACGATTGTTTAGTAAATTATTCGTGCTCTCTTTGTCGTGCCGTCTAAAATTTGTAGCCTATTTGTTCGATCGTATCAACTTGTTCAATTTATTCCTCTTGTAAATAACGATTGAAAGATGAAGTCTAAATGACTGTGTCGATTAGTTGCTAAGATTATTATGAAGCGGATATTCTGAGAACCTTCTGTGGAAGTGGATTAGGATAATTATTCATTTTCATCTGATGAATCGTTTCAGTAGGCCTATTCACAGCGTTGTTAGTAAAAGCTTCTCCTTCTAGATCCATGGCTTATTTGCTTGTAAAATTTGCAAAAAATCATCAAACAAGCTAATTCTATATGTAAAATTAGCTAATTTTACTTGCCATTTCACATTTTTTTAGTACAATGCGCATGTTTTGTTAGTATTGATATAGTAAAAATAATATTATTGGCCTATTCTAAGTGGTTTGTACAAGATATTCGAGCATGAAGGCCTTTTATACTAGTTTTGTTAGATACGTATTACTAATCGAGATTCCATGTAGGGTGCATGATTTATAGACGTGCACTCATAAATAACTTTCGATATTTTGTAAATATGCGTCCATACTTTATTTACTTCTACTCGTGAATTTGCATATTTTTTTCGAAATTTTAGTTTAATGTTTTAACATCTTTAAATAGATTTTTGAATGCTCCAAAATAAAATGAAACGTGTACACATGAACCACTCACCAATTCAGTATAAGAGGTGGGATTTCAGCCAATCGCAATCGCCACAGTTTAGGCTAATCGTTTTATTTTTATCACTTACATTTTATCGTACCTATGTGCAATTATTATTTTTTTTTTTTTTTGGTAAATTCACAAGAACTGAACATTGAAACATCTTCTTACCTGTAGCTTCTTTGATCGAAGCTAGTCATTGAATACACAGTGAAAGCTGCGTAGGAGCAAAAGGATATATGAAAATAACGTACAATTTTATGTGTGATGAAACCTTTTGAAACTTGTATGATAATAACTACAATGTTAATAACACGATATTAAGTTAATAGTAGCCTAGTAGCTAGGAGTTTTAACTTAGAAAATAAAACAGCCGATGAAATGTGTGGTGCAGTGAAACTATGCCGATGGCTTGACGATAGATTATTATATCGATTTTATTTCCATGGGCTATCTCGCTTACAATGACCAAATAGCTAGGTATTTTTATTCATTTTCGAGATTTTAAATATTCATTACTGCTTAACTCTGTGCATATTCGCCAAATAGTGACAATAGTATAACACGAGGTCCGGATTCTCTCAAGGTAAATTCGTTCAATTCGTCGCTATTGAATTTATCTCTCCACATCTCTCGTTG
The DNA here is from genome assembly GCA_964059195.1 of Ectobius pallidus. NCBI lineage: Eukaryota > Metazoa > Arthropoda > Insecta > Blattodea > Ectobiidae > Ectobius > Ectobius pallidus. The sequence goes on from CAXKWD010000008.1 coordinate 105,620,773, forward strand.
TATTTCCTATTGACAGTCAGCTTAACAAGTTTTTACTTATAGCCACCGCCTTATTCCTTCATTAATGAATAATCCCCAGGATAGTAGCCAAATAACTCACAGTGTTTATATATAGAACTATTTGGTAATATTTACAAAACCTTGTCGTAGTAGTAACAGTGCACACAGCATCAATACAGGTTATATGTGTTTAGATGTACGGAAGTGTACATGACATTTTATAGACGCATATATTTATGTTAAAATGCTCATTTGTATTTTTGGGTTGCTGGAGAAGCCTGCTTTATGCCATTGAAAAATTTCTATCTTCTCGTCTTCTGTCCAGAAATTTAAAATAAAATATTTATAAGACAATTAACCTGCAGGTTCTATTATAAGAATGTGAGACATGGTCCCTTACTCTTCGGAAAGAACATAATCTGAGAGTATTCCAAATATTCGGAACTAAGAGAGATGAAAACGGTGACTGGGGAAAACTACATAATTACGAGTTTCATAACCTGTACTCTTCACTGACTGTAATAAAGGGTAATTAAATCACGGAGGAAATGAGCTGGTTATGTTGCGCGCATGGGGGAGGAAAAACATATATAGAAAAAATATCGACTGGGATACGCGAAGGGGAAAGACCGCTTGGAAAACCTGGAAGTAAATAAGAGGGCAATATTAGAATACATTTAAGGGAAGTAGGATTTGTGAGGGATGGTTGGATGGAGTTAACACAGTATAGGGTTGAATGGCGGGCTCATGAAACGCGGCAGTGAACCTTCGGGTTCCATAAAATATATAATATTCCTTTAGCTTGCTTAGGAATTATCTATTATCATTGAGTAAGTAAGTACTGTAAATAAATAAGTTGTTTTTAGGTCTAATACGAGTATATGCAATTTTTTAAAATCGTAATTTATATTGTTGCTGACAGCGCAGTACTTATTAGTGTTAAAATCTCTATATAGGCCTATTTAGCTCAATATGAGAAATTTGGAAAAGCTGCAGGCGTGTAATTTAACCAAGCATAATAATGAGAGTTAAGTTAATATAATTTGATTAAAGTTACATAGTCAGCATTAGCAGTAAACAACTCGGCGTAACAAAATTTCTCATTTACCGAAGAACTTTAAAGGTATTTATCAGGGATGGGTCGATATAGTGCAGTTATTCATTGCATGGCCAGGCGGCATCAAAGGAATAAACCATTAAGTCGGTGTTTCTTTATGTTAGTTGATCTGACTGAATCACTCTTGGCTTCCGCTTTCCAAAACAAAAGCAACGTTGCAATATTCTCTCGTTGTTATCATTGACCTCAGTTCTTCCCTCGCTTGAATCAATTCGCAGGTGTTATCGTTTACTGTAACTAGATCTTGCAACCCCGCAAATCACTCCACGTGGAGTTGACGAGTAGCTGTCAAAATCGTCACAGGACATTCTTAGATTTTGATTGGCTGGGGTAACTAGCTGATTGGTGCGGTAAAAACAAAGAAATGGATTGAACTGTCGGCAAACTTTTCCTCCTAACGAAAGGAAGCCGCCTGGCCATGCAATGAATAACTGGACTATACCAGATTTTCTCGATACTCGATACCGATACATGATTTTTTCTTCGATACTCGATACCGTCAACATTTCCAGTTTCAATAAATAGGTACATTAAAAATTAAAAGTTGAGAGAACTGTGTAATACCAACTTAATTAATTAAGTGTGCATATTTAATGAGACAAAATTTAATATCATCAGTTGCCTATAACTATTTTTAAATTCTACATTAAAACTAAAATTAGTTTTTGAAACAGTCCACTTACAAGTTTTTGTTAAAAAATTACTACATTTAGTGGACCACTAAAAGCAGAAAGAGATACCGCATTTCCTTAAATTGCAGAGTTACCAAAGTATCGAAAAAGTACCGAGCGAGCTTTTTGAAGTATCGCTCGATGCCGATACCATGCAAGTATCGAGAGTATCGAGGTATCGAGGTATCGAAAGTATTGAGGACCCATCCCTAGTATTTATCTAAGAGTTTAATATGCGGTCACGCGAGAATCCTTGACGAATACAACCATACTAGAAATTATTACCGTGAGCTATTTCAAACAATGAAGCGTGTTAGCAGTTCATTGCACGCATGGCGCATTTTACAATATTAATGAAAGACTGTTTCATTTCAGGGTTTATGTAATGGTTGCGAGTCGAAGGTCGGCACCACCGAAGCGAAGCACAGCCATAAGGCTTGTAATATAGTACTTGGTACATCAGACAGGGCCTTCAGTTAGTGTCAGTGTACAGTGCCACAAGTATGAACTTACACTCTACGGTGCATATCCCACTGTCCATAGAAGAAGACAAGCTCAGAGATGGCGCTGTGAAAGTTCTCAGTATTATCCGACCTGAATGGGTTACGGACAAGATCAACTTCAAGGTAAGTGTTGTGATATGTAGCTCAACGTTCAGCGGAATGCATGAGTTTGAAGATAAGAGTGACGAAAGTGATAGTGTATCTTAGTGCAATAGTGCAAATTAGATTTTGAACAGAAATAGATTACAGTGTGTCGCCTCTATACAATTCTAAAATTCGATCCCAGTGCAAAGCAAGATATTTAAATGGAGACAAAATAAAATGATATTAATAGCTGTTATTATGTTCACATTGTTCGTATTATTATATTAATATATTTATTAGTCTTGTGCTGTAGGATTATGTGCTTTCTGTGCTTTGTTGGAGTACGGTATAAATTAAGCAAAATGTCATTAGTTGATTGGTATGGTTATTTAAGGATGGGGTGTACTGCTACTTATGCCTGTGACCGTCGCCGGTTGCCGGAATTTTTTCCCGCAGGAGTTTCAGCTGTTCTCAGAAAATAATGTGAGATTATGTTGATGTAGATGTAGATGTAGATATAGATATCTCGTCCTGTAGATCCTGTGTTGAGCGGGACTCAAGGATATAGAACACGTCAGATCAAAAAATACATGCATGTTATAACAATAATATGCAGAAACTGCAAGCTGACAAATTTATCCAAGCTGGAAATATTCCTCCAAATTGTAGAAGGTGTGAGTTATTAAAAATTCCTTGACAGATGTTTTGAAAGGTTTGCTCTTTCTTTGAATACATAATAATTTAATGTTGTTTGGAAGCTTGTTATATATCTGTATTGCAGAATAATAAGCACCCTTCTGAAAGAGTTTTAACGAGTTATTTGGTCTGTGTAGATCATTCATGTTTCTGGTAGTACGTCCATGTACAATAAAATTAGTTTGAAATTTATCAATATTATCCACTACATAACACATAACAGAGCATAGGCGTACCGAGGGGGGGTTTTGGGGGTTTGAACCCCCCCCCCCCCATTGATTAAAAAAAGGAAAATTGTATAATTTTTTAAGTCTGCCCATAAATTACTTAATACAAGTAGGCCTATAAAGCGTGGGAAGCTTAAAACTCGCTATTTTGCGTCTTAATTTTTAAAATTTTCCGGGAGAGGACCCCCTGAAGCTTAAAACTCGTTATTTTGCATCTTAATTTTTAAAATTTTCCGGGGGAGGGCCCCCGGACCCCCCTCTCCCTGGGGGGTACGCCTATTCCATTCCCCACGGATGTTATAACCCCCCCCCCATATGGTCGGCCTGGTTACGCCTATGTAACAGAGTATATATACGTTATGTGTTAACTGTGAATCTACACTACTATTTGATTAGGCCTAGTGTAATTCCGTCTTAACAAAGGTAGGGAGCATAATCAAGAGCAATACATAAAGCCCTTCTGTCCATAATAACTCTACTTTCCGAAACTAAAAAAAAAAAGTTAGGCTTACTTCAGGTTTTTATGCCATTCTTTCACATGCCAGTAAATATCATGGGCCCCTCATGTAGATGATTTAGGGTATGTCAAGACACCGTACTTCTGTAATTGAAGCATGTATGTGTACATACACATATATGCGTACATACATCGATGGCTTAATGCAAACTGTGTTAAGTACAATTCTGTAGTTTTAGTAAATCCATTTTAACACGTAATTATCAGGAATGTTTATTCAGGAAAAGTACTTACTTACCACATTTTGCCCCTGCAGAAAAATATTAAGTTTCTGTTTGTCATCTGAAATATTTGTAAAAGTGAAGATGTGTCTAAATTTGCACTTAGCACAGTTAACCCCAAAATTGTACTTAACACATGTATGCACTTAGCCATCGATAGGTGTATAAGTGAAAAGTATTTAATATATAAATATTAAGTTATATAAAAAGAGTGCTATTCGCGTTTTAACTAACTCAGCATAATTATGACGCGCGTTGTGTCGGAAGGTGTTTTAACTGTAATTAATGTCTAGATATATATATACACAAATGCCTATTAAATATAAAAAAAGAATTTGAGTAACCATAACAGTGTAGCTTCTGTAGACAGTTATTCTACTAGGAATAATTTTAATCTTGTTGAATCTTATGTTGGACTAGCCAAGTCTAAAAACTGCCATTGCCATTTCTATGTTTAATAAATTGCCCCAGATTGTCGCATTAATGGTTTTAATTAATTAAAAAAATCTCTGCAAAATGGCTACTACCTAGGTAGATAACCCCTTTTAATCTGTTAAAGAATATTTTTACTCTGACCATAGCAGTATAATTTGATTTTACATGTTACTGTGGTATGTTTATTATTTCTTATGCATTTGACGTGTGCAATGTGCAAAATCTTTGACCTTGTCCATAGCTAGCTACCTCACTGGAAGCTCATGACAATAATAATAATATACATTCACATAAGTCATTGCATTTAATAGTTCGTTTTACAATCCATGGCTTCCACCACAAAATATGTGCAAGTAAGAAATACCACCAGTCCAAAGTGAAGTCAGTTTGTGAATTATGTGAAGCGATTAGTGATCGGCATCACGTAATGACATGCCGTCAGCGAAAGGTATCGTTAACGATCTTTTGTGAAGGAGAATAAGCATTCTGATAAACTAGGCGCATTTTGTGCGCCTCTCCTACTATTATAAGTGGACATATTTTATATTAGTTACATACAAATATATTTTATGCATCGTTACTGTTGGCCTAATCTTTTTCCATAAATTCGTCAAGCACTTTATGCGCTTCTCCTACCAGGGGTGCCCACAGGGGGGGTTGAGACGCAGACTGTGTCATTGAAATTTCTGGGGGGGGGCAAAATATTATTTTTTTATGAATTTTCTGGGGAGGGTTGAAAATTTTGGCAAAATTAGCGTTTTATATGTTAAAAATAAAAACGGTCAAGTTTTATAACTCCAAAAGGTCTCTTCTAACAGTGGATTAGGAAAGGGGGGTCCAGGGGGTTTGGACCCCCCAAAAGTCAAAACCTAAAATTCTGTATTTGTATTTAAAAAAATAATTATTTAATTAAACAAGATTTGTTGGAGTGTCAAATATGATATAGCAGTTATTTTCTTTTCATAACATAATGAGTAGGCCTATTATATCCACTGTTCCATGTGTTATTCAACTTTTCTTATAAATAGAAATAAGTATTATAACTTAGTAACAATTTCTTGTTTAAGTTGCCATGTCTTAGAGTATAGTAAACAAATTTGCTAACTAGTTTTTCAGTGCTAAAATAGCATAAAATGTGTTTTTCATTAGTTCAACATTTAAAAATTTCCCGGGGGTGGACACCTGACTTAGGTAACATTTTCTTGTTTACATTGGCATGTCTTAGAGTATGGTAAACAAATTTCCTAACTAGTTTTTGAGTGCTAAAATAGCGTAAAATGTGATTTTCATTAGTTCAATATTTAAAAATTTTCCGGGGGTGGAGCCCCCACTTAGGTAATGATTTCTTATTTACATTGGCATGTCTTAGAGTATGGTAAACAAATCTCCTAACTAGTTTTTTAGTGCTAAAATAGACTAAAATGTGATTTTCGTTAGTTCAATATTTAAAAATTTCCTGGGGAGGACACCCGACTTAGGTAACAATTTCTTGTTAAATTGGCATGTCTTAGAGTACAATAAACAAATTTCCTAACTACTTTTTGAGTGCTAAAATAGCGTTAAATGTGATTTTAATTAGTTCAATATTTAAAAATTTTCCGGTGGTGGCCCCCTACTTAGGTCATTATTTCTTATTTACATTGGCATGTCTTAGAGTATGGTAAACAAATTTCCTATCTAGTTTTTCTGTACTAAAATAGCGTAAAATGTGATTTTCATTAGTTCAATATTTAAAAATTTTCTGGGGATGGACCCCCGACCCCCGTTTTTGGGGGGGTATTCTAAACCCCCCCCCCCGGCACTTTCGACCCTCCCCGCAATTATTTTCTGGCTACGTCATTGTTGCACTTATTATATTACTAATATAATGTTACAAAGTGGCCCAAGAAGTTAAAGCAACAAAAAATTCATAAATTAAAAAAGTACCCCCCACCTAGAAAAGATCATATGGGTGCCCTTGTCGACAGCCAATCAGGTTGGGGGGATGAGCAATGAAGTTTGGGGGGTGAGCAATGAAGTTGGGGGGGGGGTGAGTCATAAAGTTTGGGGGGTGGGCACCCCTGTCTCCTACTATAAGTGAACATATTTTATATTAGTTACATATAAATTTATTTTATGCATCGTTACTGTTGGCCTAATCTTTTTTCCATAAATTCGTCAAGTACTTTATTATTTCCTGTTTTCTAAACGGCCTTATAATGTTATGTGTCGCAGAAAACAACCACTAGTTTATACTTGACATTATCTGCGCTTTTAAGTATATTACGTAACTACACCTACATAGGCCTATAGTAAAGAAACTGCTAAGGACGTGAGCGGTTTTAAATGTTGTAGGAAACGTAAAATAATCCTGCGTTTTGTTGTTCAATTAAAAACTTAATTGGTTCATTACTCTTACCCTTAATACGCTGTAAATTTATACACACATAGGCTACATTTTACTGAATATTGTTTAGAGAATCGCTTACTTGTATATACAGACACTATTTCTCTTTCTTTGTCTTAGTTTTACATCCCCCTCTTAGAATTTAAGCTACCCAAGCCGCCCGGGCCTTACAGGGCCGCGACCTGTCGGGATAGGGATTATCTATAAATCACATACATACTTTTTTGACCAGACAAGGACTTGGAGGGCCTCCCCGGATGAGTGATCAGCCCAATGCCGGGGCCACCTCCGAGACAACACGACCACGTAAGACGAGATACACCATTCACTCACACACTCACTCCAAACAAGGCGAGGATGGGATGAAGATGATATCTGGGGACCACAAGGGCCTAAAGTTACCCGACATTTGTCTCACAGGTGAGGAAACACCCCAGAAAAAACCCACCTAGGTAACTTGTCCCGACCAGGATTCGAACCCGGGCCCCTACGCCACAGCGGTGGACATATACACTATTAAGATTTAGAATGTTTTGTTTTAAAAAATATAAAAAATGCACTTAATTTTGTTCGTTCTTTTTTAGTTGAATATCTTCTCAATTACTTTACATTAATTTTCCGTTTTCAGCACACAATTTCCACTGACAGGCGTTTTTTTAACACGTGTTTGTAGTTAATAATAGAATAAAATGTTTAATCTTCCTTCACAAAATCTATAGGAAAATGTTTAGTGCCGGGAAATGTTAAAAATGAAAACTTAGATAATTAGGTTTAAAGTTCGCGTACTTGAAAATAAATGTTTAACTAGTGCAGTTTTTTAAATATCACATAATTAGGAAGACTTGGAAATGGTGAGGGGGCACAAACTTAACCAACATAGCCTATACATTAAGATACATGGTATTTTTAAAAATAAAAAGTAATCATTTTGATCAAACGTGGTCAATATTTTACCCAGTACCCCCCTTAAGGTCAGTAAAATTTATTTTGTTCGAAAACACTATTCCTGTTTTTTTCAATAGTAGCCTAGAATTGCCGTACGAATCTGAAACGGTTATCTAACTCTTTACTAGAGAAAATATACTACTGTAATAATAATAATGATAATAATAATAATAATAATAATAATAATAATAATAATTATGATAATAATAATAATAATAATTATTATTATTATTATTATTATTATTATTATTATTATTATTATTATTATTATTATTATTATTATTATTATTATATATTTCTTGGTTGTTAAGCAATATATTGTCAGCTAAAATCTGTGGAAATTACATTGTCTTAAGCACATTAAAAGATAAGACTAAGTTAAAATACAATCTCCTTCGAGTTAATCCTTAGCAACTCATCAAAACAATAAATGTCAAAGAGAAATGCATAATGCATTCATGAACCACAGATTACTATCCCTGTTGGACATTAGGCCTACATGATATTATAGGAGAAACATTCTTCTGACACTGGGATTCGAAGCCAGGACCTTTGGATATCTAGTGCTGTGACTTGAATTCTTGCTTAGCTCAGTTGGTAGAGCATTGGCACGGATAGCCAAAGGTCCTGGGTTCGAATCCCAGTGTCAGAGGAATTTTTCTCCTATAATATTATATATAAAAGTGATTTTTATCAACCAGTTATACACTTCCTTCGAAAATTTATTTTTTGTGCAGGGTCCGGCTGACGGCTGACGGTTTTTAAATTGAAATTACGACAAAACGGTATCGTTTGCGTACATTATTTACTTTAGAATTACAATACATCTGAAAGTATTTTATCTACACCAATTACTTTTTGAAAATTGTGTTCCTACTTCAGTCCACAAAGCTAAATAAGCCCATTACATCAATACTATTACTATGGTTTCGTGAAAAGTTGGAATCAGCCGAAACTGCGTAGTGTCGTAATTCATTGTCGCCAGTACATCTCGCGCTTGCGCATTCTAGTAAAAAAAAAAGTGCGAAACATAGTTATGAAACATACGTGTAAACAAGATTGCATCAGTTCAAAACATTTCAGTCAAAATGGAGCGTTGGTCGGTGCAACATCGCGCGTTCGATGTGGACACAGTTTGGCAATTTTGTTTACTTAAATGCGCAAGCGCGAGCTGTACTGGCGACAATGAATTACGACACTACGCTGTTTCGGCTGATTCCAACTTTTCACGAAACCATAGTAATAATGTTGATGTAATGGGCTTATTTAGCTTCGTGGATTGAAGTAGGAACACAATTTTCAAAAAGTAATTGATGTAGGTAAAATACTTTGAGATGTATTTTAATTCTAAAATAAAATAATGTACGCAAACGATACAGTTTTGTCGTAATTACAATTTTAAAACCGTCAGGTTTCTCTGCCGGACCCTGTATAATGTTTTACTTGGGCGGGAAACATGTTATAGCATTTAGGTCCTAAATATAAATGAGAATTCGTTGTTTTAGGTTTTGTATAACCTGGCGCCGTTTAGATCCACAAAAAAGCTATGATGTCAGAGCAACTTTGTACTATCTGACATACCAGACTTCTTTCAGACTGTGTGTAGACGAGCCACTGTCAGATAACCCGTAAATACGCTTGTGACTCTTCTTACTCTAAATGTAGTTTTTATGAGACTCATTCGACGATAAAATATCGTCTCCTTGAATGAGCAGATGAATGAGACAGGTTTTGTCCTTGTTATAGATATCTTTTCGGCGTGAAGGGAATTCTGAATTTCCTACTGTAATAGTTTGTCTAGAATTTTTTAGTTTCATGACTCCACTATTGGGCTCTTACCTGCATTACATTTATGGAACTACCGATGGTAAACATATTTTATATCTTAGTCTATATCTTACTTGTTAGAATGTGGAGCTAATAATGCGTCCTGTAGATTCATGGCATGAATTAATTTCTACAGTTTTATTTCTAGTTTTGTTTTGCGATTTCATCAGAAGATAATTCAGAAACTAATTATTTTCGAGATAATTGAACTTGGATTATTTTTATCATAGATAATATTGTAACGAGAGATCCGGAATTTATCTTGAGAGAATCCGGACTTCTAGTTACATTTATTGTGACTGTTTAGAGAATACTTACGGTATTAATAATAAAACAAAAAATAAATAAAACATCGCTATTTGTGTCATTGTAAGCGAGGTAGCCCAAGGCGACACAATCGATATAACGTGACGGTCGCGCTGCGTGCGGTTATTGACAATTCTTTCCGTTAAGATTAGCTGTTTTATTCTTTAGATTAGAGTCTCCGGTTGTACTAATAATATGTAGAGTTAATTCTATCGTATTTTTTTATTATACGAGATTTATAATGCTTCAGTGCATATAAAATAGTACATTATTTTCATATCTCCTTTTTCTCACATGAAGCTTTTATATACATCCAGTCGCTGGGTTCAGTTATTGTTTTTGATCGATGAAAATACCGGTTTGAAGACGTTTCATATCCAGTTCTTGTGAATTTACATAAAAAAACAAGTTCACGTAAGTGCGATGAAATGAAATAAATAAAAATAAAACAATAAAATTACGATTCTTGCTATTGGTAAATTATACAAGAAGATATCGTTTTGTTAAACAGGCAAACATAATTTTTGCCTAATTCATAAGTTAAATTTACTCCTGAGAATATAATTAAAAATTGAATTTTTAATCAATTGGGGTTTAATGATTCCATATCTACTTATAACTGGACTAGCTTAAAAGACCCGGCGTCGCCCGGGTTTTGTATTTTGTAATTGGAAATTAGCTTATGAAGGATTTTCAATTTTAAATTCTAGGTCCTTATATAGGCATTTATAATTTGAAATAGGAAGAACGACTTATTACACTCAAACTATTCCCTCAGAAAACGCTTGATATAGTTTTTTATGGCTCATAGAGGATCTAGAATGTTGCATCCCATCGCTTGTACAGTGCACAGCAAGCCTGGTAGAGGTTTAAATAAGAAGAAACAGAAATTCCTGTAACATAAAATTGTAATATCGAGGCGGGAAATTTCCCACTCTTATGTTACCATAATGCATTATCACTTTCATACTTTTCTCTCCAAAAACCTGCGATATAATATAATAATATACACATTACCATACCTCGTTTTGTTTTCTCTATGTCCAGGGTAGAGAAAGTTATGTGATTCCATTATTTTAGTGGATTTCATTCTGTAATATTTATTTATAACATGAATTATTTTGATAACTTCTCTTATTTGTCAAAAGAGCATTTCAATTGTTTTTTCCAAGCCCACCTGATACCATTTGGCAACAATATATTCTTTGATTTGGAATTGATAATTCTATGTAAAAAGGGATTAAGTATTTTCAAAAACATTTAATTTTTGGCATTTAGAATCAGAATTTTTCAAAATCCTTTCTTAGTGAGCACCTACATTATGAAACGAAGGTACTGTCAAAATTCCAAGTCTCTACCTGTTATAGTTTAGGCTGTACGTTGATTCCTGTCATTCAGTCAATCAGTCAGTCATTCATTCAGTCAGTCAGGACAAAGCCTTTTATATATATAGAGAAGAGAAGAGATTGGTCACTGATTAATGAGCTAAATTTAGTCGCTGAAAACTCCTTACGATATGCCGCTGTAGGCCTACTTTCCTCGGTTGAGAAACCGATCAGAGCTGTTATAAAAGTACTATATAGTAACATCGCTCTTTGCAATATTAAATGGAATCGGAGTAGACCTAATTACATTCGAAGTAAAACACTGCTTGTTACAGTTATTGTTCTTTCCAAAACATAAAAGCTTCAGTTCTTGAAGCAACTCAGATAACTTTCCCCCTGCTACTTAACTTTAGGGATTAGAAAATAATTAAGCTTAAAAGCAACTGTCAGGTTGCTGTCTTTTCTGCAGATTGTTCATGTTCATTACGCTGTTTTATACTATGTAAATGTAAATGTGTAAGTGTTTATTACAGTAATTAGCTTTTTACAAATTCTAATGCAAGGGTCCGCATGTCTTATTCATGTATCACCCTCATTAGGAAGGGACTCATTGTAAAACCATTCCGTAAAGTCAGTCTGGGCCTTGGGCAGTGGAGTAAGACGAGGCTGTTATGTTTTGGAAAGAAGTGTACTGAATAAGTCAATAACGAATACAATCCAGTCAGAAAGCATTAACCCATTCCGATCAACGGTTTCGATGTTGGCAGGGACATGAAATAGTATTTTGAGTAGCGTAGGTTACGACATCACTCATATCACTCCGCAGCCAAAATGTGTTTAATGCAATCCGTAATCGTTGTAATGTTTCGGGTCCACACTTCCAGCCCTAGTATCTAATACCATTGAAGAAAATATATGCTACATCATGCATTTCTTTCAGCTTTGAGATAAGCGTATCTTATTAAATGCCAAGACCTTCATTGTTAGTTCCACTATAAGGCTAGTCTTCTCGTTATCTCTTTACGAGAGTTATTAATGAAGCGATGGATAAACGTGCACTGAAAACTAAATAATGAGTAAGTATTAAACCGTATCTTTAAACGCTTTGTGTAATTTGCAGTCCTGTATATGTTAGAAATAATAAATAAATAAATAAAAAAGCTTAATAGCTTTGTAACTTCGTAAAATATGCGATTGACTTGAAAATGCTTTCTTTTGGAAAGGTGATTTTAATAGTACGGTAACATAGTTACGGACATACCGAGTGACTCCCAGAAACATTTTTACTGTTGTTGCTGCACAGAATACAAGTGAAAATGAAACTGCATGGTAAGGGATATTTATTGGAATCATTAACTGAATTCACGCAATGCAATTACTTAACGGATGTTAAAATTAAATAATTGTAAAGATATGAATCTCAACTAAATTTTTTATAAATGTTTATTGTAATTTTGCACATGTTCTGGATATTATATTCTAGGCTGTTACTGGATACGAATTAAGATATTATTGAAGGAAGAATTTTGTTCAGATGTTCTAATCTAGACTTCAAGTTCTTAAACAATATTGAAATGTTAAGTTTCTACACTAACGATATTAAAGTTCCGTCTTTGGCCTACTTTAAACCCGTAAACCTAGAGCTCAAGGCCAGCACGCAACCCATTGATCCACCAAGATGTGTGATACGTATAAATCGGGTTGTGTATGTGTACGTCTATATATGGCACATACTCAGAATGTCGCATGATAAGTGAAGGAGTATTGAAGGGTTTTAATCCGTCATTAATAAATATGGACCGTTGTTAGTTCATGAAAATTGGTTTATGTCAACATGAGTCTTACTAGAATGCTGTAATGTAAGGCAGGATGAAATTGCTGAGAAAATATTCACTGTATGCACATTAGCGTGTGGGTTTGTAAACAAGGTCATTTTGTTCGAGTCACAAATAACAGCAGAGTTCAAGAAATGAAGTCATTACAGCAATGAAAGTATAATATACTGTAGGCCTACTGTGCAGTTGGTACATTATGTAAGGAACTCAGTACAGAGGCGTAACGAGGGGGGGTTGGGGGTTTGAACCCCCCTCCCCATTGATTAAAAAAAGGAAAATTGTATAATTTTTTTAAGTCAGTTTATAAATTACTTGATACGAGTATAAAGCGTGGGAAGCTTAAAACTCGTTACTGTGCATCTTAATTTTTAAAATTTTCCGGGGCAGGACCCCCGGAAGCTTAAAACTCGTTATTGTTCATCTTAATTTTTAAAATTTTCCGGGGGAGGGCCCCCGGACCCCCCCCCCCTCACCCTGGGGGGTATTTCATACCCCAGACCCTGCGGATGTTATAACCCCCCCCCCATATGGTCGGCCTGGTTACTCCTATGACTCAGTATAACGATTTGGAAAGCTCTTTCACAATGGCAACCTTTTCCTTCTTGATTATTGCTTTAAAAAAATAATAATAATAAAAAAAGATTGCTATATCAAATGCAAAATTATAATATATATTATATAACCTTTTTTTGGCTGTCACTATTATTTAATTTAGTAATCTACTAAAACTAAAATTAAACTCCGTGGCGCTACATCCCTGGAGGGACCCGGCCTATCACACGACCGCTGCGTCATCCACCGTAGGCAGATGGCAGGATTGGGGGCATGTGGTCAGTATGCCGACACCCATGGCCGTCAATGGTGGTTTTCATGACCGGAGCCGCTACTTCTCTATCAAGGAGCTCCTCAATTTGAATCACGAGGCTGAGTGCACCCCTACCAGACCTCCCTACCTCAGAAAAATCCGAGGAGGTACCGGGGATCGAATCCAGGCCGACATCTTTGTAGTCAGTAACGCTAACCACTTTAGTAATCTACTGCAGAGTATAATTCTCGTGGGAAAAGATAATAACTTCCTTCCTTACTCATACCTTCTCCCTTTTAGGAATTAGCCATATTCAGGGCACCTACCTGTCGAGAGAGGGATATATATATATTACCAGACAAGGACATGGTGGGCCTCCCCGGGGAGGGATTGGCGCAACGCCGAGGCCACCTCCGAAACAACACGAACAGACTGGATGCGACACAACATTCTCACACACATCCACTCTACTGTCCATTCCGATTTCTTGAGAGAGAAAGATGCGGATCGAAGACGTAGGTATGCGACGGCCAACCTTGCTCAGACACACCCCCTGCAACCCTAAGCCTAATTTACATTCTTTCGCTTCACAGGTCGACAGTCCTCTTGTGATTTGTGAAAAATGTGAATGTTGAAGATCGAAGTTAGTTGAATGTAGCCTATGTTTGAAAGTGTTGTGTGCATTTTATCTTAAAAAACGTAGGCTATGTTCAGTTTACCATAATTAATTTCGAAAGTAGCACTTGAGTGTTATTTACTTCTATAAATGTCAACGTGAGTTAAGCTAGCTAGTGAACCGCTTTTATCCCGTTACAACCACTGTTTACTTCTTTTCTCAACATATCTGGAATGGACAGTAAACAAGGCGAAGATGGGATGAAGGTGATAATTACGGCCAGAAGATATCCGGGGACCACAAGGGCCTAAAGAAAGTTATCCGACATTTGTCTCATAGGTGAGGAAAACCCCGAAAAAATCCCACCTAGGTAATGTGTCCCGACCAGGGTTTTAACCCGGGCCACCTGTATAAGATAACGAAGAATAAAATCAACTACCGGTACATACAACTTTAAAGTTTCGTTTTTAGGAGGTGAATTGGGGCAAGACATCTATGGTTAAATTATACCAAACGTCTAAAGACTTATGTCGAATAATCTTATCGCCTAGTTTTCTTAGAAAAGGGAAGTAGATGAAGTATATATAGCGCAGTGCCTCAGCCAATGGTAAGGCTTAAATAATATAGCATACAGGTTATTATCATATTTACAAAACTGTGATTAAAAGTATGCGCATTAGTACGTGAACGTGTACTTTAAAGTTATGTAAATTGTGAATGGAATTTACTGAAAATTTCTACTCGCCAACAGGCAATAAAGGGGACCTAAAAACATTCCTGAATATCTCTGCTTTTCAGAATGAATTTCAATTAATTTTCCTTTCGAATTCGTTCAGAATAATAAACTGAGAAACCACATCTTACTGATTTACTCTCAAAACTTCTACTAGCCACCCGGACAAAAAGGGGACCAGAATATCGCTGCTTTTTAAAATGGATATAGATTAATTTTCCCTTCGAATAATCATAAACTAAGAAACCGCAGCTTACTAATTTGACTTCTCAAAATAATTTCTATAATAAGTAGATGAGTACGCTGGATGTCATAGGCTACAGTGCAAGACTGCAAGGGAGTGTATAGTTGGGACGGTTTCTCTATGCCTACCTTGAGGTGAAGAACGGCAGCGATTATTATTATCTTTTTATACCATTTGTTGACATATTCTAGCTATTCTACATGTAGCAGTTGTTGCGAAGAGTTTATTACGGCCTTAGGTGATTATGTAAACGCCCTCATCATGTTGATGTATGCAACGAAAAGGCTCAGTTTTTTTACGTGCCTGGGCCTGTTACGTATGCGTACTGTACACATACATGCCATCAACCTGAACCGGGATCGAACCCGCAACTTGGGCACAGAAAGCCAGTTCCAAACTGACCGCGCCACCCACCAACAGACTTGATGATGATGGTGATGATGATGATGATGATGATGATGATACGGTGATGATGGTGATGGATGAGCGTGTCTTATTTTATAACAAAATTACCGGTACTCAAAGTAAATCAAGGTAAAAAAAATGTATAAAAAAAGTCCTTGTGACATCGAAGACAAATCTATATTCCATTGAGTCCCTACCTGCATGCATCGAATGACAACACAGAGCATTTTTGATGAAGGACATTGTTTCCGTGAACTTCGCATGTTGACAAAGATTGGAGGCTACTCTATAAATTACTCATATTACACAATGCAATACAAATAGCATAATATAACCATTATAATGCTATTTACCTTCATAAAAGTCTATTTGCATGTTGTTTATTCATGCTAGTAAACGCCGGCTTTTTGTTCGTAAAAACACTTACGAAATAGTTTATACAAAATTGGAAAATTACTAGAAAAGTGGCTAAGTTTTGAATGCCATAATACAGTTTACAGTCGCTCTCACAAATGAGCGCACACTTGGAATGTTTGCCATAAAACATATTTAATAAAGAAGTTGTAAGTTACATAAATTTAATTTAATATTTCTGTGCTTTTACGTATTATCCCAAAATAATGAACGGTAGGCCTAATACTTTATGCATCGAGTCGCCTAATTTCGTCCTGTTGTTCATTCGCCGAAACTTAGAATTGAATGTAACTGTACATCTGTTTGTTTACTACTTTTGAGGTAATGTATTAGATATTGGGGGGGGGGGGGGAAGGTGCACGAGACCATCGAACTATTTTCAAGAAGATTGACTCCAGCAATACTTTCAGTGTTGTGCAAATTTGATACTGCATACATAAAAGCAGGCTGAATATGCCACCAAGCCCACCATGGTTTCCGACTTATATTTAATTCTAAATATTTTGTGGGAATTAAAAAAAGCAGTGCAGAATCATAAAATAAAGAAGAAAACTGCTAGCAGAACCGAGAAAAGATCATGCTCCGTAGAGGCTGTTATTCATGCCAAACAGGGTGCTACCGAATCACTCGGGTCGTTCTGAAATTGCCTACGAAGTGAACATTCAAAATTGTAAGATAATATTTTAGGAGAAAAATTACTCTGACCCTGGGATTCGAACTCACTACCTTCGGATTTACGTGTGGATGCTCTACCAACCGAGCTAGTCAGACTTCGATTCATAGCGCTAGATGGAATCCAACCTTTTAAACATATTTTTGAAATGGAAATTCTTAGTAATCCTTCTCTTGTATCAGTAATTTGTGTATGTTTTTTTTTTTTTTTTTCAGTCTCTGCAATGTTATCTTGAGAGTTTCTAATTAAATTTTTAAAAACGAAGTGTCTGGAACGTCTGCAAATATTAACAGCGCTTTTCAGTAAGGTTTACACTTACAATACGGTGTCCTTTTATGTAGTTTAGAAACCAGCGTATTTGTCCTATGAGGCTGAAAGGTGACATTATGCCCCTGCTTTCTTCTCAGGCCTAATACGGCCTAGTAATATTGAGGAATAAATGGTAATTTTATTAACTTTCCTTACTATATTACCGAGCGATGTTTACAAAGACACAAAGGTAGGCTATTTTGTTATATAAACTTATCACTGATGATGTAACGAAATTGTTCGTGTTGAGAGAATTCGGACCTCGAGTTATAGGCCTATTTATTGTGACTATTTAACGAATGCATAATGTAAAGAATAATTAAAAACCACAGAATGAATAAACACATCCGCTATTTGTGTCATTGCAAACAAGAATGCCTATGGCGAAACAATCTATATAGCCTGTTATAATGTATCGATCGACTTGCCATCGACGATACTCGCGCTTCATGCGACTTTTCATCAGCTGCTTTAAGTTTTAGATTAACCTCCTTGCTAAAATTAATAATATCGTGTTATTAGTATTGTATTTGAAATGCTAGTATTGGAATTGAAATGCTTGACCGCGTAATTATCCATTCCAGGAGACATAACAAATTTCTCCTTCCAGACACGTTTTTCATGTCAGTGCCTAGCTGGCGGGATGGGAATGATAGCTTGTCTTTCTGAATTCACATCCGACCTCTGTGCGGCCTTCCTCTCACTCGCGTTTTACCAGTGCTAGGTCGGAAAAAAAATTAGTGTACATTGTAATGACCAGGGCCCGGATTCTGATGACCTAAAATTGTTTGAAAAATGACCTATAAAATTACCCTACATTTTAAAGAAAATGACTTAATAATTTAAAGAATGGCCTAGGAATCCCTTCACCCGGAGCAAGCAGCTACTGACAGATCACTACATAAAAATTTGGAATTCAACCTATAAAAATTCTGAGCAAGGAATCCACACCAAGATCTTCATACCCAATATACACCACAGGCTTTCCTTAGCTCTAGGTCCTAACTACATATCTACTCAATTCCTGACCAATCACGGCTTTTTCAAGTCATACCTGTATAAAATGAATTAATGTCCTTCACCACTCTGCAACTGTCCCGAAAAACCTCCTCAAACGGCCCTACACTTGTTAACTGAATGCTCACAATTCGCAAGAAGTCGACCTAGAGTTCTACTGACAGCTCCTTTGCCAATGGTTCTCAAACACCACTTCCACACCGTGGAGATCGCTGCCTTCCGACACATCTTCTGCACACTGCAGAACAAATCACTGTAAATTCCCCGTGATATGCCCTATGGTGAAACACGGGTTGTAATCAATTTTGAAATAAATAAAAAAAAAACTGATATTTTAGTTATAAAAACTATTATCGTACACACAAAGTTATATACCAATTCATACGCAAATTGCAAAAACTGAAAAATGCAGAAAGGACGTTGTAAGTCTGAAAATTTTGTTCTTTGTTCTTGATTGGAACATCTGAGAAGAAAAGTAAGAAAATTGTTTTAAAAGTAGATCCTACAAAAATGTTGCATTATTTTAACCTAGTAATTTATTTAAATATAAGAATATACTCAGTGTAATTACATGAAAATGACAAAATAAGGAAGCAAATGACACGAAAATGACTAAATAACGACGTAAAATTGAAATAAATGCCCTAAAAATATAAATTGGCATAAAATGACAAAAAATGACGTAGACTAATAAAAATTCATTTCTTTAATCTTGAGACCACGATTAGGATTTATCTACAAGTTGACAATGTGTATGCAGCATCAATAACAAGATCACATGTCATCAGACTCCGGGCCCTGGTAATGACTTGTGAGCATCAGACCCAAAAGGGGTAAAATTCATGTTGGACTTTAAAACCCGATTCTTCTCTTTAACTTGATTTTTAATTCATATTCTCTATTTAACGTTCAAATGGTCTCTGGACGCATGTGTACTATGTTCTTCCCTTCCGATACTTGTCTTGAATATGTTCTTTCAACTTGAACCCAGATGTGGTGCGTTTAAACTAGTTCCGGGTCATCCCTTTTCAAGAGGTCATCGCGCTTTGTTTGTCCACAATGATAAGTGTCATGGAAAATAACTAGGAAGTTGTGTAGTAAGATGATATTCTTATGTAATTGTGGTAAAGTACCTCAAATCGCCGGCAGGCATTGTGAAGTCGGTTATCATTCAATTACGTCTGTAATACGATGATTAAGTGCAATATTACATGGAGACCCTTGCCTTTGCTTTTGCGCAGTATCAGCATTGACTGCAAAGAGATCAACAGCTGAATGCATGTAGACAACAGGTATTTTAATTTCTCGACTCACAGCAGGGCTCGAATTTTTAGTTGCTAAAAACTTAAGAAATATCAATTTTTTATGTGCTGAAAATGTCAAGAATGTGTGCTGAAAGGTCAAAAATATGTGCTTAAAATTTAAATATTTGGTAGCATCTAAATGGCTAAGTTTACTGTATATATATATTTATATACACGTGGTACTCACCAGACATAATCCCTTGAAGGGGTCAATAAGTAATGAATAGTTACAAGTACACGACAAAATGCTTCCTCAAATTGTCCATCACGAATGATTGACGATTATCACAAACGTAAGTCTGGTATATACGTCACAATTTCTTCGTAATACTTGGAAAGGTAATTTTTTTTTTTCGCAAAGGCGATCTCTCATCTGGAGGGGTACTATAGACGACATATCGATTCTTGAATTTCTTAATAATAAATTGCTACATCTGGCTTATGTAATTGAACATTCAATAGGTAAGATGGCGACTTGTTATAAAATTTTCTTTAAAAAAGACTGCTTTTATGTGATTTATGTAAATATACGAAAATATTTACATAAATATCAGAAAATATGTGTTTTTATGTAAAATAAACTGTAGCTCCAGTGTGAATATTCAGAACATTAAATCCAGTTTCAAGTTTATATTACGAACAAAATATGTATTCACCTAAGAATCCGGACCCTACCTATCAGTAATAGAGGAGGTACGATGCTCGGCTCGGAAATTCATTATCGAGATTTCGTTCAAATATTTGTTATAAGGTCTTCCTCAGTAAAACTATCAGAAGAAGATAGATCTCTAATATGTATAGCGTAATATATATATATATATATATATATACTCTGTATATATGTTTAATCTATAACCCTAATATGCCATCTGGTAAAATAGGGTTCTGTATTTTTGGGAATTCAATAAAAAAATATATAAAAACATATATATATATATAAAAACACACACACACGAGGGATTGGGCATAAGCAGTGTAACAAAATAAATAAATAATGTCATGGCAAAATTATTCCATGGCAAATTGGATCATTTCGATTTTTTGAAATACACAATGAAAGGACAGGCTATGGAATGATTTATCATGCAGATACATGTAGGATAGAGTAGGGAGCAGATGCCCATAAACATGCATACACGACAGCATCATGCTACTCTACTGTATTGTAGTAACTGGAAACATGAAAATATGCATAGTCCAACCTATAAAACCCTCGAAGTTCGGTTCGGAAGGCCTTATTCCTAAAGCCTCCACCAGCTCCCCATGGCAATCTCTGGCATTTTCACTCTAATAAAAAGGTATTCTAACGTAAGAACGCTGTTCACATCTTGTCACATCCAATCTGCAATGCGGTTGTCTCACATAGAGGCACGTAATTTGATGGCATTTTTATTCGCACACAGGGATTAAGTTACATCCTTTACAGCGGCGAAGTCTTGAATTTTAAAATATATTAAAGAGTTAAGACATTAAAGTAGATAGCAAGTTAGTAGCAATTATTTTGGGTCTGCTTAACGTCATTATTTAGTAATACATTATAGTGAGGTATGTTTAGTAATAAATTACGGAAAGCGTAGTAGCTAAAAATATTTTGATGTTAATATCCTATTTTACAGATTAAAAACTTTAATTTTTAGTGCTTATTTTGTTAATTTTACAGCTAATAACAATTTAAAGCAAAAGTTTTAAAAAAATCTTTGGAGGAAGCCTACTATTCAATAAGTTTATTTTTTCAGAACATAAATGTATAATTTATATGGTTGTTCTAAAAATGTTTCACCTCATATTTTACATTTTTCAAAAATCTGTATTTTGTATATAGCCTATAGTACAAGTATTATACCATTGTATATATATATTACGAGTCACCAGTTCACCAGCTTTTAAGCTATTTTGTAAATGTTTATGACAGTAAATTATTTACTTACTTCTTTTTTAATTTTAGTTATCTAAATTCTAGGTTTTAAGGACATGAAAATCAGAGGTTAAATTATATCTAACGTTCTGAAGTAGGGATTTACCGGTACAGTATGTAGTTTATTCATTTGCATTCACCTGCACTTTGCAGTTTGCAGAGTACTGCTCACGGGATTCGACGCGCGGATGCGCTCATTACAGAGATGTCTAGATGAAACATGAGCTAAGGGCGGCACTTATATCCCATTACTTTCATTGTGATTGCACTCATAATCATTGCAATCATAACCCTTTGTAACTCGCAATAACTGCCCAATAAAGTAATGACTACTAGGTCGGTAGGAAAATGCATGCGGTCTTCATAGATATGATACGTTATGTGTGGGGCACGGATTCTTAGGTTTTAAACAATTTTGTTCCTTGCTAGCTAGCTGTGATATTTTAACATAATTATCCGTTTCATTGTCAAGGCAGTCACATAGTCCAATTTTATAAAACCTAAAAATGGCTAAATAAGACATTAGAAACTAAAAATAGCTAAAACTGCTTTTCAAGTACATTACGATAAAATAATAATAATTATAATAATTAATCTAATTATTATTATTATTATTATTATCATCATCATCTAAGTATTATTTATTTCATCTAATTATTATTGTCCTACCAAAAATTAATTTTTAAATATCTGCCTAAATTTTGCATCTTGCTCATTGTTGCTAGTAGCCTATATTATTTTATAAGATAAAATATAGCATTACGGTCTGTAATTTTGTAATTTTGTAACTTCATTGTCCCGGTAAAGGAAATCTTATGTGAACCGAAATCCCCGGTTTCTTTAGAAGCAAATTAAAGGCATTCTTAAGAAGCTTACACTTGCAGTTAATTCGCAATGTTTGCTCCAATGTTTGTAAAGTATTGATTAATTGAAAACGTTCATGTTGAGAATGTGGTGGAATTGGAAATGATAGGGGTAATTCTACAATTAAGCAAAAAGTTTTTCTAAAGTTTTGTGGTTCAGAGCCATGGAAATTTTAGTGAAAATAAAATGAATTAACATATTTTTCCATGTGTTTATTGTACTTATTGAACTGAAACTTTAAAAAGTTGCCTGGAAATGGCAAAAAATCTAAAATAAAACTATTTTAATATGTTTAAAAAAACTAAAGCAGGGTTTATAAAAAAACTAAAAATCCTGGCCTTAGTTATGTGTGTATGTATGCATATGAGAAGGAGAAGAATGCTATGAATAATCTGCGTACAAATAAAGTCAATTAGAATACTAACCACCCACAGGCTGAAAGCTACACTTTATTTTTTGAATTGATAGCGATCGACTGCGGCTTCTTTTTGTAAAACAGGTTATTAATTTTTAACCGTTTCAGAGTTGAATTTGTATGTTTATATAAGCAATCATCAAGTAAAACCATTAGAGGACTCTAAGTTTGAAATCAATGAGGAAAATTTCTGTGGAACAGCTAGTTTCCATGAATCGTAATATGTTGAAAAAAATCATCAAATTGTACATAAAGAATTACTGTATTAATCTTAATCTCTGCTTCAAACAACAATTCGATGTGAAGAATTTTACGTTAGTTGCAGTGAAAAGGTTAAGTAACGGTTGTCGTTACCATTCCATTTCTTCTTTTCTTTTTCTTCTTCTTCCTTCATGATTTAGACATCTCTGCATTTTGAAATCTACATCTGTTGTAGTGCTCTTGTCAATGCCATCTTTTAATAGGTCTAAAACAACGTACCGGTATTATCGCCTCGCTCAATTCGTTGACAGTTAACATCAAAGAAGTCGCCGCCGCTTGGAGTAGTTGCCACACTGCACAGTGTTAGTAAACAGAGCGGGAAGATGTAGATGCAGCAAAACACTCACGTGGCAATGACATTGAGCAATGAGAGAATTGGCAACACGAATTCAGTCAGCGGTTTCTTTTGAGAAAACCTTTTACAGTAACAACAAGCATTGTAATATGAGAACAAAGCGAGCCGCCCGTCAACGTTATGAGTGAGGCGATAATACCTAAAAAGAACTGGCAAGTGCATGGTTTGCTGTTTGGTGGATGAGGCGAATTGACGTCATAAGTAAGTTACACCAAATACATTTAGGTTTCCGCCTCAAACTTGTACAAAAATTATTATTAATCGGCATTTTAAAAGATTCGCTAAGTATCTTGCACCATCACTTGTACTTTTGATAAATGATTTGCAATGGATATTCTGTTCTCATAATGTTTTAAACTTTAAGCTTATTGTGATAATTTTATATTACAGTATATAATTCAATTCTTTTTCTTTTTCTTTAAAAGAAGATTATCTTAGTATTCTGGACCGAGTAGTCTCTTATAATTCCAGGCAGAAGAAAATAAATATTATTATTAGTGTACTTTTTTCTCTTGATTTATAATTCATAAAATAATGTGGTAATCTTTCAGGTGTCATTTTCTGTACATTGGTTAACAATTTTGTTTTTTATTTCAGTTATTCCTAGTTCTCTTATTTCTTCATTTCGTTTAAGTATGGTTGGTTTATTCATACCCTGCATTTGTTACTCTCTATTGTACAATAATCTTACTCTGAGCCTATGTCGAACGAATTTTAATAAGTCAACTTGCAGTAGCCCGTTTGATATATATATATATATGTTACACTGATAACATAGACTATGTTTTGTTGTAGTACGAAATGTTATTCATTATTTTATTGCAAAACCAGTATTAAAAAAATTGGATCTTTTCACTCTATATTGGCCTATTATTGTTAGTATTATTATCACTATTATTGTTGACCACCTGCATGGTCTAGTGGTTAGCGTCGATAGCTGGCCTGGGTTAAATCCCCGGTACTTTCTCGGATTTTTCTGAGGTAGGGAGTTCTGGAATGGGGTGCACTCAGCCTCGTAATTAAAACTGAAGAGCTTCTTGATTAAGAAGTAGTGGCTTCGGTTACGGCCATGGTTGTCTGCATGCTAACCACATACCTCCCAATCCTGACATCAGCCTATAGTATGCTGGTATTGAAATTTCCTGTTCATACGGTACTTAAAGTAACTTCTGTTTTACCAATGTAGTCAATAATACGCGGCAGGCCAAGTTCGATTCCCGGACGGTAAAAGTTTCCTAGGTGGTTTGCGGGGATTCTCTTCACCTGTGAGACGGATTTCTGGTACTTTTAGGCCCTGGGATCGTGTTGTCTCGGAAGTGACCCCGGAAGTTAAGTGGGCTGATCACTCATCTGGGGAGGACCTCCATATCCTCGTCTGGTATAAAAAGTAATTTAAAGGTAATCCCTTTCCTGACAGGTCGTGGTCTTATTAAGTCCGGGCGACGTGGGCCGCATAATCGTCGCTACAACGAGAGAGGTCACCACGAGATAAAGAATAAACATAGTGAGACTTAAGTGACTGACAGTGATGAATTTTGTCCATCTGCAAGGGGAGTGGAATTTCTGGACTCTTTAGAAGCAGTTAATACATTTTTTAATTTTAAAACAGTGTTAAACAGTACCTATTATATTTGCTGTCTTTTCTGCCCGTACCATAAATACCAGGGGTACATGAGGTATTTTGTACAAGACCGTAACTTTATCTCGTAAAACCTGTCAAAAGAGTAGTTATAAGTCACCCTGGTCGAACAAAGCAGTGAAAGTCTATGTCCCTCTTCTGCAAATAACTCGATCTTGGGTGCAGAAAACGACTGCGGATTTTTAATAACCTGCTAGGTGTCTGCTTACTTTATTCCCGAATGTTAAGCGAGAAATATAAAGATAGCGTTAAATATAAAGATATTTATTCCAAATAGTTTTTCTTAATTGCTGCAAACCAAGCATTTTAAGACTCACTACTTCGTAAATAATTATTTTATATGTTTTTACAAATGCGAATCAGAATTTTATACACCATGGCGATCTGGACATCATCTTTTATAGTGCTTCTACATAATACTTAAAGAGTTCTAATTGGATATTTTAACCTAAATAGTACTTGTAGTGTAAAACTCTTAAGGAATTTACACTGCATAGACGCTCCACAAGCTTGGTAAGCCTACAGGCCCAATTATTTTATTGTAAAAAGCCCTTATTGAAATTTTATCTTTTAACTTTTGACAATGTAGGCCTACATAGGGACTTACATCATTTTAAAGCTTATATTACGTGCATATAAGGATTTTAATTATTTGAATTGGACATGCAACTTTTTCTATAAACTTATGTAGACCTAACGCTTGATTTTAATGTTAACGAAAGAAAAAAGCCATCACAATAAATTGGTCCAGCTCCTTAAGGACACAGTGTGTTGTATTTTATTAGAGGGTATAAGGAGAAAACCCATTTGGAATACTGTTTATCTTTTTGTTACAGGTATTCACAGATGGAATTACGAACAAATTACTCGGATGTTTCCATGAAGATTCTCCTGAGGATGTTGTTCTCGTGAGAGTTTATGGCCACAAGACAGATCTACTTATCGATCGCAAAGCAGAAACTCGAAATATACAGGTATGTTTTGAAGTCTTGTACCTACTGTCTTGTTAATAATCTTTGTATAGCTTTTACTATTAGGAAAGTGCACAACTAGGAAAACGTTATTAATAGTACTATACCCTGCCTAGGCTAGTCATTGTGTGTAAATGCATGTGTAAATGTATTTCTCTTGTAAATGACGAAAAATGCAAAATAAAGCAAAAAAATGCAAAAATGTTTAATCAATTATTTCATGATACATATGATCACATATATCACATATTTTTATATATTCGAGCTATCTTTTAACCTTCATATAAAAAAGATGCAAAAGCATCAAATGCCTTGCCCTAGGCTATTGTGTACTTTTACAATGATCGAGAATATATTTAGAACATTACACGAGATGTGATTTTTAACAAAAGGCTAATTGCATTTTAATTTTGAATGATATTAATTTATTAATGAATCTGAACGGTGTAGGAGCAGTGAAATGATTGTGAGATGTAAATATGAGATGCTACATCACACATTCTTTCCCCTCCTTCTTATACTCCTAAATCCTAACATTCTCTCCTCCACCATGTAGGCCACTCGAATGTAACAGCTGATCGCTTGACAGTTCTTAGTGGTTCAGTTTTTCTGTACCACGGTGATTTGCTAGAAAATATATTTTGGCGATTTTACGATATTGTTAATAACATCGTTTTAGTTGGAGATCTTTTTTTCCCATTATTAAAACTAATTGAAGCAATTGAATGTAATGTTGAAACTAATTTTTTGTTCACTTCACAGTTTTGTCTGTCGGTAGATTGCGGACAATCGGTTGTTCCTTGTTTTGACCCATGTACTTCTCTCTAAACTTCTCTCTAAACTTCTCTCTAATATTATTGTTACATTCCGTTAATATGGCCAAAACTCTACCCGTAAATCTGAATAAAATGTAGACTGTATCTTGATAAGTGATAAAAAAAAAAGTTAAGTGGTCCCTGTATGGGCCATGGAATACTACTGGTACTCAATAGTGTTATAGGGTAAGTCGACCCTAGGACCATAGTGCACCAGAAGGATTGGGCCATTGAAAAAATCCCATCGACCTCATTGAGAATCGAACCCGCGACCTTCCTGTTTGTAGCGCAGTGCCTCAATCACTACGCCACGGTGTACCCGTTCTTGACAAATACCTAATAGAATTTCAAGGACGTGTCGTGTAGAAGAGGTGTTTGAACTTTGTTTGCGTGCATTTGCTAATTCGTCATTTTTGTTCTGCAAGTTTCTTACGTAGATATTATTCATACTTGGGTTTGTTTTCCTGGATGTAAATTATATATTATCTCCTACCTTCGGGCAGCTAGTACACTTTTTAATAACTATAATTGTAGCAGCAACACACTTAAAGTTATACCACTCGTAGCTTCAAACATTTATCCGGGTACTTATTCCGAGTCGTTAGATTCACTTATCTATAGCTGTATAAAAGTCAATAAAATTACTTTTCGATTAAATGATTGCTTTAACACAATTTCCTTGATAAAGATGATCGTTAGTGATGTTGGTCGCAACTTAATGTTTATGCACATTATGACAGTTTTCAGTGTTTATTCGGCAACGAATCTTATTCCTATTTGTTCTATAAACCTTGTAGGCCAATAGAGTCACTATCACCAGGGTTAGAGTTTTTGTGTGCGCGCTCCTTTTTTCTTAGGGCAAATTATGGTTCCTGGGAAGAATGGAGGCAATTTTCTAGCACCTTTTTCCCCTTTCTAAGGCCTTTATCCTTTTTTTCTCTCCACCGAGTCCATAATCCCCTTTTTTATTTTAATGTGAATGAATGAATTACCTAATTTGATCCCATGAAGGACAATGGCCTCCTATGAAGGGAGAGCTGATATGAAGTTCATGTGGTGAGCTAATCCACATGAATTGTAATTTCTTACTTATCTGCTTAATTCTTAAATATTCTTTGACTTTTCAGTTTCATTGCTTTTTTTATTACGTAGGCCTAATAACTATCTTGGTTTCGTTCTAATATCAAAAATCGTAAGTTACTTGAATGAACTTTTCATCTGCTTTCACAAAACGCAGGACTGAAATCACACCTACAACACTGAAAAATAATTACTAAATATTCCACTTTTCTGTTTAATTTCACCGGAATTAGTCTGTAGCCTGCTGTTCGTGAATGGGGTTGGTTAAATAATGAGTTTAGTAGCACCTTTTTGTTTCCTATTTTGTCTTATTCTTAGCACCTTTCCCCTTCTTTTTCCATATTTAAATTGCACCTGAAAATCCTAACCACGCTAATCACTGTGCTCTGTTTGGTAGAAGTGATTCAAACGTGATGTCTTATTTACAACTTGTTTCATTTGACTCACAAATACTTCAAGAAGAAAGGAATGGATCCAAAATATAACATGGAATCTTTTTAACAGCAGATCCAAGTCGTGGTATCAGTGTCGCCCATTTTTTCCAGCTTATATTAAACGTACGATGGTCTATTCTTGAATTATTACTTATTACCAGGCGTTGTTTAGGCCTTTCAGTTGAAATACTGGCGATATCAAAATACATGCAACTGAACATACAAGGAAATAAACAGTTCGCTCTGTATCTTATCGGTCTTAAAACCAGCATGTTCTCAAGGTTATGTCATTGTGATATTATATAATGCTCTGTAAGATCCCCCCCCCCTTCCAGCAGTTTTTAAACCTTGTATGTTGCCAATTAATATTTCCACTCATTTGTTTTACTTGGTTATTATCTGTTCTCTTTCTTTTGTAAATTTTTTATTTATACTGTAACTCATTCATTCTTTATCATTTTTCTTTCTTACTTGCTTACTTCCTTGTGTATTTTATTTCTGTTTTCTTCCTTTGTCGCTTCATTGTTTCAATCTCTTTAATATATTCACAATTTCTTTATATTTCAGCTGCTTATTATTTCCTTCCTTCATATTCCCTTTCATTTCGTCTTTCTTTTTTGTTCATTCTTCATTCATTTATCATTCCGTTCTTTCTTCTTTCTTTGATCCCTTCTTTACTTCCTTTCCTCTTTAAGTGACTGTAGCTTTCTGATTGTTATGTTTTCATCAGTCATCACCATGCTTTAAGAACATTATAAATTTTAGTATTTTTAGTTTAAAATTACGCCAGGGGTTAAGCAATTTTATTCTCCTTGAATATAACCGCAAGCAAAATGCTCCGTTGATTCCATGTAACCGAAAGGCCTAGGTGAAAGAAAATAGATTGGGAATAAAGGTGTTATGTATTATGTATTTTTATCTTATTTGCGGAAACAAAATGCAGGGCTACTACTAAGCAATTACGTGGGGTAAATTATGGTTTGAAACTTTATAATTCTCTTATTGCTGAAAATTTTGGTTTAATAAACGTAATGTCTATCAGTTTAAGATAAAAATTAAAAACTATTTAGTATAATAATACAATTCTTATAATTCTTTTGCCTTTCAATTTTTCATTATAATTTTTCCATCTTTGAATTTCCTATTTAAAATTTCTTTTGTAATAGTTTAGTTTATAGATTATTTTTGTATATATTTTGCAAAATTCTGCATTCTGCAGTCCTAAAAAAGAGATTTGGTCATCTGAGGGCTTTCAAAGAAAGTACCCTAGTAACGTTTTTGTAATTTTAATTTTTAAAAATATCGAACGAGCTCCACGATGCTACCCAGCATCTACTTCGGAGAATCGGTGACAAAGTGTGGCATTTTTAATTTACCTGAATGACACACAGTAGGCTATGTATTCGGTTGTTTTTCAGTGTGCTACATTCTCACTAGTAATATCATATTAACATCACTAGTAATGAAGCATTAGGCCTAACAACACCTCCGAACTCTTCTTATCACTAGAATTGGCATATTAACAACATCTCCGAACTCTTCTTATCCCAAGAATTGGCGTATTAACAACACCTCCGAACTCTTTTTAGACCTATCACTAGAATTGGCATATTAACAACACCTCCGAACTCTTCTTATCACTAGAATTGGCGTATTAACAACATCTCTGAACTCTTGTTATCACTAGAATTGGCATATTAACAACATCTCTGAACTCTTGTTATCACTAGAATTGGCGTATTAACAACACCTTCGAACTCTTCTTATCCCTAGAAGTGGCGTATTAACAACACCTCCGAACTCTTCTTATCACTAGAATTGGCGTATTAACAACATCTCCGAACTCTTCTTATCACTTGAATTGGCGTGTTAACAACACCTAGCTCTTTTTCTGATCACTAATACTAGCGTATTAACATAACTTCCTCTGAACTCATCTTACCCTTTGTCCCCTTACTTCATTCCCTGTTTCCATTTAATTCTCTGTTTTAAAATACGATTAGCGAGATGGAATTATTTGAACATACAATGTACCGGTATGTCATCGCTTGTTTCAGTTACTGCACGAGGCCGGGTACGCCCCACGCCTATACGCTACATTTATCAATGGGTTAGCGTACGAATACGTTCCAGGCGTAATTCTCAACACCACGTCATGTCAAGACCCGGAGATTTTCCCGCTTGTCGCACGCATGATGGCTCTCGTACACCGAGTGGAGGCAGGCGACGATGTGCCCAAGGAACCCTACGTATGGATCAAGATACAACAGTTCCTCGACATCACTCCGCTGAAATTCGACGATGCAAAGAAACAAGCAAGGTAAGCCCATTATTTTATCATGTTAGATTTGTAACAGCAACGGACGCCCGACGCATGTGCACATTGTCAGTTCGTTGACAAATTGTGTCACGAACTGACATGCGTCGGGCGCGTGATTGTGTCTGATTGTTGCTGGAACAAACTTTGTGTTTCTTTTTTCATAAAGAACCAAACTAGTATTAACCTTCAGAGCCTTTCCCACCGAACCGTACGAGTAATCCTTAATAAAACCAAGTCACGAAGAAAAAAATTATACTGTATGCTCAAAACTACGCGTATATTTTTTAGTATATTTTCCTTCCCTCTCCCTCTCCCTCTCGTTATTTCTCCTCTCCCAATCACTTCCTCTTTCTCTACCGTTATCTTCATATTTTGTTTGAATAACTGAGTTGATGATATTATAGTGCCCTGCACTGGCATCGAACCCTGTAACGACATGCTAGTGTAGAAATCACACTTATTCAACCTTGTAAGCGAATATTGGTAACCTCTCATTTTGACAATAAAACAGAATTGCTAACTCAGCAAAGTGCCAAAATGCACTTAATAAATACTGTAGGCTAACTATTGATTTCATATACAGTGTGTTTCACGTAAGAGTTGGCCAATCATGCGGGTTTCTGCCGCCGCGGCGGCCATCACGACGCAGAAACCCGTATGATTAGCCAACTCTTACGTGAAACACACTGTACTTCAACCGTTAGATTACCGAGTCATACTGGTTGTGTAAAGTGACAGTGGAGTGTTATTAAGTGCCAGAATGGTAATTTATGAGATTGTGTAGTGGACGGGAAACAGCCATGTGTCTTTACGCGCGATACTTCGAATACGCTTTATCGGATTTTCATGAAACTTTGTATACACATTGATTTTGGACCAAATCGGTTGACTGGTAGGCCTACCAGTGTAATGCCCAATTTAGCGCCTATTTGTATGGTAATATATTATACGGAATTTATCAAATGCATATTAATTCGCATGACAACATATTGTTTTAGTGTTCATGTACGGCTTTGGAAGTTGCAATACAGGAGTTTTGACAAATAACACTACCCACATATTCCTTCACATACGCTTATCAACTTTAGACCTTTGTTCTTCCGTAAGCCCTGCTTAATGAATCGATCTGGAACTCAACTCGGAAATCGATTACAAAAGTAACTTATTTTCTGCATATCATAATTGCAATTATCGCTGATTAAACAAAAGCATTCTGATTTTATTAATTATTTTATTCATATGTAGGCCTCTATGGTACATCAATATTACTTACTTACTTACTTACTTACTTACTCATTCAATAGCAACCTAAAGGAATGTTATCTATTTTATGGAACCCT
The DNA here is from genome assembly GCA_964059195.1 of Ectobius pallidus. Lineage (NCBI taxonomy): Eukaryota > Metazoa > Arthropoda > Insecta > Blattodea > Ectobiidae > Ectobius > Ectobius pallidus. The sequence continues at coordinate 105,652,797 of CAXKWD010000008.1, forward strand.
AAGGTTCATTGCCGCGCGTACCTGAGCCCGCCACTCAACCCTATTCTGTGCCAGCTCCACCCAATCATCCCTCGCAAATCCAAATTTCCTTAAATCTATCCTAATATCGTCCACCTAGGTCTAGGTCTTCCTAGTGGTCTTTTTCCTTCGGGTCTCCCAGTCAGTACTTTTGAGATATGACTTTCCTCCCCCACGCGCGCAACATTCCAGCCCATTTATCATCCGTGATTTAATTACTCTTACTATATCCGGTGAAGAGTACAGGTCATGAAGCTAGTCGTTATGCAGTTTTCTCCAGTTTTCTCCAGTCCCCATTTTCATCTCTCTTAGGCCCAAATATTTTCCTAAGCAACATCGGTAGTCCTATAGTATTTTAATTTGATGCCTTTGGTATAAGCCCATGCATTCCCTATCCCCGGGAAGTTTGTTGAGGTGAGAGGACAAAGGTAAAATTAGACAAGGTTGTACATTCAGTGTTTTAATGCAATTCTCCGTTCGAACCAACAAATATTATTCATAACTATTAGCCACGAGTCCTATTCATACATCATAAATGGTACTTTCTTTCTGTAAATTGACATTACGATTAATATCTTCTGTTTGCATGGTTTTAACTAAATCTAGAGTTTACCTTTCTGATGTTTAAACTTAAGTACCGTATTAAATGTCTTATGTCTGTATACTTTGTTCTTAAGCGAAATTTTAAATTAGCTCAAATTCCATTCTTCTTTCTCTTTGTTCCTTTATTTGCAGTGAGACGAAACATCTAATTTAGTATGATATGCAGTTTTTCCTGCTGACTTGTGTGTTAATATACGATAGTGAATTGAGCAAATTAGCACAATGCCATTGTTCTTTTTGTTTATTCCTTTATTTACAACGAGACTTAACATCTACATTAATGTGATATGCATTATTTTTAATTATGCTGCTGAAAGAATAGGACACGTTGGCACAAGTGCTATTGCTAGCGGCTTGCATTGGAAGATCCGTGTTCGATCATCGGACACAACCAACCTAAGTGTGCTTTTGTAATTTAGTTTTCTTCGATACACTTTATTAAGTTTTATTCGAGGGTGTGTTAATATGTAATAGTATATTTATTGATTTATACAAAATATGTATTACGACTTCCTGCAGTGGCAGGTTGCTACCGTGGACAAAGTAAACTAAACAATACATTTTTTTATAAATTAAGAGAAATTAGCGTATTTTTTTTTATTAGATTGCAATTTTGAAAAAATTAAATTTTGTCGTAAGACATTATATTATTGTACTATATATTGTACAAATGAGATGTTAAAAAGTTGATCGAACCACCTATTGTTGTTACTACCAGAATAGCGGCTCGATTGCTGATTTAGGGAGGTCAAATTGTCTCCAGATTTTCATGAAAAATGAAGGCACAGTTCCTCGAGCACCCACTTTTAGGCCAAGTACTTCTATAGAATCTAAGTGGTATTTTCATATGTAAATTCGAATAGTAGGTTCATAATATATCAATTTTTTCAACATTAACCTCTTCAGATTGGCCGATATGGTGCTCAAATCGAATAGTGGAATTGAGTGTTCTTAGTTTGGGGATTCCTGACTCTTCTATCTGCTTACTATTTGTTTAAGAAATACAATAGGCTATATTTGAATTAAATCACGGAGGATGAAATGGGCTGGTCATGTCGCGCATGGGGAAGGAAAGATATCTAAAAGTATTGACTCGTAGGGAAAAGAACACTTGAAAGACCTAGACGGGCTCATATAAGCGCGGCAATGAACCTCCGGGTCCCATAAAATATTATATAATATTTGTTTAGCTTACTTAGGAATTGTCTATTGTCATTGAGTAAGTAAGAGAAGTATAGACTATGCCATTCTAACCGTGTGTTGTGTGAACGGAGCTTACAGCTACCCGTTACCCTCAGGTTTCTAAGAATTCTTTAACCTGAGTTATTCTACATTTTCTTCATTTCTATAGGTCACTTCCTAAATAATGGAAAGATAAAGAGAGAACGGATTGAGCGGGATAGAGCCGATAATTTTCTTTCAAGGCGTGAACTTTTTTAATACGTCTACTCTAGAGTCTTACTTTCCTTGGTAAGGAAAGCATATAGCGAATTTTTGTGGCCGTAAAATCATTGATCTCAGTGGGATTTGAACCCATAACATGGGCCTACCTGCAGGTATCCTAACCCCTTGATTTATAGTTCCCCTTGTATCCTGGCGTAGAGCAGGTAGTGTTGAGCAAGACTGGATGATAAACTGCAAGGTAACTTATTCTGTAATTTCAAATTGACTGGGCGAAACCCTGCAAGTGCAAGAACGTCTGCCCTCGAATCGGTGTAGGTTATAGCAAGACTGAATGCAGCACAAGCTAATTTATCCGCTTAGACCTTTGGCTACTACAGATATTTTAAATATGTAAAAATGTACTCCCTGGGTAATTTGTAATCAGGAAATCAAACTGTTAAAAATGTTTATTTTAGCCAAGATTATTCATTTCTATAACATTACTTTCTCCAGTAGGCCTCATAGGCGCCGACTTTGGGGGGGGGGGGGCAATTTTGAGAGGAACTTTTTCTATTTACGTGGCTAATGTTATTCTGATCCTTTAGGTAAACCTACATTCTGATATTGATCAATTAGAAAATCGTGTTTATAAGAAATTTAAAGAATCTCTCTCTCTATCTCTCTCTCTCTCTCTCTCTCTTTTTTTTTTTTCTTTTTGGTAATTTCCAAGAATGTCTTCCTCTAATCAAAATCAAATATTGTACTGATTGTACCGATATGTCCTACTGTATTTTCTAGGTTCCTGGATCTTATTCCTCCGAAAAGTACTCTTGAGGAAGAGTTCGCGATGCTGAAAGCTGAACTCAGTGATACTGGCAGTCCAGTTGTCTTTTGCCATAACGATCTTCTTCTTGCCAATGTTATCTACAACTCCAAGAAGACCAGTGTTACTTTCATCGATTATGAATATTCCAGCTTCAACTATCAGGCCTTCGACATAGGAAACCATTTCGCGGAATTTGCAGGTAAGAATTTTCTTATGTAGAATTTTGGAATGTAGGTCTCTTGTATTTCCCGGGCGAATAGCTAAGAGCCCACAGCGGCCAGGAAAATGATTATGAGCATCCAGTGACCCTTGAATTGCGCACATGGGGGTGGGCTACTTTAACTGCTCACAAATATCATCATCTTCAAATAGAATAACAAAATCAAATTTTACTAAGATGTTCATTGCTTCATATCCACATATATTTTTATTCTTACGTGCACTTAAACATTTTCAAGTTGGCACGTACAGTTCTATGAATAAATAAAAAATAGAGATGTATTTAATCGGAACAAAAACGCATCAGGGCTTTAAGAATCAAATGAACGAGGTTTATTAAGTAGATTGTATTGTTTATCACTACGCTAAAATTAATGTAACTTACTATAAACATAGGCCTATGTTATTCTCAGCAATATTAATATTTTTTTCTTTAAGTTTTACTCTCAGCAATGTTAAAAATATAAGTTTTGTGCACATTTCGAGTGTTCTCAGATACGTTTCTTGTGTGCAATTAAAGTACTTTTAAAGGTAACTGCTGATCGTGTGCGCTTTTATTGTGACCCGATTTCATGACCAGATAATTTCCTATGTTTATTTTATAATTTATTCCAAATATGTAATGGAAATGTTATGATCACCAAAGCCAGAGATCAGATTAAAAGTAAAAGTACCATAGTATAACTTTGCTATACACAGATTTTTACGTGTACCACAAAATCCGCGACTTAGACAGCATCGTAGCGGGAGTGTCTCACGCGTAATGCGTTCATTTTTATATGGGTAACAGCGACATTGCTCTGAAGAAGCCATCTGTCAATACGCTGTTACCATTCCTCGGAACTTCCAACCTAATTTTCTCACAAACCAAAACGTATTCACAGAACGCAAAATATATTTCGTATTTATTTTAGTGCTATCTACTGCCCCTTCCACCCGTACGATGTTATATTGCCGTAGGGTTTCTCATGCACGTAATGTGGCATTTAAACTGTCGATAAAAAATACATAACTAAATGATTAATGACATCTTTTCAGTAGTGTCACGTGCCCTGTTTCTTAAGGAATGCCGTTAATTTGAATGCTATGTTGTGTAACAATGCATTAGGTAGATATTTCCCCGTATACGATAACAGGAACTAAATTTTATTTCCATTCAAGGTCACCTTCAAGGCGATATTACACTTCATAACTTAAAGTGACAGTTCTGGAAAATTACTAACACCTTCTTTTCCTCCAGTCCATATAATCCTCCGTCAATCCATTAAGTTTAGTAATATCACGTTTTATAAAACGTTAATGGGACACTCTCTAAGAATGGATCTCGACTGATTGTAGTTTTAAACCGTAACTGCTATAATTAGGCTTGCCAGACGTCCCGGTTTGACCTGGACAGTCCCGGTTTTCAGACAAAATTCCGGTGTCCCGGCCGGTTTACTTCACGTCCCGGTAAAAATGGCTCAGGCTGTTTGGTCACTTCAAGGAGAATCACATAGCAGCCCCCAATCCGATCAAGATTGTTGAATATGCCTTCTACTTACAAAGGCTTGATGACATGTAAAATGTATCGGATTAGCTTGTGAAGATTTTTACAACAAGATTAAAACCAAAAAAGACTTTCTAAAAAAAGTCCTATCCAATGAAAAGTACATGTAAATATTGTTCTCATTTCTATTCCTCATTCAAAGTGTTTCGTCTTCCTTAAGTAACTTTTAAATATTAACACGTTAGAAATGAAATGTTTAAATTTATATGCTTATGTCATTTATTATTACCCCTGGTTCAGGTTCGTAATCAGTAACCATTTATTCATAGCATTGAGAATAAACTACCCTCTAAAACACTCTAAAAACCCATCAAGGGTGGGTGTGTACCCTTGAATACCCGCGACGCTGGGGGGGCATTCCGGTGTCCCGGGTGAACATTTCAGAAATCTGGCAAGCCTAGCTATAATTTACTTCATATATGAGGTCCGTCCATTAAGTAAGTTTCCCTGAGGCCGTTTACAGAAACAAAACACAATTTCATGGGAATGTTTATTACAACAGATACAGCAAGTGTTGAGCTATTTTTAAACATATTCACCACCGGAATTGAGACATTGTTCATTCCGTGGGACCAACGTTTGAATACCTGTGTTGGAGAAATCTGCCGCCTGGGATTTGAACCATTGTGTGGCAACCATGTCCGCCTCTTTGTTATTCTCGGTTATTTCTTGAGGTGTAGGAAAAGATAGAAATCAATGGGAGCGAGATCCGGTCTATAGGGTGGATTTTTAAACACCTCCCAGCAAGTCTCCTGCAGAAGTGCGACTGGGAGGTGTTTAAACATTCGCCTTATAGCCCGGACCTCGTTCCCAGTGATTTCCTACACCTCAAGAAATGACAGAGAATGGCAGACAGGCGGAGATGGTTGTCACACAGTGGTTCAAATCCCAGGCGGCGGAGTTATACGACACAGGTATTCAAAAATTGGTCCCACGTTATGAAAAAGTCTCAATTCCGGTAGCAAATATTTTGAAAAATAGGTGAACACTTTCAAATATGTTGCGATAAACATTTCCATGAAGTTGTGTTTTTTTTCGGTATACGGCCCCAGGTAAACTTACTTCGTATTAAAGATGCCCATTTGTTTTCCGGGTTCTAGCATAAACGAGGAAATGACTAGTATATATATTTTTTTTAATACGTATTTTTATAAGTTTTTTATATTATCCAACAAAATACAACGATTTTCCCTTTTCTATGTTGTTATCAATATTCAACATTGATTCATTAGTTGTTAGGCGTAAAGTTAATGATTTTTAATTTGTGTATAATCCATGCTGGTGAACTAGGTGTAAATTAATATTAAAATTATATCTGCATGCTCCTCCTATAACCTGTAAATATAATAGAATATTTTACATAAATATGCACCTACCAACTATTTCAGGAATTCTACCCTTTTAAGACTATGAATTTAGTACGATAATTTAAGTAATGAACCTAATATAGATATTTTTCAAACCAAAACAATCTTTTTTTATAGGGATGTCTGCAAAATTTATAGTATACAGTCATAAAGCAATTTTATTCGTTAAGTTTCTTTCATTAAATGAATTTTGTAAATTACGGTAAGATGCTCTAGAGCAGATGTGTTAAAACATGCGGTCCCCTCAGTTACGAAATGCGAACCCAAAATTTTTAGATAAAATGTACACATATGTAGCCTATGAAAAAAAAAAAAAAAAAAAAAAAACTATGTAAAATAAAATTTGCTAAAACCATATTTCCTATCAGCGCGAGAGACATGTGTCTCATAAAGTATTGGTAGGCCTATATAGTGTAGTGTATGTGCATTACATTGTTCACCACAAAGCACGATGCGCAAAACAGTAATAAAAAAAAAAGGACAACAATTTATTCGTTCCAGGGGACTGGATCAACATCAGTTTCCGACTTCTTCGATTAGTGATTTGGTTAGTGAATATGAGGGCTTGCCGTGCTATAAGTCCGCTGGCTTTCTTGTGATGAAGTTTTAAAACTCTTTTGGCTTCTTTGAGAATAAATAAAAGTTTTCTTGGAAATAAAAGGCGAATTATGATGATAGTAATTAATTACGCTGGTTTGAAGATTTGACATTGTGATAGTTATTGCAAGGCATTTAAATTACTTCAATTTAAAATTACAAGGGGAACATCAATTTGTAATTTAGTTGTATTATATTAATGCCCGGTTTCTACAAACTTGTGAATTACCTATGGGTAAATTATCCATTGGCAAATTAGTTCCATTTCACCCACAATGATATAATGAGCAAGGCCTTGGAGTTGTACAGTTAATTTAATTCAGAAGGCTCTGATTCTCATTGTTTGTAGGATCAAAGAGGTTAAATTTTATCCAGCCTTCCATGAAAGGATAAATTAACCCGACGATTTACCCTTGGAAAGATCTAGCCCGAGTTTGTAGGAGCATTTTTTCTGTCATTTTCATATTTAAAATAACTCATTTTATATTTACCCAGAGGACATTTATCTAGAAACTCGCCACAAGTGTAAGTGATTGCTATCTTTAAATTATTTGTGTTTGTGTGGTGTTATTCTTGTGTAAATTCTGTCCATTGGATAATTTACCCATAGGTAATTCGCGAGTTTATAGAAACCGGCCATAAGACTTTTACATTAAAGTTCAGGCCTTGGGAAGGGCAACTGGTAAGCGACAGTTTAATTCATTTTCTTCCATACTAGAATTTTCAAGATTCCCACATTGCTTCTGACTGCAGTCATTATACTTCCAGCATATTACAAGTTAATTAACGAATTTGAGTGTAAGTCTAACAGTTGTAAGTGATTTTGTGTTAAAGTTCTGTTATTTTCGTTATCCACACGTCTGTGTATTGTATGCAAAATGTATTGATTGTAATACACATATCAAATGGCAAGCTTATGTGTAGTGTTTTATTCTATGGTGTGTTAAAATTTCAAAATCGGGTAGTTGCATTCTAGAAAATATAAAAACATGCTTAAATTTTATAAGACAAAAGGATATACTTTTCATTTCTGCATGTGGCCCTTAGACTTCAATTTATTAAGTCGAGAATACTATATATAGGAGAAAAATTCCTCCGACACTGGGACTTGAGCCCAGGATCTCTGGCTGTTCGCGCCAATGCTCTACCAACTGAGCTAAGCCGGAGTTCAATTCATAGCGCCAGATGGAACCTCTCTCCTATGACTGATTGCCCTAATGGTCTACCTCACAGACAGCGTTGGTAGAGCATTGGCGCAAATAGCCAAAGGTCCTGGGTTCAAGTCTCAGTGTCGGAGGAATTTTTCTCCTATAGTATTCTCATGTGGTGTCCGACAGAGACAATAATCTGTGGTTCATGAATGCTTATACATTATTAAGTCGAGTTGTCCCTTAGTAAAAGCTTAGTTTGACATGCCTGCTCTAAAGTGTATTGTTTAATTGATTTGTTCTCAGTGTTCTTTTATATTGTAATCTACGTAGTCTGCATACCCTAGACATAAAGGTTCATAACTCTTGGCATTATTTTGTGAGCCTTTTTCTTGCGTGAGGTAGAGTCATCTACTCTCTGCCGAAGTATGAAGCGAGAAAAGCGCAAGATCATATTGGGAATGGGAAATTAATGCTTCACATCAGTTTTACCTTATTTTGTTTGCTGTTGTAGGCGTAGGGGAAGATTGCGTGGATTACTCGAACTACCCATCTCCAGAATTCCAGCGACGGTGGTTGAGGGTGTACTTGGAGACCTTCCAGAGCGAATCTCCCGGGGGCGACGTGGCCAGTGCAGTAACAGAAGATGATATCAGCCGGCTCTACGTGCAAGTGAATAAATTCGCTCTGGCAGCGCATCTCCTCTGGGGAATATGGGCTCTCATCCAGGCAGAGCATTCTACCATAGACTTCGATTTCCTTGGGTAAGTTCCCTTATAGTGAACACGGAGTTTAATTTCGAAAAGAATTTATCATCATGTAAATGAAAATTCTCCGTACATCTGCATGGGCGTTGAAAGGGGGTAAGTTGAGGCAGGGGCCCCCCTCTTGCCAAGCCTTATAGCCCCATTAATTTTTTGTACTCTTCGTTTATGTCAACCTGCAGTTGTTGCACAGAAAGTGAAAAGTATAAATATTTTATGAGTTTAGCAAGCATTGTTATAACTGTATCAGTATAAATAATAAATATTAATAATCCGCCATCACTGCTTTTGCTCAGAAGAACATTATATGTTAATTTAAAAACTTGTCAATAATGAAAACCACAGCTTATGTTTATATCAAAAGGAAAATATTTCCATATGTGCGTCTGCAGCTGTGTAAAATAATAATATTAATAATAAAAATAATATCTTTCCTAGCAGAGAATTTACCTCACAATAGAGTTATTCAAATTACAGTAATGTCACTAATTGTTCACAATAATAAATTAATTCTTAATTTTTTGTGGCCTACTGTATATTTTAGCTTAATAAGTAAGAATCGTTGTGTTGGGAATTATGTTGAGCTTGCCCCATGGGCGTCGGCATGGGGGGGCAAGGGGGGGCAACTGCCCCCCTCTGGATTGCCTTATGGATTCATTTATTTGTGGTACTCTTTGTCAACCTACAGTTGTAGCATGGAGATTAAAAAGACAGAATTACTTTATAATAAATTTAGCAAGTATTAACTAATTATAACTATAATATGTATTTATAATAATATCTCACCAAGGCCATTGCTCAAAAGAGCGTATTCTGTTAACTTAAAAAACTTTGTAGCCTCGTCGAATTCAGCTTGGGTTCAAAATAACGATCCGATTAACTAAGTGAATATTAATGTGTTTAGCCTAATCATTTGAAATTGAGGTCCGAAAATGATTTTGCCCCCCCTTAATAAAATTCCTGGCGACGCTGCTGGCTTGCCCCCTCTTTAATAAAATTCCTGACGACGCTGATGTACATCCGTCTGATGGGGATCTCAAGTACAGTACATGCTACTTCCTGGAGTTTACATTTAGAAGAAATTTGAGTGCTTGCTACGTACTTATTAGAGAACAGTGCCATTCAGAGAGGCTGAGGGGAGCTAAGCACTTAAAAGAATTTTAGTCGTTTATCTGGCACAACCATAAATAGAAGAAAGTATTGAAATAACTTTTGTATGTCTTAACAAAGCCTATCATGTATACCTCCCACAGTACAGCTTTAAAGTGGTGCCATCTATTGATCCTTGAGCCAAGCAGTTCTCTCGCTACATCTTTCATAGGTGACGCGTTCGCTGGGTTGATGCCATGTAAAGCTTATCTGTTTATTATTTGCATTTTCTCATTCTGAGTATTAAATGACGATAGATTTCGTACTATCTCCCAATTTTTGAGTAACTGGTGCGACGTTTTCGAAATACCGTAGTTACATTTTGAAATTGAAATTTTACAGCATAAAATTAAGTGCAATCACCCCTAACTGTGATTTTTTTCTCTCAATCGTGAAAAGATACGTCGCCTTTTGAAAAATGTTCTTCTTCTTTAAAAATGTTCAAGGGAAACGTCTCTTGTCCTTTAATATTTTTCGCTTGGCTTGTGGCCTAATAAATGCACATTGTTTGATATGGGAAATGCATGACATTCTCTAACTTTTCCTGGACATGCAATTTTCTCGCTTCATATTCCGGCTTAGAGTAAGCGACTACCTAGCAGGAGTGTATGCTTCACTACGATCCTCTTTACATAATGCAGGACTGTTTACAAAGCAGTAAAACTAGCTTATAAGATAAATTACTCTCAAGACAATTTATACGAAAACATGTTTGGTAAAGCTTAAATCTCAGCGTGGGCAATTAGAGCACCGAATTTAAACTAAACTGAAATATAAATTTTAATTTCGATACTATTTTGTTAAGTGTTCAGACAGACACACAGATTAAAACATAGACTTTTTCTCTTGAAAATGATATTTTGGGTTCAGAGAATCTTAAAACATAATGAAAACACGACATGGAATTCCAGGCCGAATAAAGTGTTCCTATTTCTTCCGCTTAAAGTAGCCCATCTAGAGAAAGTAATTGTTTAATCTACTGTTCGCGAAAATTCCACTTTTATGTTAAGAATAACATTAAAAGTGAAACTATGTGACGAAGATGTAGTTATACTGATAGATCTATGTATTTTTTGTTGTTCCAGGTATGCCGCCGCCCGCCTTAATGAATACCTTGCCAAAAAGGACCAATTTCTGTCTCTTTCAGTGGACAGCTTATGATAATAAAATAGCATTCCTAAACTTAATTTTATTTTTAAATATAAAATATTTTTCATTCATCGTACAGAGACGTACCCATAGTTGTTTTCACATTTGAAAAATAGTATGGAATATATAGACCATTCTTTCCTGTAATTATGTAAAAAAGAATTCTTATGTATTTTAAAATTTTAATTAGGCCTATCATACTAGTAACAAAATTGAAAAACAAAAGCATTGAAGAATATAATGGTCATTAATAATTAGTTTAGTAGATTACTTTGTTTACTATCGTTAAAATATAGGCCTATTTCAATATTGATTTTCTTATTTTTAATGTAAGGGGTAAGTCCAGGCGGCCATTTCATCAATTAATCATTTATCTAATTTTCAGAATTATGAAAGATAAACTGAAATAGCCTATATAATCAATGCTGGACTCCGAAAAGCAATACGATTATTATATAGTTAAAATTGTGTTCTTTTTACTTTTAGTTTTAATATAAATTTTCTCGTTAAGGATTTTAAAGTATATAACCAATGAGTTTGTTTAAATTATTACAAGAAAGAATGGCCAGTATATTAGTTATTATTTTTTAAACGTGGAAACAGCTAAACGATTAGTGCATTATAGTTACATACAAACATTTATAAAATATATTTTCTCAGTTTTAGAAATCCTTGCATATACACACACTGGCTGTGTTCTTAATCATTACTAGTTATTTTAAAAATAAAAGTATTTTGTGTTTTTGTAAGATATTTGTAATGAACATGTAATTCATAAGAATCGAGTACAAGTTTCCTGTTACCTAGCATAGCCTATGTCATTTTCTGTAATGCGGCAATTAGCACTATAAGCATATCAGTGTAAAGTTTACCCATGCTTCATGTACCATGTTTGTAATGTATGTTTTGTTAAACGAATAAAAAGTACATTAAAAGAGTATGATTTTTTCTTATACTAAATGCCAAAGATCAGCGTTTCTCAACCTATGGTCCGCGGACATAATTAAAAAATGTCATAAAGCAAGTGGAAAGTAAAGAAGTAAACTTTTTCACATATTTCGTAACCTTTTTTTAATACCCTAAATATTAAGAACATCCTTCTTTTAAAAATGGGATGTAAAATTAGGGGTCCGTAAATTTTTTTAGATATTTTAGAGGTCCTCGGGTTCAAAAAGGTTGAGAAACGCTGCCATCATCTGATGGCTAAAGCCTAGGCATTTTATGATTGAACACAGTAAGAGAGAGACGAGGTAATTCATACTACAGTACGTATTTTCCTCCTATCTCATTGCTCACGCTACCAGTGGCGTATCAACAGTGAAGGGAGCAAGTAATGAGTAAGGGGGCCTACCCAGTATTCACAATTTACAGTATACCATTCACACAGTCTACATGAATATACGATAGTAAGCTGCCTAATTCTTTATATTTCTTCGGACCTGAATAAATTATTTAAATAATAAATTACTCTTTTTTTATTTGGGATTCACATGCTTTTATACAATAGGTAACTTTACGTTTTTATCACATTTTTTTTCAGGTGAATATAGCCTACCTCTTTTTAAAAAAGGCAAAATAATGTATAATATTGGTTTAAAAAGCACCAAAACTCTATAAAATCATTAAAATTGCCCACAAAGTCGGCAAAATATGCAAAACAATGCACCACCAGATGGGCTTAAGTCAGCTCCTCTTGTGAAATACATTTATATCTAACTGAGCAATGTATTGGCCTTACCATAAAAAAAGAAGCAAATTAATTGAAACCATAGCCCTGATTATTACTACAGTGAACCTATAGTACTTCTGATATGGTTGTTTCTAACCTGTTTTTTATTTTATTTATTTATTTATTTTAAAAATGCATAATGTTGCTTAATAGACAACTGATTATTCATTCTAAGACTCGTCACTGGTCTGGTAAAAATTAATTTAAAAAATTGGGGGTCTATGTTCAAAGCGGGGCCTGTGGCGGATTGCTCCCGCCTTGGTACGCCACTGCACGCTACACCCGCAATTACACAGTTTGGATTTTGAACTTGTTGTTCTCCATCCGGCCGCAACTCGTACCGTCGTACCAGATGCTAATTTACTCTCGTTTTTTAGTTTGAACTACACAAAAAAATTCTACCATGAAGGAAGCACAATAAAAAGAACTTTAACCATCTGCAGTGGACTCTTGTTAAAACAAAGTTTTAAGTAAACATCTGCCAAAAAAGATGACTTCTGGGCATTGCTAGTCAAGGGTAGAATTAACTTACATTATCAGTTGTCAGTTCTTGGTCATTATTAAGAAACTTGTATGAACTTGCAACAAAAATATACAATTGAGGGGAGTCAGAATTTCATCTTAACTTTAGTTAACATACGCTCGGGATGCGTTATGTATACCTGCCCTCCTTTTTTCAAAGTTTGGAAATGGGCCTTCTTAGTGATATAGGCCTGTCGGTTCTTTTCTTCGAAATACGTAAATCGGGACAAAATTTGTAACTCTTTTATGTGTTACGACAAAATATCGAGACAGTTGTTAAAAACTGCTGTGGTCCATAGGGGAGAACAGTCACCTGCACATAAAGTTTGAACTATTCATCAACCCTTCATATGAAAATCTGTACTTCCTAAATGATCTTTTAATTGTGTCGTTAATTAATTATTAATGCACAGATATAAATATTCCACAATTTCAAATAGAAAAACGTATTTTCGGGTACATACAAGGTTTTAAAAGTGATCCAAAATAAGTGCAAAATGCTATAAACAACTAATTTATATAATGAGTTTGACCATTTATATTATAACTTACGATATATATTCTGTCTCTTAAGAAGTTCATAGGAAGCTTTGTTCAAAATTATTTGTTTATATTTCTAGTTTGTACCATAGCTATGTTATTTACCTTCATTTTGGTTTTGACATGCAAAAATATCTTGATTTTAAGGTTACTTATCAATAACTAGAAGTCTAAAAAAATCGTCAAAAATTTGAAAAAATGAAAAACTTATTTAAATAGTCCTATGCTAAAGAACAGGATATGCACGTATTGAAAAGTAGAACAGAGGTTAATTAACTGGAAAACACATATAAAAATATATTTCTGTAAAGGAAACTAAAGTTCTTATTTTTAATTTACTTCAAATGGTCTAATTAAAGGATTGATGAATGCCTTAAGCGAAACCTGTAGGCGAAATATTGTAACAAGCTAGTTGTCGGAGGTAGCGGACAGATGGCAGCCATGTGCTGAGGCATGTAAAATGTCTTGAGCTTTATTTATCAATCGAGGGGGGTTGAACAGGAAAGCAGGGTGGTTATGTTTTGATGAATGTAGTTGAATTGAAGGGTTTGCGGGGGGAAGGGCAGCCTTCAATAGCGGTCGGCATTAATCTAGTTATGAAAATAATATTTAAATTTCGCTCACTCCAAGTTCGGGCAGTATGGCACCTTCACAACATAATATAATTCAGGTAGGAACATCAATACGTACTTTGTTGAGTAATGATTGACGGTTTTTAAAATGTAGTATTACATTTAAGCACTAAAACTTACCCGTTAATCTAAGGACATTCTTTAATGTTACGACAGTTATTGCTCAGAGGTAGAACGCTTCTGTTCTACACGGTTAGTTTGCGTAGTACCCAACGGTACCTCATGCACTTCTTTGGAATAAAGAGTGTTGAAACAAGCATAAAGGATGAAATTGCAGTGCGCAGGCCTTCAGCTTTTCCTGAAGTAATTTATGTACAAATTGAAATAAGTTCGATTATAGCATAAGGTTTTTTTTTAGTGGATAATAAGTAGGCCTAAACAATTTTCTATATCGCGTATTTCTTGAAAATACAATCTGCGCCTAAATCCTTAAAATAATGAAACATTTATAATTTCCGGATGAAAAGGTCACTATCTGGTTGATTTATAACTTTTGGATTTGTCTGCCGAAACGGCTACATGTAGACAGTAGCCTACTAACGAGACTTTATTTAAGGAATTTTTACATTCCGGTGAAGTTCCTTTCTCCTCCACTTCTATCTCTCGACGTAGTTAATTTTATTAGCAGTAAATTATGCAGGCTTATAGGCAATATAACAAGCAAAATAGTTAGCTTAATTAATATATAACAGAATAAGGCTTGACGAAGCTTGCTTAGAATAATATTCACAAGCTTATTCGCTGTAAGGCCTTGATAGCTGCGTCGGCAGCCTGCTGTTAATGGGAGTATCTCAATGCCAAATGTAATGAACAGTTGCCGAATTTCAAGATACAGTCAATCCTCGATATAGTGCCACCATCCGTTCTTTAACATTTAGTGGCACAAAACGAGGGTGACACTAAAACGAAATTTAGTTTTTAAAGTAAAAACGGCAGAATACAGTGCTGTATTAATTTACTGTACTGTATTCTGAAATAAAATTAAATAAGAGTCAAATAGAAAACTTTAGCACAAAATAAAATACTGTACAGTAACTCAATTTATTACCGTAGGTGTCCAGTGCTACAGTACACAAAGGGGTAGAAATTATGTTGGTTCCATGTAAGTGATTAACTGTAACTGAGTAACTGTAGTGTTGTGTTTAGATCTGAATGGACACTGGACTAAAAGAAGTGAAGGGCTCTTTCTACCTGGTCCACCCTCATGTAGGCTGTCTGTCCTACTTCTTAACATAGTTTCCTCATTCCACCGCACTACATTTACAGTTAGTGGCAGGGGAACACTCACTTCTTTGAAATACAGTACGGTATGTTTCTTAAATAGTCTTTCTGACATTCACGCCAGATATAAAAGAATTCTGCAACTGAAAGAAAAATCACTGCAAGCCATATTTTGTAAAAATCTAGTCTTAAATTCACTGGCACTAAATGAATTGGCACAGTAACGAGGATTCTTATATATTTTATATGGGAGAAGATCCGTTCACTTACATTTATTGGAACAGTGCGATGGTGGCACTGTAAAGAGGGCCCTATATCGAGGGTTGACTGTATAAGCAAATTTTATCTGTTTTAGTATAAGAATGAGCTGAGGAGCATCTAGTTTTGATTCAATTTTGTTTCTGTACAGTTACTATAGCCTAACTTATCGATCATCATTCCGAGGTCTACTGTTTCATAACGTGTTGCGTCATTTGCGACAGTTTCATCTCCGAGTGTTTGTTTATCCGCGTCATTTGCGACAGTAGTTCTTAAGAACTTGCAACTTCCCACCCCACACTTTTTCTAGGCTTGGGACCCTCCCTGATATAAAGAGGTGGGCGGTTTTAAAAGTTACATAGACTATTTTAAAGTGATATTAATGGTCCCAATTTTTTCAGATGTACAACTGTTTTCAGGAAGCGTTTGGTATTATATCTGCCTGAACCATATTTGAAGGAATTGTTGTATTCGGCTTCTTTTTTTCAGGTTATTATTTAAAATGAAGAACTTGGGCTGTGGTTTTCTTGGTAAGTGATTTGGTTTGCGATTCCATCTTTTCACCGAATTATTGGTTCTGTCTTGTAGCTAAAGAAAGGTCAGTAGGCTATAGCCTAAGGATAAATTGTAATGATAATGACGTTAATAATAATAACAATAATATGTCGTGAACATTATGAATGATGCATAGACAGAGTTAGTTAACATTTAACGTTACATAATTATACATGTTTATAGATGAATATAAAAATTCATTTACTTTATAAAAAGGATTTCTTACCAACAGTTGGAATAAATGGCAGACCATGGGCATATGGAGGAAACTATCGAATAACATTATAGCCATCACAAGAAAGTTACACTTTTTTACAGTAGTTATGGTAATTAAACCTCAACTGATATTCATTTAGGTTCTACTTGATTTTAAATAGGCTATGGTATAAGTTAACAACTGTCAAAACTCTTTTAGAAATAAAGAGGTGCTTACAATTAGTATCGCGTGATGAACCTGTCATGATGGGATGGCCTGCTTTTGCAGCTTGACAACTCTGAAGGATGGGAGGGAGGGGCAGGGGGAGTAATCTTTGTCTATGTATTATTATGTGTTATATTGTATTACTATTGTATTATTATTGTATTATTATTGTCATATACAACTTTTTGTCTTCTTTCTTTTCTTCATCTTTATATAACATTATTATATAAGTTATCGTATTATATTGTTTTGTATTATTAATGTTACTTTTCTCTTCTTTTGTTTGTTTTTGTCTTGTGCATAGTAAAAGCACGAACGGCCGTCTAGGCCCGTGCGTTGGATTTATTCTATGGATAATGTATTTAACATGTATATAAGAATAAAAGATGCACCTTACCATACCATACCATACCATACCAACATTGGAACAGTTATCCCATAAGGGTACCAAAAATTAGTATAGGCTACTATTAAAAAAACGTAATACGCATTTCTAAGAAATTAATTAGGTGCCAGATATTTCAAGCATCTTAAGTAGAGAGGGACTGTCGCAAATGACGCTGTCGGAATTGAAGAGAACTCGTTTCAGAATTAAGTATAAGCCTATACATTTAGGCCTAAACTTTTTTTAATACATTGCCCATTCGTTGCAGAAAAGCCTTCTTCATGATAAGTAATTGCAATAAGTAGATCTAGTTTAAAACACAAAATTCTATCAGGCTTATTACAAGAAGGCTATTTCCATACAATATATCGACCTGAATAATTATAAAGGGAGGCTATTAAAAGGACTACCTGCTTAGTAAGTTCTGGACACAAGTCCGATTTCGGGCAGATGTTTCTTTTCAATAGAATTCGCACAGTACAAAATAACAAGAATCTAAACTTACATAATATGTTCCAGAGCCAGCAATTTCCTATTCTCCTCTTCCATTCAAATGGTGACATTTCGGTTGCCTCATCCTGTAAAAAGAGAAAAAATGTCTTTACTGAGGAATTTCTCGTAACCTACTCGAATTTAATTTAATTTAGGATTACGAAAGACCTGCAATTGGCATAATGAACTTTTACGAGGCCGTTTTCTGATATAATTTTTTAAAAGTGCTATTATTCAGCTTTCAAATACAGGCAAATTTGGAGAATTCTAACTTTTTAAAATTCGAAGTCGTGAATAATTTGTAGTTTTAGCATGGTCCCTTGACATTTCAATACAAATCAATAAACTTTTCTAATTGGAAATCGTGATAAATTCGATTTTTTTCTAGTCCCTTCAGCTTCGAATTATCCATGTTCGACTATACTTTTTTCGACAAATATTTAAGGATCTTTAGCAATTTCATTATATTAGGCCTATACAAAATAAAATCGTAAACCATAACCCTACGGATTCCACTTCCACGTACGTATAAATTACATCTTTGCCGTCTTTAGGACCTTCAATTCATCAGGATATTCTGAGTTTGTTATTTCACGTCATATTCAACACTCGTAGATATTATGTGAAACCACCATTGCAGACAGACCACTTAGTCTACTCGACTGTAACAGATTACAATGTGGATGTAGTTATAATAGGTAATAATTATACAGAAAAGTGGCACTGAAAAAATTGATAAACTCTTACAAACTAGAATAATAAATGCATAAGTGGAACAACCATTATAACTTTGTCGTTATCATTCCTAAAGAGAGTAATGACTATGTGACATGACTTAAAATACAATACATAATCCTTTCTTATCGTATGGTATGAAGAATGTGTTTAGTACATGGTTACCTTAAATTATATCTACTCCTTTAATACATAGGAATTGGAATTGGTATTCTACAGAGTCGATGGGATATTTCCTATATAGAGCCTACCTACAACACTCTTCCTGTACATATAAAAAGTCTGCTACCCTGAAAAGCTTCAAAACAAATTTTGTAAAACTTTTTCATAGAAGAATATTTTAAATCATAAACTCTTTATCTGTCGATTTAACTTTCTTGCTGCATTATTATGAGTATGCAGAAGTTATGTACAGTATCTGCAAAACGGGCGTACATCAATTGAGCGCGAACTGATTAAAAATGCATCAATTGAGCGCGGGGTCAGTTTTGGGTGTACATCAATTGAGTGGTTAGTCTTCGAATGCATAAATTGACCGAGATTATAAACTAGCACATATATTAAAATGAATGACAACGGGAGTGTTGTTAGACCCAATCCCACATATAAAAGGAGGAAGCAGTATATAGAAGAATTACTTGATAAATATCGACGTGGAAATATTACTAGAATTTGTTTCCTAAAGAGAGTGTCCTACTAATTTCCAAGAAAGTGGCCTAGATAAATTATGACAAGTACCAACTTAACGCAAGTATCCGAAATGGAAACGACACAGCATTTTTACCCATGCCTGTCAATGTACAGAGAGTCCTAAGTCTCTTCAAAATGGGAAGGGAAATTGCTGCGGCTGGTGCAAAAGTGAGCGTTGCGCTCAATTGATGCATTCAGTTCTGGTAAAATTTTCTCTTGGGCTCAAATTATGAACTCCGCTGCAAAACATACTTTTAATGTATTTGTGTATTTTTAATATATACCGGTACTTTCAATATATGTTTGTATCCTTAATGTATGTTTGTATTTTTAATGTACCTGCTGTATGCATAACACTAATGTAAAATATAATTTTTTAGTGTCCCTAACACTAGCCATCTTGGTTCATTGGGAACATAGTCAAATAAAATAAATTAAATTACGTACACATTACATGGATGGAATCATTGATGTCATACCAACGCAACAGCTAGGACATCAGAAATAAACAAAGACAACGAACATGAAACGTTTGGAAGGTTCACTCACATATGTGGGGGGCAAGCCTATAAATACGGCCTTATAGTAATTACTTTGACAGTTCTTTATATATATGCGTCATAATTACCTATTTATTCCTACATGTAATCACGCTATATTTCAATCCAGCAATCGCCTCTGCAAGTTAACAAAATCCAAAAATAGCACTCAACACGCGAAAGAAAAAGAAATAAGACAAGAATAAGAGAGAAAGACAAGACATTTCAAGTAGCCTATGCGCAAGTTTGGACCGTTCTTGAATTATGTGTCCATGCATAGGCTCGAACATTTTTAACTGATCCGTTATTTAATGACAGGTTTTTGGTCTTGTTCCACTGAAGAGATAAAAATTATAAGTTATTATTTTTTAAAAGAAAATTTGTCTTGGCGGGAATCGAGTCTGGGTTTCCAGTTTGATCTCTGATGCCGACCAGAAGCAAACAGGAGGTACAACTTACAAGAAGCATTTCATTTCTTGTAAGTTACTCCTCTGGGATACAAGATCCGAAGAGATCTATCTATTTCTACGGGAAGGCAACTATTTGAAATGGGACCGTATGAAATAAGCTGAAATCTCGGATTCGAATTCTGTCCAGGACAAATTTTTAGTTGCAGTATAAGCTTATAAATAAATAAAAATAAATTGCCACATGTATGTTGCCGCATCACTTGAGAACGGCTCGACCGATTTGGCTGATTTTTTTTTCGTAATTGTCAGGACAAGGTTTGTATGAAAGAAAACTTTTGGAAAATCCATGGAAAAAGTCGGAAATGTGAAATGAGGAACAGCTCGAGAGTTCTGCTGTCACATATTTACATAACAAAATAGAAGTGTGACAAAAGAAGTATGGCATAGACACAGTTTGAGAGTTCTGCTGTCACTTGTTTTCAAAACAACAACAAAAAGTGTGAGTCTTGCAACCAAGCCAAATCGAAAGTGTGTATAAAGTGTGTATAGATGCATGTGGGTATGTATGTTCCCTATACAAATATACGTTTCTTGACCAATTTGCACGAAATTTTGCACACATACCCAGTTAAGCCCGAGAAATAACGCGGTCAACATTAAAATTCAAACAAGCCACTCCTACCCTTGAAAATTTATATAATTTCAGAAAATATTATACTGAAAAAATGAAATGCAATTCAGTTATCATGAAAACAGTGTATTGTTTACAGTGTTCACATAGGGCTTTGGGAACTATATAATACTGGGCTTTAACAAATTCTGATGCTGATGTATTACAATTGTGAAAATAATTCTTGAAGAATTAAATCCACGAAAATAAAGCACATTGTGATGCAGTCAAATAACTTTCTCTACCCTCGACATGGAAATATCATTTTCTTACTTCACGTTTTGATGTAGAATAAGCGGTCGTAATGCAGGGACAGCTTAAGGGTTTGCCAATGAGTATGCTATATCAGAAGTCGGTAAAAAATCATATCCACTGATACGTTATACATACCTGTAGGCTTTGTATTAGTTGAGAAATAGGGATGTTCATCAGAGGCCCTAAGCATCTAAAAAGAAGACAGAATAGGTTGGAACATTTCAGTCCTACGTGCGCAGTATATTATGTCCCAGGTTTTTGAGAAGGAAAGTATGAAAGTGAAATTGAATTTATTTTTTATTTCAGCCCCGAAACGGTTGTAGGGTAATATGAGAGTGAGAAATAAAATTATCTGTCAAGACAATACAATCTTATGTAACCGGAATTTTTTTTTCTTATTTCAACCCCTCCCATGCACGGTGTGTAGAAGCAACGGAATGCAACATTCGACATCCTCTATGAGCCATAAAAAGCTATATCTAGCGTTTTCTGAGTGAATAGTTTGAGTGTGATACGTCCTTCTTCCTCATTTCAAATTCTACGTAGGCTACATATTATGTAAGGACCTAGAGTTTCAAAATCGAAAGTCCTCCATAAGTTAATTTCAAATTACAAAATACAAAACCCGGGCGACGCCGGGCCTTTTAAGCTAGTAGAATATAATTATCCATCCTGCAGACTGAGAATATGCAGTACCAGCGTCTCAATCTATGCCGTTTACACTGTCCACTGTGCCACGTCTATCAATTCCGGTCGAATTGTGAATTGAACCCCGGACTACCAACCTGGCGACCCAGCATAATAACCGTTGCACTAGCAAAGCATATTAACAGAAAACAACATCGTAATATTAAACGGATGGGCTAGTGAATGTGATATGAGCACTTGATTTCGCATTGCATGTAAAAAGCAGCTTGTCAAGTTACCAATCCGCAGATTGAGAAGAATCACCCGGTAAAGGCCAAATAATAATCCGTTCTTTTCGAAGAAAGAAGAGGGATATGGATATCAAGACCTTCAGAAATTCTTTAGTCAGTGTAGTTTGTTTTTCCTACAATCTTCTTCTTCTTTCTCCAATTTTTACCTCCTCCTTATAGGTAATTTATGTGGCCCACGCCACCCGGGCCTTATAGGATCGCGACCCGTCACCGGAGGGAGTTTCTAAGAATCACATACTTTTTTTTTTACCAGATACGACATGGAGGGACTTTCCGGAGGAGTGATCAGCCGAATGCCGGGGCCACCTCAGAGAACATGAATAAACTATATAGGACGATATACACCATTAGAACACACTCATTCCGAACCACGCGAGGATAGGATGAAGATGATGATGGCCAAATGATATCCGGGGACCACGAAGGCCTTAAGTTTCCCGATATTCTTCTCAAAGGTGAGGGAAAACCCCGAAAAAAAAACCTACTTAGAAACTTCTCCCGACCAGGAATTGAACCTGGGCCCGCTGCGTGAGGAAAGAGAGAGCGCATCCTCTACGCCACAGCGTTTTTTTTTTTCCTAGCAAACATAGAAATTCTAGTTTACATTGTAGGCTATTATTCACGAAGATGCTTTCTTAAATTAATTCTAACAAAGAAAATCACGTTTTACCTATGGGAAATATAAGTTAGTAATGTGTAAACTAAATATTTTCTTTAATTGTTCCTTTAAAAAGGGTCGCTAGTTGAATTTTGGCTGGGATTCTGAGCAGCAGCGACAGTCAAAGAAATATTTTTTCTAAGAAATCTTCGTGACATTGACATAATAGTCTATTATGAGAATAAAATGAGTAAATTCATATTCTAAGGTGCCATAGCTCTAATTTTATCTTTTGCTTTTGTAGCCTCAGGGAAAACTCTTTTTAAATTTTATGTAACTAATTCTTATAAGTTATAACACGTTTGAAGAGGTTTTATCTCAGCACGTGTCGGTAGCCTTATATCGTTTTTTTTATCAGAGTTATGCGTTAGGCCTACACATTAATTGTTTCCAAAGGCGTAATTTTAACCCCAAGGACTATAAAGAACATGTTATCATACTCGTTTAGAAATTCAGATACGAAAACTAAAAAGCGCATTTTATTATCGCATAGTAACTCTTATGCCTACACCTCGAAAATGCAATGTCTGATTTTTAAAGAGTGAGCTCGTAACAGTTGTGAATTTAAAAACAGCAAGGACAACTTTCGTGAAGTGGGCTATTGGACAACCACTTCGTGTTGGTTGATGTGGTGAAAGAGTAGACATTTGAAAGGTAGGATCATAAGTTCATAACTTACTATTATTATTATTATTATTATTATTATTATTATTATTATTATTATTATTATATTCTATCATGAATGGAATAGGAATGAATAATTGAAAGCGTTATGTAACTGTTAATCTACAACCCAAAAATATTTTGCGCCGATTAATGCTCTTTGTAGGCCTATACTTCATCCCTTTTACTAACAATCTAAAACTAGTCAACTTTATGGGCCTGCTATAGGCGATGAGCGATGAGATTGCTACTATAGTAAAAGAGATGAAGTGTGAGCCTATAAAGTATTTTTAGGTTCTAATTTAACAGTTACATAACGCTTGAAGTTATTCACTCCTATTCCATTCATGATAGAAAATAATAGCCGAATTGTGATTGGGTCGAATGTTTCTATCTTTCCAACTAGAGGATGAAATGATGTTCTAGTGCACATAGAACTGATGAGAAAAATGGAAGCTTTATTACTACCAAGTTCATGAGACCAGAATTGATAGACTACTAAATCATAAGTTATAAATAGGCATCGGATTTTAGGTAAAAACCTATTTTTCTCCTGAAAAGCCAGACTCATATTATTGTATTAGTATTAACATATTTCATAGATTGTTATAAGTAGGCCTAATAGTGATAATCCTAGGGAACCTAAAAGTGCCTAATTTGATGTTACAGCCTACTTTAGCCCATCTTTTCTCCTCCTTTTTTTTAACTGTAACGTTTTCATTAAAATCAATCTGTATTGATGGGATGACTCTGATGAATAATGAACTATCAAGTAGTCTAATGCACAAAGCTTTCACACCGTAAAATTTGCGTGAAATGCATGAATATAATAGAACCGAATGTCCGAATGTTCTTTAGGGAGAAATGGAACGGAGTGGAAAATGTGAATTTCCAGTAAGCTAATATATCTATTACAAAACCGAGAAATGTCTCCTTGACCTCAGTAAATGTGGAGCATTATTTTTAGCATAAAGCATGTGCTAACAGAAAACATGTGTAAATTGTACGAGGCGCGTTCATAAAGTAAGTTTCCCTGGGGCCGTTTACAGAAACAAAACACAATTTTAAGGAAATATTTATTGCAACAGACACAGTCAGTATTCAGCTACTTTTCAACATATTCGCCACCGAAATTGAAACATTCGTCTTACCGTGGCAACAACTTTTGAATATCTATGTCGTAGAAATGTGCTGCCTGGGATTTGATCCACTGTGTGACAACCACCTTCGCCTCTCTGTCATTCTCTGTCATTTCGTGAGATGTAGTAAAAGATGGAAATCACTGGGAGTGAGGTCCGGGGTATAGGTGAATATTTAAACACCTCCCAGCCGAACTTCTGCAGGAGACTTGCTAGGAGGTGTTTAAACATCCATCCTATAGCCCGGACTTCGCTCCCAGTGATTTCCATCTTTTCCTTTGTCTAAAGAAATGACAGGGAATGACAGAGAATGACAGAGAGGCGGAGATTTTGTCACACAGTGGGTCAAATCCTTGGCGGCACAGATTGCCAAAAGTTGGTTCCACGGTATGACAAATGTTTCAGTTCCGGTGGTGATATGTTGAAAAATAGCTGAACACTTGCTGTATCTGTTGGAATAGGCCTATATATGTCCATGAAATTGTTTTTTGTTTCTGTAAACGGCCCCAGGGAGGACAATCTTAGAACGGATTTATGGGAAGTAGGATTTGTGGAGGATGATTGGATGGAGTTAGCACAGAATAGGGTTGAATGGCGGACTGAGGTAAGCGCGGCAATGAACCTTCGGGTTCCATAAAATAGATAATATTCATTTAAGATAGTTTGCTTAGGAATTGTCTATTGCCATTGAGTAAGTAAGTAAGTAAACGGCCCCGGGGAAACTTACTTTATGGACGCGTCTCGTAGCCTACTTAAGAACGTTTGGAAGAGTTACTGTTTGTAGTCTGTATTGTAAATGCAATTATTGAAAGTTAAACCTAATTAATCACATTTGGGCCCAAGAGAGATGAAAATGGGGACTGGAGAAAACTGCATAACAACGAGCTTCATGACCTGTACTCTTCACCGGATATAGTAAGGGTAATTAAATCACGGAGGATGAAATGGGCTGGACATGTTGCGCGCATGAGGAAGGAAAGACATATCTCAAAAGTACTGACTGGGAGACCCGAAAGGAAAATACCACGTGAAAGATCTAGACGTAGATGGGAGGACAATATTAGGATATATTTAAGGGAAGTAGGAATTGCAAGGGATGATTGGATAGACTTAGCACAGAATAGGTTGAATGGTGGGCTCAGGTAAGCGCGGCAATGAACCTTCGGGTTCCATAAAATAGACATTCCTTTAGTTTGCAGAGGAATCGTCTATTGAAGTAAGTAAGTAAACCTAATTAATCTTTATGCCAAATAGGCATTAGACCTAGCTAAACGTTAAGATTCCTATAATAAGACATTTAATACTCAACCAATTCTTAGTTAATAGTGTACTAGGTGTAAGCTTATTTCATTGCTTTTAGTGACATGTAATGTGATGAAAGGTGATTTTAGATATGAATTTTAGAGCCTAGTTATATTTTTAGAGCCTAAAATCCAAAGTCTAGTTTTATAAATAGCCATAACATACAAATATACTCAGGATAGAGAAAGTGTCCTTATGACAGTTTCTTACTTGGAAAGTAGTGTTATCTTCATTTAGGACATTAAACTTATATTAAAATCATCAATTCGTCTATCACGTATTCGTTGAGAAGGCGTAGCCTTGTTAATAAATAGGAAGCATAGGCCTGTACGTGACTGGGAATAGTTTGAAAAAGTATGGCTGCCCCAGAAGTTGAGTATTCCAGCTCTTCTCATGCGTTTCGAAATGACCACGACAACTGTCATCTTTTGTTACAGTTCCTCCTCTTTCTCTGTCCCTTTACGTAAGCCTTAAAAATCTTCTCCAAGGAGGGCAGCGTTTCTTTGATTGTATGACATTTTTGGAACCATGGATTTCTCCCCTCCTGTCTCCTTTATGCATTACCTTCATTTCTATCTCCCTACCCTTTTTCCGCACAAGAATCTAGGAAACTGGAGAAAATCCACTCAATAACGCGCACCGCTTTCCACCTAGTAGGGACAACGTCCAAGTTAAACCCTTATTTAAAATATAGGAAAGGTTGAGAAGGAAAAAAAATATATCTGAAAGGGGGAACAATGCAACTGAACAACCCCAGTATTCATCTCCTGGTTTTTTCTTCGGTTTAGACCCTTTTCGTGTAAATACATTTTCTATGTACACCATAATACTAGCCGTGGTCATAAGAAATTACAGGTTTCTGACAGGCACAAGGAAGGAGAAAAGGTAAGATAGAAGAGTTTAAAGAACTGGCAAAATATCTCCTGGCTTTTGTGCATTGTCCATAGCAAATTATCGATCATTCTTCCTGATCCGGAGAATTGTGAAGAAGAAAAGGAAGAAATACAACGGTTCGCTTACTGGTGACCATTTTCTTCATGGGATTTGGAATTATCTCATTAACAATGCTTTTTCATGGTAATCATTGTGAACAGAAGAACGAAGGAGGAAGGTTATGTAATTCAATGGAAGGGGTTTTAAGTGTTTTTGTGAGTTTAAAGCTTGTTTCACATTGGCGAACGGCGCCGTTAGGTGCCGAAATGGTAGTTCCGTAAGCAGCATTCATATTCGTCGTCAAGCGTCTGAAGGTTATAAATTTTAATCCTACCCTCGTCAATGTCAAATTTCCTTCAACCCCCATCCCACTACTCCTGGCAATCAGCTATTTTTCTCAGCTGCGTTTGTGTAGGAGTGACCTCCAGAAGAGACACTTCGTTTGTTGTATCCGTGTTAATTGCAGTATGAGTGATTCAGATGAAGATATCGTGATGATTGCGCTTGTGTGTATGGAAATGGAACAGAAAAAGAAGAGGAAAAGAAGAAAATGGGTCCATCCCATAAATCTCCGAAGACTTGAATTTGGAGAATTTCACCACTTGTTTGCAGAACTAATTGCCGATCCAGCCAAGTTCTTCCAGTACTTCAGGATGTCACATGAAAAATTCAATGTCCTACTGGAGTTACTGAGGCCAGCTATCACGCTTCGACGTTCCAACTTCCGACAACCCATTGAACCAACAGAGAGATTGGCGGTCTGCCTAAGGT
Organism: Ectobius pallidus; assembly: GCA_964059195.1. Lineage (NCBI taxonomy): Eukaryota > Metazoa > Arthropoda > Insecta > Blattodea > Ectobiidae > Ectobius > Ectobius pallidus. The sequence goes on from CAXKWD010000008.1 coordinate 105,680,024, forward strand.
AATAATCTGAGTTATAAGTTCCAATATACACATGTGCTACCATAAAATTAACAATAGATTAAGAATTAACACATAGGACGGTACACACCATTCACACACACACTCACGCAGAACAAGGCGAGGATGGGGATGAAGATGATAATGACGGCCAGACGATATCCGGGGACCACAAGGGCCTAAAGTTACCTGACATTTGTCTCAAAGGTGAAGGAAAACCCGGGAAAAAACCTCGCCTAGGTAAATTGTCCCGACCAGGAATCGAACCCGGGCCCGCTGCGTGAGAGGATTGAACGCATCTCCTGAGCCACAGCGGTGGACGTATTTTAATATGAAGTATTAAAATTAATTTAAAAATGTGGTTCTTATTTCCTGCCTATTTCGAATAAGAACATTAGAAATAGTCCTGTGTTATATTCTCATGAAACTCCAATACATTCATATTATCTTAACATCACATGCAGATGTGATCTTAGCCTGTAAAAACAGCTTCAATAACTACGATTTTTAAACCAAACCCGATCGATTTTTACAATTTCTACCACACAGCCTAATAGATCAGTTCTTATACTGTGGGTTGGCATGTTAGAACACTTGATAGTTGCTGCCTGTAATTAAATAATAAAGGTTAAAAACCATCTGTTCTCCATTCATTTCTTATGAGAAAGGGGGTGCCTGACATCCTAGCCACGTCACATCCCGCAGCCAATGACCGCTCAGGGTGGCAAGTGGACTAACCTTTAGTATTTAAGCACCTTGTATCCCTATATGTCCGCCGGCGTGGTCTTGTGGTTAGCGTTGCTAACTGCAGATCCGTCGGCCCGGGTTCGATTCCCGGTACCTCCTCGGATTTTTCTGAGGTAGGGAGGTCTGGTAGGGGTGCACTCAGCCTCGTGATTCCAAATTGAGGAGCTACTTGATAGAAAAGTAGCGGCTCCGGTCAAGAAAACCACCATTAACGGCCGTGGGTGTCGGCATGCTGACCACATGCCCCCCAATCCTGCCATCTGCCTACGGGAGATGACGCAGCGGTCGGGTGGTAGGCCAAGTCCCTCCAGGGATGTAGCGCCACGGAGTTTAGTTTAGTTAGTATCCCTATATATATCTCTCTCGCTCTCTCTCTCTCTCTCTCTCTCTCTCTCTTTCTCTCATGTACAGCCCCCCTCATATAACCGCCATAGATTTGACAACTGTATTGTCTTGCCGAAAGTATTTTTCTAAATGTTTAGAAACTGTAAATAAATATGCCACGGATTTGTCTGTTCTATTTACAGTCTCTAGAAATTCCTTGGCGATTCAATGCCAATATTGCTGAATGTGTAAATATAAAATGTATAACTGTGCTAAGTATAATATTATAGTAATGCAAATAAAAGATTTGTTAATATACATACTCCGGAGTTCAACTATCAGTTTAGTTGTCCTAGGTCGAGGAAGTCTAAAATAAACGAAATCAATATAATATATAACTTTAATTGTTATAGAAAACATGTAGCCTCAATAAGATAAAACTGAAATTAAACAATAAATTTGAGCTATATGTCGTCTGTGTCTTTATACTACAGTACCTATAGTATGTGTCATTAAGGTCTGTTAACAGAATTAAATAAATGTCATAAGTTACAATGTTTTTAACACGTGTTCGTTGACCAGAATAAATTTATAAGAACTCTTCTTTTAAGCGTGGTTTATTACAGATTTTCTCTACTGAAGTTTTAATGAGATTAATCACGATATGTTTGAGTGTCCATTCTTGATTGCTTTAACAAAAGTTTAGTTTTAAATTTAAAAAATGTAAAAAAAAAAAAAAAAATTAAAACTAAAATTAATCACGAGTATAAAACTCTCATCTTTAAGAAATTGTATTTTAATTTGTTGAAAGAAGTGTGTATAATTATATGTAATTGTATTATTGAACTACTGTTTTTAATGATGTTGTTTACTGGTGCGTGACAATAGCGAATATTTGTAAGTGGTTAGAGAAAATAGTTTCTGTCTTGTTGTATGACAAGGGCCTTTATGCGAAGAACGCCGCTCTACCTGCTTTTCTACCTGGCTCTACGGAGTTGTCTGAAAGAATCTTGCCTCGAGAACTTCCAAACAGCAGTTTTTGGAGTAGGTCAGGTAATAAAATTTTGGCCCGATCGCGTCTGAAGCAATGTGAAACCTTTCTTTGTATGAATTGTTTTTATTCTTTACGTTAATCCCTTTCGGAAATGCTGTTCGGTGCCGTTCGCCAATGTGAAACAAGCTTTAAAACTTGGGTAACAGCTCCAAGAACATAATACATCATTCCTTCGAAAGAAAGGATACAACACAAAATCCTTCGACATCTTGTTGAGTCTAACGTTGCAAACAATAAGCAGTTTTACCAGTAAATTAGAACACAATAAAAGCAAATAATGTTAGTTGAGGGCCAATGAGGACGTCTTAGATTACAATCATATGATTCGATTGTTCTCTTCTCAGAGAATTAATTGAAGGGAACTGCAAACATAATAATGATTATGAGTCATTGCCTTCATACATCCGGCATCTTATAATCGCATACAAAGTTGAAATAAGCTGGTATTAAGAATAGGATGAAGCTATTGCTATCGATTTACAGGCCTATGTCAAATAGAGAAAGCAATTCAACATCTCTACAGATAACAAAATAAAATTACATCTGTTGATAGCATAATAATGTGCTTCCAGTTTCGATTCTCGATTAGGGTTGGAATTATATAAGGTTCCATAGAAGTTTTATTTCTACGTGTGTGACAATGGACAATATATATTTTTTTTTTTTAAGTTTTAGTTGATTTCTAGTACAAATTTGCTTTTTGTAATAAACACTGGGAGGTCGATGTGAAGATCAATAGGAAGGCCTACATTCTGGTCTAACAGTAGAAAACTAATAGCCTCCATACCCTAATCTGTCTTGGAAATTTCGGTGCCAGCATTCCTATAACAACAACGAGTAGCCCCAAAATTAGTGATAACGAATTTACCTGTGCACAAGTGCGTGACTCCATGTAGAATAACTGTTGGAAATCGTTAGAATCCATTGCAGAAAAATACCTATTGTTTTGATTGGACAGCCCTTGCAGCGTGCCATTGTAGGGCCTACGGTATAATGTATAGAATTCCTCTATGCTGAAGAAGGGTTGTCCACATGAGTGCTATTATAATCACGTCAGAATTCCAGCGTCAATTTCAGAGCATTGGGTTGGAAATAGCGAAAATAAAATATTACAACTCAAAAAGTTAATTGAACAGAAAGAAAGTTCCAGCTAACTGGCCAAATCCAATAGGCAACTTATGTCTCGCTAGATCGCGCGCTGTGAAAGGATACATAGATAAGTTATATTGTTTGGAAAAATTTTAATGATGATGAAAAATAATTTCCCACTTTTCTTTACAACGTTTTTGTTGGACTTATAAAAAGAAATTTAGTTAGCGACATTTTCCAGTGAAAAAAATACTCTCATTTTGCCTGACAATTTGTTTATAATCAATATTTTTAGTATAGCCTATATAGATAGACTGTTCAATATTTTTAAAATGAAAAATATGTCAACATTTTCTTTTAACAAAAAGTTCCAATTTTTATTATTTAAACAGAAGGCAACGAAAATATAAGTTTTCGTGTCTACCATCATATTCTTCATAAGTGCATGTTCCTATTTCACTCTTGTCATATTCTCAGAACAGACCTATCTGTCAGATCTCTATAAGATCGTGCCTTCACGATGTTAAAAGGACAATAAATAGGCTTTTGTTTGGGACTAGCTGTAATAGCCTATATCGGTAGACAGTTCGCGAGTTGAAGTCACATTGTCTTCGATGGTTCCTCAAAAATGAGTTTACATAGACTATATTAAAAAGGAAAGGCTATCGTTCGTTTTGTGCATGGTGCAAGAAAGGCAGGTAGAATAAATTATATCAAAGAAGAAATAATGACACCTTATAGCTTACTTGCCATGTGAGGTCCCTTTCAGTATCTATTATTGTTTGTTTGTTTCACATTAACATGAAGGTCTATAATGATTAGTTTAAAAAGGTAAATCTGAAGGTTAACTTAAGGAACGAGTTCCAAAGGCTTAGTCAGATAACGAAATACTTGCGATACTAAAATTAGTGACCCAGTAAGCGACGATTAAGTTTTTAAGTGTCGCTGTCAACTTCGTCAAACGTGAAAATAGTATTGTTAATTTATTAATCCTACCAGCATAACGTCACCGTATCATAAAAGAAAGCAAAGTAGAGCTTATGTATAGAGAAAATACTTAAGTAATAATAATAGTAATATTAATAATAATTTTGTCGGTTGCAATATATGGATGTGAGACATGGTCCTTATTCTTCGGGAAGAAAATAATCTGAGACTATTCGAAAACAGGGTCCTTAGGAAAATATTCGGATCTAAGAGAGATGAAAACGGGGACTGGAAAAAACTGTATAATAACGAACTGAAATAACTTGTACTATTCACCGAACATAATAAGGACAATTAAAACACGGAGGTTGGGGTGATATGTTGCGCACATGGGGGAGGAAAGATCGGTCTATATCTAAAAAAATATTGACTAGGAGACCCGAACGGAAAAGACCACATTGAAGACCTAAACGTAGGTGGGAGGACAATATTAGAATACATTCAAGGAAAGTGGGATTTGCGAGGGATGGTTGGAGTTGGCACATAATAGGGGCGAACAGCGGGCTCATGTAAGTGCGGCAATGAACCTCTGACTTCCATAAAGTAGATAACATTCCTTTAGCTTGCTTAGGAATCGTCTGTTTCCATTCTGTAATTAAGTAAGTAAGTAAGTAGGGCAAGTAAGTAAGTAAGTAAGTAAGTAAGTAAGTAAGTAAGTAAGTAAGTAAGCATGTATGTAGACAGGTAAGTGATAAGAAGAAGACGATGAACAATAACAACAACAACAACAAGAATCAGCATACTTTAAGTAATGTCAAAATAAACAAACAAAAAAATTATTCTAAAACTTCTTCAGCGATACTCCTTGGTCTCCGCAAAAACGAGAATTACTTACTTTAAGGATATTTTATATCAATAGGCCTATTACCCCTATATGATAATATAATAAAATATAGTAGTATTATGTATAGACCCTATACAGTCTATGTATATAACCTATATAAAGTCAAGCCTCCCTCCCCCAATTGCCATAAACCACTATAGTGCTACAAGTTAGAAGGAAACCTGCGCGGAACGAAGGTGTGATTGCTGTAGCAAGCGCCGCTACGTTCCGCGCAGGTTTCCTTCTCACTTGTTGGAGTAATATAACTCACAATTTTGACAATGATGTACCGATAGATAGGGATTTTGCTACTCTTTTCTTTTCTTCCATAAATCAATTGGCCAAAATTCTGGTAGGTTGATGGTGGTGACACCTTGCAACTTTTGGAGAGTGTGTGTTACTTTAGCAACTTTGGAGTGTGTGTGTTACTTTGATAACTTCTTGGTTTATTTAGTAATTTAATACTGCCACACTTTAGGAATTTAATATTGCCACATTTATGGATTGTCGTGTACTGAGGTTAGGAGCTTATGGTTTTAAATTTTCACTCCAGCGTTCTCAGATTTTAAACGTGATAGAATGTAAGTTTTTGTGTCCTAAAAACAAATGAAAATTCTATTTTAGTTATTTAATTCTGTTTTTTTTTGCTATATTTAAACAAGTGCAGTGTAAACAAATGTATTACTATTGTTGCACTGCTATTTAGGCCATTGCCAATCTGCCTGAATTATTTTTCCGCAGAAGCTCTTTTACAAGCCTGTAATTCTACAGAGATGGGACTGTCACATTTATATCCACATAATAAATGTCATCAACTTGGGCCTGGATTTAACCTGCAAACTAGGGAACTCAAAAGTAATAATTACGGACTGCTCCTTTCGGGCCGATGAAAGTATTTTTTTTGTACATATTTAAAATTTCTGTGTGACGAAATGGGAAGATTGAAAATGTGGATAAATTATCCTTGGTCTTGTTAGGAAAGATAAAAAGAACAATAGTTGGCCTATCATATTTGTCAAGAAAGTTTAGTAATAATCTTGAACATACTGAAATGCGTTATGTTATTTCAGTCATGCGTATATAGGTGTGATATTTACGCATGACAACTGAATGTCAAGGTTTGGCTCCCGTTCTCCATGCTCATAGCACATTAAATTAAATTGATAAAAAGTCGAGCTTAAAACATGGATAGTCAACAATGATAGTCTACATTGGGTACAAAAATGATGGCAATTTACCTTCTATCTCCAAAAAAACGTTTCAGCTCTGTGGATTCCATAAACTAAACTATTTAGGTCTGTTACAAGTTCAACATTAGGAAAATCAGTCTCTACCAGGAAGAGAATTTATTAAAACACAAGCTTTGTCAAAAGAGATCGTAGCATTTCTCAGCATTGAAAACCTTCGAACCTTCCAGAGAGACCATGTCATTATCATTTTATGAAGAACTTATGGAAATATTCATTAGGAAAGACACATTTTCTTGCATGGTCTAGAATATTTATAATTCTCTTCCTGGCTACAAAATAATTAGCCTAGCCCTATACGAAATGAAAATTCTCTTTTTTGAAGGGCCATGCCTCGCCGTTGAAATAAACAAGTTTGGTGTGGAAATGCCGAGAAATTTGCACATAGAAATTCCCTTTCATAGTTCTTTAACATGACGTAATCTAACATGGAACCATGGTATTTAAATTTATGTTTGTGCCAGAGGAAACCTGTGCCTTCATTTGGGTTCGAACCCGCGAATCTTGGGTTTAAGCCTAAATGGCAAGCCTGCTAGCCTCCCGACCACCAAGGGCGA